>JAQHUG010000090.1:2169483-2189534 GCA_028555095.1 Dicrostonyx torquatus | reverse complement strand
GAGGCTGTGGTTTGTGGGCAAAATAAATTAATAAAAAGTAATTAATTAAGTAATTAAGATTGTGCCATACACTAAAAAGTAAGATAAGTTTGGTGTTTTTAATCGTGATTTCCAGCACCACATCTAGAAATTGGAAAAGTAGTATCTCTGCGTGGCCTTTCAATACTTGTGAGAGTGTAGAAGCTTAAAGACTCTGTGATCTGAAGTTAGATAATGGGCTCATACCTGTAATCCCAGCTGAGGCAAGATATACACCATTTTTAAGATTGTCCTATGCTACACAGTAAGACCCTGTCTCAAAAAATATTTTTGAATGTAATTTGAAAACTTTATGAAACTGTTTATTGAATATTAAATCCTATTCTTGAGACTTCTCTAACAGGCTTCGCAGTATAGTGCTGAATGTAGTTGACAGCTGTCTAGCTTCATGACTGATCAGATTTTTGATAAATACAGTTACTGCTTATTATGAATGAAAGAAAAGCTTATACTACTTTTGAGAAAAAAATGCATGTTGCTAAAGCAGATCTAGTACTGTGTAGTATGGGATTGAAGGTTATGGGACAATAGAGAAAGGGCTCACTCTGTGGGAGTCATAACCACATTCTTAATATTCAAACCAGATTTACTTTCTGAGTGAGATCAAATGCAAGCTGTTTTACTGACCTTGAAAAAAAGGAATCAACATTTTAAGGCCTATCTGTATGAAATCTTCTGCAATGTCTGAATTTAATGATATTTTTAAGTTTAAATATATCTTTATTCTCCCATTACCCATAGACTCATACCATAAATCAAGTTAAGATGAAAGAATGCTACAGGGCCCAATGTGTTGGAGAGCTAAGCAATAAGAGACAGGGTTCCATGGGTCTGAAAGGGTGGGGGTTGGAAAAAAGTCAAGGTTTGATTTGTTCTTGAGAAACCTCTTCCTATTCCTCTCTAGTTTCTACTTTGCTTCGACTGACAAAACAATTAATTGCCCTGGAACTAAGATGCTGTGTGCATGCATAGCCACCAACCCCTACTCAAAGAATTATTGCATATGCGCTTATGATGGGATTTATATAGAGAAAAATAGTTCAAAATTTAGTAGTTAAGAAATCTTATGATACATTGGTCACCTGTCTATAAACAGGACAACTTGTTCACGACAAAAGTGTTTTTCCATGTATAATGGAGCCCATTGTTGTCAAGTGTTCTGTCTTCCTAACCTTTTACAAACTTAGAGAAAACTCAGCAATGACATCTGTCTCTATACAGTATCTGAAAAGTCTACATAAGCCTTGCAACATATTTCTCATTTTTCCACAAAATAAGCAAACTGCAATTTTGAAATATCTTCAAAAAAGAATCTCTAATGTATTGACTGATGTGTTAGTGCTGCCTCTTCAATTAGCGTCATGTTTTGTTTTGGGAAGGTATGTGTATCTTCTCTTATTCTGAGCCTGCTGGGCTGTGTCATGTCCTTGTCATACATGGATTTAGCCCCAACCCTTCCTACATCACTCAGGAGTGTTTCTACTTCACCTCCCACTGCTAAACTGTGTCCTGCATACTCAAGGTTACTCATAGCCTGTCATTTCCAAGGCAGCAAATAGAGAATTATATCACGTTGTTTGAAAAGCCACAGTTTCACTGAAAATGTGAATGTTCTCAAGGGGTACATTCTTTCCACGTAAAGATGAGCCTAAGAAAGAGTTATTTATTGACGTGTCGGGAGAGCTTTGTGGAAGCAGGAACTCCTTGAAGCAGGGTACACTCTAAAGGAACACAGGATGCTGCCGCCTGTGTGAGAGGGAAGGCAGATTCCAGCTTGAGTTTGATTTGGTAACATCTGACTTTACTCCTTCAACCTTTATTTCTATATGAAAACTAGTTGTCTGCTATTTTAAATGATGATTTATTTTGAAAATGCACCTGCTGGTTAAAGTCAGTATCCGAAGCCTGCAACACATTATGTGACTACAAATTTATTTTTGAAAAGAGACATTGCATATTGTGAACCCAGAATTGGCCTTTACTTGGATGATCCAACCTGAATGAAAATATCTGATGATTCTCAAAAAAAAAAAAAAAAAAAAACCACCAAAGAAGACAGTGTTATTCTACCCTGAAGGGGATTTATTAGCAATGTTCATTTTGGAATTAAAGGATTTATGTGGGAAAATGTTTAGTTTTTTATTGTCACAAACAAAAGTGAATAGAACTCAACTTGTCAGTAATCTCTTAGTGAGGCCTCCTGAGCATCATGGCAACCGACTTGACCATTTACGCCAAGTAACTCCATTGGAAACTCAAGGAAAAACATGTGCTTTACTTTTCACTGTAGAAAGCCATGCATTACAGATTGCTTCTCCTCACAGCACCTATCCTGGAGCTGCAGGTCCTAAGTGACTATTGGTGGCATCTAAGCTTCTCATTACCGTCCTTTTTCTTTTTCTCATCTCGTTCAGTCTCTACCATGATAAGATTGTTTATCTGCATAAAATGAAAACAAATTTACCAGCAGAGAAACTAAGAGTCTAAATATCATTGAGGGTATAAGCCTCTTTTTATTCACTTATGAAGAACAAGAAATAAAACATTATGTATCCAACACAAATAATTGGCTATGTAGGATATAAAATACTTACTCTCTTGAGGGAAAAAGGGAAGAGAGAGGGGGAAAGATAGACAGACAGACAGAGAAGGATAGATAAGGAGAAAGAAGAGGAGAGATAGAAAAAATTGAAATAATTTTAATGCTCTGTGCATATATGCAAGGTAGGCAGTATATATTTATTATTTACTCTAAATCCGTTCTCTGGGTTTCCGTTCTCCTTTTTAAGGCAGGTTTTTGATATATTTTACAAGAGGAGAATTTGGACATTAACATCAGTAAAGTTTTTGCTAGAAAAAAAAGTCCCTCAGCTTCCTAAGAGGAAACAACATTTATCTAGTCCCCATTACACTTTGATGCAGTGCTGCAGGGAGATGTAGAATATATTTTCACACTTTTCTCTATGCTTAAAACAATATGTCCTTTAAAAAGAGTGAACAATAATTGATTATTGTATGGTAATTTTGAGACTCCTAAAAGCAGATCAAACAAGGGAAAATATCAGAACATCATGGAGGGGCTTCCTGATCTGGAGGTGACCTTTGCATTATGTGCTGGTCTGCAATTCATGAGGTAGACTCCACCAAGAGTTTATGTAACAAGATGAAAGCTATTTCTGAAACTGGCTGTATATTCAGGTCACAGTTTAATAATTCACTGTGGAAAATGGGATAAATATGCATGGAGGAGACAGTATGTCCTTTGGGAGGCTGGCAGACCATTTGGTGTCAGAATAGCATCAGGCACCAGCCTTTAAAAGAAGGGTCAATAAAGGTGTATTAATCCCTCACATATATTTCCTGCCCCGTTTCAGAAGTGTCATCTATCAGGCACGAAGAGTGACAAGACAGGTCGTCCAATCCACAGAAGTTGGAACACAGCCATAGGGAGGGAAACTAAGTCTGCTCTGATCATTTGCAAGGGACTAACAACATCTGATTATGTGGCAGATGAGCAGAAGATGACACCTAGATGCAGTACGGACTGAAGAATTAGATGACCTCAAAGCTAATGACAACGATGTGTGGGGAGTGGGGATATTTTGTTTGTGCTACAACAAATAAGCTTGCCTGAGGCTCAAAGTGTGGAGCGAGCCACTAGTTAGCCATCGAGGCCAGGCAGCGGTGGCGCACACCTTTAACCCCAGCACTTGTAAATCAAACACTTTTAAACCCAACACTAGGAAGATGGAGACAGGAAGGGATATGGCTTGGCTGAGAGAGGAATATAAGGTTGGAGGAGAAATGAACTCAAGGCATTCAGTCTGAGGACTTGGAGAGACAGGTACCCCATTTAATAATATGAAGGTTTCATAGAGGTAAGAACTATGTCTATGAACTAGTAGCTGACTGTTCTGCTTCTCTGAACTTTCAGTTTTAATCGACTAATACCTGACTCTAGGCTTTTATTATTAAAACTAATTAGAATTCATGCTACAGTAGGGACTGAAGTGAGAATGCTAAGAGCGTGAGCTCATCTTAACAAGAGGCTTCACATTCCCAAGGTACTTCTTAATGGCACACATGCTTAGTGCTCCCGTAAAAATCATGGGAGAAAGAACAAGACAACATGTGACTTCTGCCTTGTAATTAAGATGAATATTTTTGCAGGGCTGTAAGACTATACAAAGTAAACACTTGGCCTTTAATAATTTAGTAATTTAATTATATAATGTATTTAGCAATTAATAATTATTCAGGATAAAGTTCTGTAAATCAGACTGTTTTTCACAGGCTTGTCATGTAGATGACAAAAATACAATATAAATAATAGCTTTCCTGTTTTTATTTGATGCAGTAGGAATCAAACTATGGACCTTCCTATGCTGAGAAAATGCTCTAACATTGAGTTGCAATCCCAGACTTTCATGCTTAAATATTACTTTGCAATTAATTTTTAAATTAAAAGGGCAAAATTACAACAAAGGAATATGTCACCATAAGGAAAGGGAACAAAATTACATCTTAGAATTAGAAATGTCAACCAAAATTAATGTGTTTTAAAATTAATTTTAGGCCACAGAAGCAAGATAATAAATGTAAAAATGAATCAATATTACACTTCCTCTAAGTATATACTTACTAGAGTGGCAAAGCTTCAGAAGCCCAACAACAACAGAACAAAGGAGCTCTACTCATTGCTCATTGCTGGAAGAAACACAATGGCTTTAGGTTTTCTCAGTCGCTTTGGAGACCAGCTTGACATTTTATTACAAAAGTAAACATACTTGTACAGTAAAATCCGCAACCGTGCTCTTTGATGAACTGAAAATCCATGTCCACAACAGTTACAAGCCAAACTAATTAAAAATATGCATTCACAGTACACGTTTAATAGACATGTTCATAGTAGATCCTTTCAGTACTAAAATAACTTAGAAAGAAGTTTCCCAGCATGTTAATAAATAAACTACATTTATCTCTACAGAGGAACATAACTTAGTTATAAAAAGCAATTAGCCACAAAACAAAGATGTCCATATTGTTAAATAAACAAAATAAAATATGAAATATCTATATATAATATGATATCAAATTCTGAAAAAGACATAACTGTGGACATGGTAAAAAGTGATTTCAAAGGCTCAGAGTCAAAGTGGGCTGAGCAGGTGAACTGTGAAAGGTTTTACTGCTTTGATGTTGAAATTATACTGCTTGATTACGTGTACTGGACACAGTCATTAGAGATTTTCAACACTGGTGGAATACAGAGTTAATTCTCATGCAAACTGTGAGCTTTAGTGAATAATAACCATTGCTAGTGACTCCTCACAGTACAAGTGCACCATGTTGATGTAAGACAATGGCAGAGAAAAGAGAGTTGAGAGGAGAAGGCATATAAAACCCTGTACTTGCAGTGTCTCCCTAAAGCTTTAAAATCAAGAATGTTAATTATATAAAAAGAACTACCAGGCTGAAGGTTGTTATGACTAGAAGAATATCAAAGAACTTGCCTAAAAGCCTTAGGAGACCACTAGATAACTGTCTAGAGAGACTGTATAAAACGTAAGGAGAAACATGCACTCAAAAACATTTAAATGAGAAAATGCAGCCAGTCACTCCAAACTATCCTTTGGGCCTCTACTAATTGATTATAGAACCAATGATGCACTTAGCATTTGTGATACATAGATCTCTACGGACATTTTTATGGTGTTCTGTTCTCCCATCCTCTGGCATCATTGCGGACAGTGCTTCTGAGAATATATTGAGGCTCAAAATACAAGTGCATAAGCTACCTGGGACATCACTCCAAGGTAAAAAGGCAGGAATGTAGGGTGGTATAGGCCAAGTATATTCTAAACTTTTATAATATGAAGAAAAGGTGAAAAAAAAAGAAGTTAGATACATATGTAGGGCCCGTTAAAATGCCAAGTCCAATGGATATATCTGTGGGGATACCCTTGTGATGTAGAAAATAGTAGTTATAGATACATAAAGCTAGTCTCTAGCAATGCAACTAGTTATGCAGAATGCAAAGTATCACTAGAGTGACTAAGAAAATGTGTTTAATTTATTTTATATTAATTAATTAGAATTAGAATTAGAAAAGTTATTAGATGTGACTAGGGAACCAAGATTGATTATATAGCCATATAAAATGGGATGTAAGCTTATGAGATTAGGCCTCCAAGTCCACTTCTGTGGAAATTACAGGAGTTATCACAAAACTCTAGGGTTTACTCTGTGGAAACCAGGGCACTAGAGAAGCATTATAATAATGCAGCAAAAGATGATACAGGTAGGTTTTGAATGGAAGACAAAAGATAAATACAGATCTGAAGAACGCACTAGGTTTATACCTTGTCCTTGAAATGTACCCCCCAAATTCCACTTCTTTCTCCTGGTACTCTCCCTTCACCCCCATCTGATCCCTCCTGTTCCTATCCCAATCTGACCCCAGTACACCCTTGAAATCTAGACTATTACTCCTTTCTTGGGAGATCCATGAGTCCTCCATTGAGCCTTCCTTGTTAATTAGTCTCTCCAGGCCTTTTGATTGTAGCATGATTATCTTTTACTTTACAGCTAATTATAAGTTAGCATATAATGTATTTGTTTTTCTATGTCTGGGTTAACTTACTCAAGATGATGTTTTTCTAGTGCCATTAATTTGCCAGCAAATTTCATGATGTTATTTTTCTAACAGTTGAATAATACTCCATTGGGTACATATACCACATTTTCTTTATCCATTCTTCAGTTCAAGGATATCTAGCTGGTTTCTGACTATTATGAATAAAACTGCAATGGACATAGTTGAGCAGATATCTTTGTGATAAGGTGGAGTGTCTTTTGGGTTTATTCTCAGCAGTGTTATAGCTGGGTCTTGAGGTAGAGTGTCAATTTTCTGAGAAAATACCACGTTGATCATTATAACGCTGTGCAAATCTGCACTCCCACCAGCAATGGAAGAGTGTTCCCCTTGCTCCACATCCTTGCCAGCATCAGTTGTCATTTGTATTTTTTATCTCAGCCATTCTAACAGGTGTAAGACAAGGAATACCCACAGAATCAACAAACAAAGGCTCATAGGGGTTCATAGAGACTGAACTGACAAATAGGGAACCTATGTAGGTTTGATCTATGTCCACACCATACATGCTATGGTCATGTAACATGGTGTATTTATGGGGCTAACAATGGGAGCAGAGACTGTTTCTGATTCTTTTGAATGCTTTTGGAACCCTTTTGTTCCTACTTGATTGCCTCATCCAGCCTTAATATGAGGGTATATTCCTATCATTATTACAACTTGATATGCCATTTTTTATTGATATCTCTGGGAGATCTGTCCTTTTCCAAAGGGAAAGAAGGGGTGGATTAGGGAGTGAGGAGAGGAAAGGGGAGGGACTAGGAGGAGATGAAGGAAGGGAAACTGCAGTCAGAATGTAATATATGAGAGAAGAATAAATAAATCTTAACATTATCAACATCTGAAATCACAGAAATAAGACTCTGAGTTAGTTTGCATATTTACAGTAAGATTTAAAAAATTCAAAAGCATCATGAAAGGCATGATATGGTCATACTCCTATACACTGTGTTTTATCTTAAATTTAAAAAAATGAGGGTTTTGCCAATGAATATTGTATTTATATTTCTGTCTCTTCCTACCGCTCAACTCTTCCTCTCCTCCCATGTCTCTGAACTTACTCTGAAATTATTGACTTCTTCATTAATGTGTGTGCATGCGTGTGTGTGCGTGTGTGTGTGTGTGTGTGTGTGTGTGTAAAACCTGCTGAATCCATTTAGTGTCATTCCTATCTTTATGTATTTTTGATTGAACACTATATCAGAGGCACTTTACCTGGAAAAGATTGAGTCTTCCTCCCCTAGCAACCGTTAATTGCCTGTAGCTTTTCATCTTACAGTAGAGCCTTGTGATTTCCCTAACTTATTTTGGCATTTCAACTGGTATTACCATTGTACTGGTCTTGTTTAGGCAGCCACGTTGTTGAGATTGCATGGGTGTAGGAAAGATAGTGTCAGGAGGCTCTTATATAGGGTCCATGACTTCAACAGTTATGGGAAGTTGGCTAGTTTCAGTACCAGGCATCAATTTTCTCTTACTGAGTGGGTCTAATTAGACAGGGCTAGTTACTACCAAGATGTGAGCACCATTATTTCATATTTGAGGATGTCTTGTCATGCTGCTCTTTGCTGTGGTTTGCAGGCTGGACAGCAGGCTAGCACTTTTCTCCACTGGCATCTTGAATAGCACATTTGCATACTGTGACAGCTAGGTCTCAGGAAGGAAGGGGGCTTCCTTATCTGTTCTAATGTGTTTCCATCAAGCCAGTGTCTAAATTGGGTGTTATCCTGAGAAATACAGTGTTGCCTCCAAATTCTGGCTACAACAAGACTATATTTGTTTTGAGCATCTCTTGAACTCATTTGAGTCCAAAAGGAATTAGAATTTCCCATGCTTGGTACTGGGTTTATGGTAAATAGTCAAAGGACATTGCGGGAGATATTATTGCCCTTAGTAGCATAACTTCACTACTTATGCTTGTATTTCATATGTGTGCATGTATATGTATATATATATATATATATGTGTGTGTGTGTGTATGTGTGTGTGTATGTTTGTGTTTGTGTGTATATATGTGCATATATGTATATGCTTTTATAAATATTATGAATTTTGAAGTAAACTTAATGTTTTCCTGTGACTTTTACAAATTTCTAAGTGTTGTATATTACTTGTTAACCACTCTTACTCTGTATGACCCTTCCTACCTCCTTGAACTTAAAAGTTTCTTTGACGTGGTTCCCTCTCCTTTCTGGAGGCCTAATTTAGTAGTTTCAAAGTTTCAAAGGTTCTCACAATCACTCTTTTCTCCAGACTTGTTTGAGCAATAAGAGAATTAATATTGCCTTTAATGAGTATTCTCATTCAAAATATATATATTATAAAAATTCTCTAGTCTCCCCTTTGAAAATACTTGAATGTTTTGGTCCATTACTAATGGAACTTGATTTTCAGTTCTACTTGGTCACTCTCCACAACTTCAAATCCTGTTCCTCACAAAGGAATGGCATAGACTAACATTCCTCCGTAGCAATGCAGACAGTGCCTCCAGCCTTTATGTCTTTATAAAGTTCCTTGTAAGTGTGAATATTTAAATAAAATTACCCTTTCATTAGACTGAAAGAATCCATCTCTTTTTAACTCCTTCTGCAAATTAAACAAATATAAAAACAGCTTTCCCAGAATTAAAGAGTAGCACTTCCAACCTCCCCCTGTGAGGTTAGACTCTTTTTCCATGTGTGTCCTCTTCCTCAAAGGGGCTAGAACTTCAAGAAGGACTTGCTATAGTTCTATTTCCTCATAAGTGTAGTGGTGTAGTGGCATGGATTAACTCATGGCATCATTATGGTAACTAAAAAGTTATAATAATCAGTGTTCTTAGTAAATTGCCAATGTCATGTAATATAACAACTTTATTGTGTTTAATGTGAATATTTATATTATTTATTCTGTATTTTACAACAATAAAATGATGCCATTACTTTATCTACCACTTGTTTGTATATCTATACACACACACACACACACACACAGAGGTAACAATAATAAAGAAAAAGGAGTAATGGGAGGATGTGAAGTGTGCAGGGTTGTGATGAGAGGAATATGGGAAGGTTTGGAGGGAGAAAAGGGAAGGGGAAAAATTGATGCTATTATATTTTAATTAAAAATTAATTTAAAATATCCTATGAAATATCAATGATTGTAAAAAGATGTTAAGAGAGGAAGAGATCCACACACCTTAGCAGGGAGGATGTGGCTGTGCTTTAAAGGTCCATCAAGGTTTAAGAATTGCTTTGGTTTCTAGCACTGAATAAGGTTGACTCATAACAGAAATAAGTTGTGAAGTCATGCATGAAAATGAACAGCAAGAAATTTGAGATTATCCAACAATTAATGCTAACTATTTTGTGGTCTGGATTCTCTAGGTTTATGTAAGTATGAATTCAAATCCATGCTCTGTTAGGTACAGTGTGTGCCTTTGGTAAGTCATTTAAATTCACTACCCTGCATTCACGAGGAAAATAATGATAATTCTCTTAATATATTATTATGTTCTGTATTTCATGATCAGAAAAATGATTGTGAGTCATGCACTCTACTTTGGCTTGTAAAAGGCAAAGGACAACTGACTCAGAATTTGAGTCTTACCTTCCACTGTTACGTGAGTTCCAATGATCTAGCTAGACCTGAGCAATCAGTGACCTTATCTACTGGACCATCTTTCTAATATTGCAAGGTAGTAATTCTTATCTGCTAAGATTTTTATGAGTTCTGAATAAGAGAAATGCCTAAGAAGATTTGAATACAATGCCTTCCACCAATGTTTAGTTGTCAGTGTTAATTATATTAACATTAACGTATTAGCATAATATTAACATATTAGTATGATGGCAGCCAAGTATCTCTTCTAGGAGTCTGGAGTAATCCATTGTCAGTACCAGTCAATGTATTCTGAGATGAGCTCAAACTTTTAAGTACTACATAAAAAAATGTGATAGCTTCAAATGAAAGAATAGATTTGTCGCACACATCAGCAAACATGCAACGACCAGCCTCTGGTCTGGGAAGTCCTTCTGTATATGTGTTGCTTTTATTGGTTATTGAATAGAGAAGCTGTCATGGCCTATGCCCCATGTTGGGTACCCATCTGTAGGCAGAGGCTGCTTGTTTGTGCCTGGCTGCTCAGAGCAAAAATAACCACCCAGAAACTGTATTAATTACAACACTTCTTGTCCAATCACCTAAGCATATTAACCCATTCCTATTATTTTAGATTTTACCATGAGGTTCGTGGCCTACCAGCAAGGTTCCAGATAACAGCGTGTGTCTTTCCCCTCTGGGGGCTCCATGGGCATCTCCTTGACTCCACTTACTCTCTCTATATATATTTCTTCCAGCCTAAATATCTTCTGTTAAGCCATTGGCAGAAAACAGCTTCTTTATTCATTAACCAATAAAAGCAACACATTTACAGAAGGACTTCCCACGCCAAACCTCTATTCAGCAATACAGCAGAGACATTAGCATCTGAGGCCTACAGCCTCATGATTTTGCTTTAAATATTTTGCTTACTGGTCTGTGGTTCTTCTTGAAATTGCCTTCATTTCTTCCTATAAAAATTTCATCAAAAAAGAAAAGTAATAAAAGTAGGAAAGTGGCTTGGGAAGAAAGGACTTGGAGGGAGAAAGAGGGTATAATTTTAAATGAATAAATAAAAAGTGAATTGCACTTGAAATTCTCCTAAACTCCAAAATAAAGAAAAAACAGAAAAATGAAATCTAAATAACTAAATCATTATTAACAGAAAGAGAAGCATTTTATACACACCGTATCTTGAATAAAACAAAGACAGTCAAAGTTAAAATCAGAGGATTTAATTTCAATGTGTGTTCTCGATGTTTTTAAAAATGGGAGGAAGAAACTACATTGCACCCATTATGATGCAAAACCATGCTCTAGGGCAACTCTTCTGACGATATCTAATAAATGAGTTACACTGACACAAAACAAGTTAGTACACTATTAAGCACCATAAATCATCATATTCGGTGGTTGTTGCTGATGAGAAGCATTAATGGAGCTTGAATTTGTTTCAGGTGTTTGGAACTCATTGACCCACCCACCACTACACATTAAGTATGTAAAGGAGTAACTTTCCCAATAGAAAACTGTATTAACTATCTACTTCCCATACAACGTATTTTGAGTACTGGATGTGCTGAAATGAAGGGCCCTCAAGCTCCTGAAAGTTTCTTGACCTCTAGGATGTGTTGTTGTACTTGTTACTTGGGGTCGCATCTATTCTGAAATGTCAGCACTTGTACTGTACTCCATGCTAAACATCTTTTGTTTTAGTAATGTCTGAAGATTACAGATGTCTATGTTCAGATGAACAACTCAGTTTGAAGCTAGTAAAGGAGAGACTATAACAAAAAGACTTTGCTGCATCAACGCTGGAGTTTGCTTGACAACAAAAGAGACCAGACAGAGTAACCAGTACCATTGAAGAAGCTGGTTATTCAAAGACCTGGACCCCAAACATAGACAAATTTTTCTCTTCTATCCTCTGCCTTTTCTCTCTCGCTACCTCGTTCCATCTTCCCTTTCTCCTTCCTTCTCTCTGTGGGTGCACATGTGTCATATGTGTGAATAGTGATTCACGTGCATGGGGAGGCTAGCAGACAACCTTGAGCAACATCTCTCAAGAGCTTTCTCCATGTTGAGATTCAGGAAGGGCTTTGGATTGCTGAAGGATGTTCTGCAGTGGATTTGCACATCTGGAGTGGCATCTCTACTGCTTTTAGAATCAAAGACCATGATTAATAGTTCAATTCACTCTATTAAATCACTCCTATGATTTGAAGTTTTTTTCTCTCTTTCATTGAATCCTGATGCTGAGAAGATTCTGAGAATAAGTTGGTAGAGTCTGAGTATCAGTAATAAGATGACAGTAAACAGTCATAAAGAAATAAATCTAATTAATAATAATGGAAGCTTGATGATCTTTGGGGAAGACAAAATTGGAAAAGGCTGAGCTCTAAACAGAGGTACTAGAGTTAGCAAGGGTATTTTTAGCAGGGGAGTAAATAGCCCACCATTCAAACACTGCCCATCTGAGAGCCAAGGGCAGCTTTTTTTAGCTGAAGTCGTCACTACTATTTAGCATCCCTCTGTGGTTTTTGGCATGGCATTCTTTAGTAGTGTCATATTGTGACTGCATACTGCACTGTGACAAACAAATGAGAAGAGACAGCATTTATTTTTTCTTGAAGTCCTATAGGTCACTAAAAAGGAGTTGTGTCAGTTACTATTTCAACTAAAATATGATACCTCATAAAAAGATGTTAAACTTTTAAAAGTATTAAAGAAAGAAATTCATTAAAAGATAAAAAGATCAAGCAATGAAACTTTGCATCATTTTGAAACAATAAAAGAACTACAAGATAAAGAAAAGCTTCCTTAAAAAGAACACAATGGTACCATCAGTGCAGCTTATCCATGTGGTATACTTGAGATTTTGGTTTAATTTGGCGCGCGCGTGTGTGTGTGTGTGTGTGTGTGCGTGTGTGTGTGTGTGTGTGTAACCATAATAAACACTCATATTTAATTGGATTTGGATTTTGAGTTCCTGAGTGACAGGAATTTTATTAACTGGTAAGAAAAATGACAATGATAGACATATCACTGTCTAAGTTTTGAGTAAGTTTTGCAAAGTACAAATTACAACATGTAGTTTTATCATCTCAATATAGGATTTTCTATTTTGCAGGAAAGTTTCATAAGTATCTGCCCAACTCACCCACTTACTGTCCAAGGGAAATTCTTCTATATGGGACCTTTCTAGTCCTAAGACCAATGTCCTGTTTAATGTAAAATCAAAGATGCCAAAAAAAAGTCTTCTGCTGTGGGAAAATGCTCTTTTATGCTGTAAGACATTTATATGACCTATTGGTCAGTACCCAGGCAGGAAGTATAGGCGGGGCAACCAGACTAGAAGAATTCTGGGAGGAAGAAAGGCAGAGATGTAGTGTCAAGCCAGATGCAGAAGAAGCAAGATGAGAATGCCTCACTGAGAAAAAGTACCAAGCCTCACAGCTAAACACAGACAAGAATTATGGGTTAATTTAAGCTGTAAGATGTAGTAAGTAATAAGCATAAGCGGATAGGCCAAACAGTTTGTAATTAACATTAGCCTCTGTGTGTTTCCTTGGGACTGAATGGTGGCTTGTCTGGGCAGGATAGAAGCTTCCATCTGCAGCCTTCTCACCTGTTTCAGTTTGTTTTGTTCCTGTGATAATCACTATAACCAAAAGCAACTAATGTGCAGTGGTGGAGAGGCTTTACTGCATCTTACAGCTTATAGTCTATCAAGTGAAGCCAAAGCAACAACCTGGAGACATGAATGCAGGAATTTAGGGACATGGATACAGGAAATGAAGCTGAGATCATAGAACACTGCTTATTGGTGTGTTTTCCATTGCTTGAACAACCTGCCTTGTTGTATAACCCAGAGATACCCACCCAGTGGTGGCATTTCCCACTATAGACTCAGCCAAGGCAGTTCATCACAGATATAGCCAAAGGACCACCTGATGGAGGTAATTCATCAATTGAGGTGCCCTTTCCTCGGTGACTCTAGTATGTGTTGTGGACAAGAGCAAATGAGCACAACTGACACTTTGTAAAATTGACCCATAAACAGAACGCCATTAAACCACAAGTTTCCTTTTTTTTGTTTATGCCAATACCTCATTTTAATATCACAATGTAAAACATAACATAATTTTTTAAACCACAGTCTTTAATATTTTCAACACTTTAAAAGTCCAAAGTCTCTTTCAAAATCCCAAGCCTCTTACCTGTGGACACCTGTAAAATAAAATAAAAAATAACACATATTGTCTCATTCCATGAAGGAAGAAGCAGGGAATAAGAACAACCAGATCAAAGTCAAACCTGCCATTCATCAGTGTAAATCACCCAGTGTCAGATTTATGATACTCACTCATAATCTTTGGATTCCAAAGAGCTTGTGTAGCACTTCTCTCTGACTTACCATCCAGAGCATGCAGAACTTGTCTTATAGACTCTGATCTTCTCCATGATCTTGCCACTAACCTTACTAGTCACCCCGGGTCCTAACATATACAATATCCTTGGTCTTCATCGTGGATGGCACTACAACTTCAGGTGTTCTACTCTCTTTAGGGACTCTAATCGTGCCTGATGGTGATAAGCTTTATTTTTTTTTCTTCATGATCCCTTCAATCCTGCAGTGTTTAGGCCACCAAAACCAGTCCGTACCACCTGAGAGATTCTTACACATTACCAAATTTGGCTACCAGCTTTAGATGCAATCTTTGATCCTCTGGGTCATAGCTTCCAGATTCTGACCCTGAAGAAATCTCCCCAGAAGTTATCACATGAAAGATAGTTTTTTATGAATCCCCAACAAATCATCAGCCTCAGCAAGCCAGCATCCTCTGTTCTGTAAAACAGTTGTCACATCCATAGATTCTTAAATACACCACACAGAGCCCTAATAGAGTCTTTGAGAAACATTCAAAACTTAGAAAGTTCTTTGATCTCCATATTATCTTCTGAAATCCCACATTAAGCTCTGAACACTCAATGGCTTTACCAGTCCAAAGCTCAAAAATTCTCTAACTTCCTCCCACTGAATAATAGAAACATAAAAGCCACACAGTCAAGTCCATCACAATAGCCAACCTGATACCAGTTTCTTTAAAGTTTCATTTTCTGTTACTGTGATTAAATGCTATGACCAAAAGCAACTTGGTGGAGGGACCTTTTAAATCTTACATTCTATATTCCATCCCAAGGGAAGGCAAGGAGAGACCAGGGAGGGTTACTGACTTTGCTCCAATGGTTTACATTGCTTGCTTTCTTATACAACCCAAACCACTCACACAGTAAGGTAAACCCACAGTAGGCTTATCCCTCACCCATCAATCATTAGGGAATACAATGTCCCACTGAGATGTTCATAGCTCAATCTGATGGAGAGAATTCCTCAGTTCAAGCTCCCTTGTCCCTACTGTCTTTATTTTTCTGTCAAATTGACAGAGAGTAACTAGCACACTACATATAGAAACCACAAGGGCAACTGTCTTTCTTTCCAAGGGAGAAAATGGAAATCTATTGAGATTATACTTCCCTAAGCATTGAAAGAAACATTTAGGATAATGAAAAGTAAGAATTCACTCATTTGATGTGACTTTGGTGCCATTTCTTAAATTTTATTAGGTCTGCCTCTTAAAGACTTCTCCTTCAGGTGTCACACTGCTTTATGTTCACAAAAATTCCATGCTGGTATAAATTGTTCATTTTATATACGTGAAGATTGGGAATAGAGAAGTAAAATTCATCATTCAAGTTTATGCAATCAGAAAGCTATTAAGACAAATGATCCAACTGACCCTTTGTCATCAAATATGCTCCTGTGGTCGGCTGGAATGAACGTGATCAACCTCTACAATACTCTCTCTCACTAGGAGGGAAGTGGTATTTCTCACTTAGAACTATACTTCAGCTTTATGTGATGAAGTGATTTTTCCCATTGTTAAGCCAAATAAATACGTTTTACGTCTTCCAATTTTTCTTTATTCATTCTCAAGAAAGAACATTCTATTTATTTCTTTAAAATTCTGTTTGATAATTTCATACAAGTTTATAATTTATTTTGATCCACTCACTCTCTCTTCCTTCAACTCCCCTTATATGCTGCTCAACACATTGTCTTCCCAAATTTCTTAGACTGTTTTGTAAGCCCACTTAGTTCATTTAGGTTTTCCATTATGTGTGTGGGTTTCTGGCTATACACTGGAGTTTATTACTGTATTTTCATATGTACTGACTTTTAATTTTAAAGGTTTTGATGCTTGTACGAGTTTGGTACACATATTTTTAATAATCTTTTTCAAACTTTGAAAAATGTTTATCCTGTTGAACACTTGTATTGAATGCATAAGGCTTGTGATAAATGATTTCACAAAACTTCGTGATAAGGCATTTATTGGGTCATCAGGCTGGCAGAGAAGTCAGTCTAAGGGGGAAATCGTGCCCTAAGTACCCATGCATCTGAGGTTAAGGGGCACAGGTAAGTTTAAACTACAAATGAGGTGTTTTTGTAATGTAAGCAGAAATGGAGGTTCTGATTCACCGATGATTTCAAGTGCTTGATTCATTCAGAACGATAGTGTGGATAGTGCCAGACCTGTCATTAAACAAAATTGGATGTTTTGATCATTTAACTGATTGAAAATAGATAATATTATATGACATTGACCATATTTGATTAGTCATGCCATGTAACAATTGATGTGCATATAATTTCATAATCTTACTAACTTTAAGTCTTGTTTTCCCCAATGGCCTCAATTGTACAGTAGATTCAGCCGTTTATTCTAAGGCAACAGCACAGTCAGTGTGTGTCAGCAGAGTGTTCTATGTTAAGTTTATTTCATGTTTGAATGGTCTTTGTCAAAATCCAAGGGACCAAATAAATGATAGAGACAGCCACTGTTAAATATTAGGCATATTCATCTCAGTTCTTCATTTGAATGGTTTTAAGGAACGATTATAGCTGCTCATTGAAAACACAGAGAGGCATTAAGCCACATAATGCAATAATCAGATTGTTTACCATTGGAGGCCCAGGAGACTCTGATGGAACAAAGACAAGATTGATTAATTATATCACAAAAAATTCATTACCCATGGAAACAAACAGAAGGCTGTAGATCTCTCAGGGAACAGTTTTAGGGGCTTCATCCTTTCAATCCTATGAACAGCAAATGGGGCCTTTGAAGGAGAGGGAAAGAAATCCACCTCCCATTCTTCTCCAGATAAGAATAAAGTTGGCTCCAATTGAAAAAAAAAAAGAGTCTGAAATGAGTGAATTGCATTTAAAGGGCGTATGTATTTCCACCACGATCTGCATAACGTATAGAAGAAATATAAATTGAGGCACATATGTCCGACATGCTTTTCTGTCTTTAAATCTTCATTTCTAAAACATTTTATATCCCTTTTATCAGTACAAACTTCGTATAGTTGTTGGCATCTAAATTCTCCATCAAGTTTACTGTGTAGACTCCTTGTATCCACAGGACTGTACTTGATCTGCAGAGTCCAGGTTAGAGTTATTTTCTGTGCTGTTTCCTGGAGAGCCGCTGTGATTCTCCGGTCATGGTCCTCTAACGTCAAGTCTCCTCTTCCTTCCTTTCAGAATCTTTCATGTGTGTGTGTGTGTGTGTGTGTGTGTGTGTGTGTGTGTGTGTGTGTGTGTGTGTGTAAACAAATTGTTAATCCAGAATTATGTGGAAATATCTCAGTTTCTCAAGATCCCTATATCATATCAGTGTTATATCAGGTGGAAATTAGAATATAAATATTCTTGGGAGGCAATTATCCTGTCTAGTCTACAAGCTCCCATTAGAATAGTTACATAAATCTAAGTGAAGAATAAGACCAATCACATCCACAAATAGTTGTAAAATGGATCATTTTTTAATGTGGTCCTGCTTCTAAGTGTGTTATAACATATTAAACCATTTGATATTATTTATTATTACTGTGTGGGAGGTGAGTCATATGTACCATAGCATACTTGTGGAGATAAAAGAACAAGTTGCTAGAGTTATTTCTACTTACCATGTAGGTTATGGGAATCCAAATCAGATCATCACACTTTGTGGCAAGCTATTCTACCCACTGAGTCATTTTGTCAAATCCCATTCATTCACTTTCTCTTCTTTCTTTCTTTCTTTCTTTCTTTCTTTCTTTCTTTCTTTCGTTCTTTCTTTCTTTATTTCTTTTTCTGTCTGTCTGTTTGTCTTGCCTTCCTTCCTTTTCTTAATTTCACACTAAAACTCATATATATATGAGTTTATATATATGTATATATATATATATATATGAAAGATGTACTATCTTTCCTAAGATTTATAATCCCTGACATTTACATTCCAAACTACTCATTTGTGATGAGGCTCTTTGAATCTGTGTCATTAAGATATAGTCTGTCCCATACATATAAAGTATTCAGGTTTAAGGTCAGTTTATGTTTCATTAGTGATGTATTTTATAAATTATGGGTTAAGGTTTTACATATCTGAAAATAGTTAATATAGCAACAAATAAAATCATTTTGAGAATTCCTTGCTAATTTTCTCTTGTTTTATATTAAGATGAATTGTTTTAAAGTCAGGTTCTGCAACACAAGGAAAATTTTAAAACATAGATATCTCTCTTCAATGAGCTTCCACTATTATAAAAAATAATATGAACAGTGAAGATAATATCAAGCTGCTCCTAGCTCGTTATTTTCTTACTGAGAAATTATTTTCTAAGCCAAAATTTACTCAAATTGATATTTAAGTAAGTGAGACCTGTTCTCATATTAGGCGAAAAAGTTTTAGAAAGAATATTTACATAACATATATACCATGTGTGTTTAATTCATATATGTGTGTATGTACTATTTTTAACATTCAAAATTCTGTAGATTTTCTTTAAACTGCAACAGATCCTTGGTTATCCAAAACCAAGTGCCTATAGCAGGAGTGTTTCCTTTTGTAGCAATGTTAGAATGCAAGCGATCATTTCTTATTGCTGAAATAATTTGCTAGTTGTAAACAATTTTCTATATTTGAAATTACTTTTAGCCCTTACGTTAAATTCATAAATATTGAAGAACTTTCACCACATCATCAATATTCTAAGACTCTCCATAAATATGTGTCAGAGTTACAAAGTAGCTAGAAATTTTGCATGATTTATGCAAATAAAAATTATCTCATTACTTTATAATGACACCTAATAATATAAAGTGTTGACAAGAAGAGAGGACATACAGAGACAAAGTGTATTTTGCATGTATGCTATTACTATGCCAAGGGTGAAATATCTAATTTCAAATTCAGTTGGACTACAATTGTGCTCAAAAGCCTAACAACACATCAAAATGTTTCACTGATGAAAAGCAATTTAATTTTTAATTGACTTATCATTTTCCTCCCATATCACATTGTTATACAAGCAGTGGAATCTGTTTAGAAAGAAAATTTTGCTTACTTTCTGAGCTGTTCCTTATGTAATGTCTTTAAAACATGTGTGCTGTGGATCAAAGATTTGTAAATGCACAATTAATGTATTATAAACATAGAGAAATACTGAATTATGAGATGGTACCCTAGAGCAATTTAAACATATCATATGAGATGTATTAAATAAGTCACAATTTTCAAGACAAATAATGATATTCTTGTATTTCATTTTTGCTAT
The DNA here is from genome assembly GCA_028555095.1 of Dicrostonyx torquatus. Classification (NCBI taxonomy): domain Eukaryota; kingdom Metazoa; phylum Chordata; class Mammalia; order Rodentia; family Cricetidae; genus Dicrostonyx; species Dicrostonyx torquatus. The sequence continues at coordinate 2,169,592 of JAQHUG010000090.1, read as the reverse complement.
AATTAGTTTTTGAATACTACGTGGCAAGCCATATACCATGCTGAATAACAGTGCTCTAATATTTTAAGTAGACCATATTATTAATGCTTCATTTCTCTATTTTAAAGAA
>JAQHUG010000090.1:2134157-2166066 GCA_028555095.1 Dicrostonyx torquatus | reverse complement strand
AGAACTTAAAGTACTATGTTGAACAGATATGGAGAGAGTGGATAGCCTTGACCTGCTCTTGATTTTGGTGGAATTGCTTTGAGTTTCTCTCCATTTAGTTTGACGTTGGCTGTCTGGTTGCTGTATATTGTCAGATAAGATTCCTAGTAATGGTGGATGCATAACCTGAACTGGCCATCTCCTGTGACAGGCTGGGACTTCCAGGGGAGGGACTGGGGATGTCAGCCCAACCACACAACCTTTGACTTACTGTCTGGGGTGTATAGGGAAGTGGGGCATCAAAGGTTGTGTGGGAATTTTAGGAGTGTCTAAATAAGGACTAGTCTAGCCTCACACCCATGGGGGTGTGTGATAAAGATTGTGGGGAGAATTGGGAGTGTCTATCCAATAACTGGTCTAGACTGAGACCTATACCATAAAAATGAGACTAACCCCGACACTGCCTGGGGAGCCAGGGCCAGAGGCTGGATGGTCCAAAGACCTAGGAATGAACTAAAAACTATTGGAGAAAAAAAATGTCAACATAATTATGCCTAATGATATTGTACTCTAATCATAGATTGGTGACTACAGAGACCCAGAAGTAGCATTGGGCTGAGCTGGAGAAATTCTGCTGAAGAGAGGTAGGAAAGAATGTACATACCAAGGGAGGGGGCATGGAATCGAGGACATTACAAAGACAACCAAAGAAACAACTAACCTCTGCTCACTGGAGCTCACGGGAATCTTAACCAACAGCCAGGGATCCTGCCTGGAACTGACGTAGGCCCTCTACAGAAGTGTGACAGTTGTATAGCTTGGTCTACTTGTGGGACTCCTAGCAGGAAGCAGGGGCTATTCCCAATGCTTTGGTTGGCTTCTGGAATCTACTCCTTATAATGAGCTTTGCCGGACTCTCAATACAAGGGGAGGAGCTTAGTCCTGCCACAACTTGATATACCGTGCTCCCATGGGAGGCCTTCCCCTTTCTGAACAAAAATAGAGGAAGAATGGATTGAGGGAGAGGGGAGGGGATTGGGAGGAAAGAAGGTAGTGGAAACTGTGGCCAGGATGTAAAATAAATGAATAAACTTAAAAAAAAATAAAACGACTTTAAAGCAGAGTTCAACATGTTATTGCAGTTTGAAGAGATCCTATGCTTTCAACACAACCCCACAAATGTAGCATCCTATCATTTTTAACCATTAACTCAATTAGTCACTTGATATCTAAGAAGCACAGAGTGTTATGTGAGTCCCAAGAGGAAAAGTGGGAACAAGGACTGTGGAGACAAGTCAGTGAGTATACTAGGGGCTCTCAGCCTTTCTAATGCTGGGAATGTTTAAAACAGTTGTTCTTTTTGTGGTGAGCCCCAAACAAAAATGATTTCGTTACTACATTCTAATTGTATTTTTCTATTGTTATGAATCCTAACGTAAAGATCTGATATGCAGAATTATTGGGAGCTACTGAGTGCCAGCCTCAGCACTCTCTCAGGATTCAGAACAGGACTTCTATGACAAGTGAAAACTGGCTTGGGCATGGGATCCAAGAGGTAGAACTAACTGACTCAGGCACATTTTTTTTTCTGCATGTTTTTTTTTTTATTTCTACATGGAAGATGAAAGAAGGGAAAAGAAAAATAAGCATGGGGCATAAGAGGTTAAAGGTAAGGGCATAAGGGGAAATGGTAAGGGCAAAAGGGAGAAGACATAAGGCATAAGGGTAAAAAAGGGGGTGACCCCCATAAAGCTTTCAGTTTATCTAGGCATACAGACATGTTAGAAATACCATAGGTGGTAACAGTACTGTCAAGCATGCATTTGGACAGAGTCACAAAAACCGGTGGATCTGGCAAGGAGGCACCTTATGTCTCAGAGGGGACAAGGCTGTGAAGTGCCCTTGCATTTGGTAACACAGTCTTGGTAGCCATGGTAACCCACATGTGTGATTTGTATTAGCATCTACCTGGTTGTATTAAAAGGAATCTCAAGGTCCCCAGAGGGGCCTTGCTTTTGACTCCAGCAGGATACCCAAGTGAGAATGTATCTCTCTGAAGTTAGTTTTAGCAACTCAGGCCTTTTTCCTGTATAAACAGCTAATTTCCTGGGCTATGATCTTATGTTAGGTGAAACCAAGGTAAAGGTAAATATAGAATATTAGCAGTCTGGTGAGTCAGAGCAGACCAGTAGATTACACCTTCCTGAGTCAGCTGTTAGAGCAGACATATTACCTCCTGTATGAGACTCCTTTCTTATCAGGGACCACTGTCAATAAAGTCTGTGGAGGAACTATTTTTATGTAGATTTTGGTTATGAGAACAAAGGCTTGACTGAATCCTTTTCACACCATGGTTTCACAGTGTGTGGGAAGGTATCTTATTGCCCTACAGGAAAAGTCAGGTTTATACACTACTGGGATACCCTAGAAGGGAGAAATGTAGTGATTTCACAAGATTTCTATGAATTCACAATGACTTACCTAAAGGACAAATGTCCCCATAGCTTTGTAAAAACTCCCAGTGGAGTGTACTTACACACTTCCGGTGGATAGTTCAACAGATCTGTCAGCTGTACATATACTGTACACTACGTGTGGGTTCACTACACAGAATATCTGATAAGCGACCCTCCAAAGGGGACACGAACCGCAGGTTGAGAATCAGTGCAGTAGAGTGCTTGCCATGGGAGCCTGAGAATCTGTGTGTGCCTGCTTGTTATGCAGAGGTGGAATCCCACAGATCCCAATGGTGACTGCCCTAATTAGTGAGCTCCAGACCTGTGAGAAATCCTGTCTTCAAAGACAAGGTTGACAACTCCTGAGGAATAAGAGCGAAGCTAGACATCTAATCTCCATACATGAGTACAGACATGCCTGTCTCCACACACATAACCATGCATGCACACACACACACACACACACACACACGTACACACACAAAATTAAAAGAAAAATTAAGAATAGAATATTCTGACAAGGAATTTATTTTTATAATGTCCTCAATGGAAACTAATTATATGTAAGCAAGAGTGGAGTTATAGTATCATGACAAATATCCTTAAGTTAAAACATCAAAGGCAAAGTATAGATTTTGCTTCAGGATGGGACACCAATATCAAGAACTTATTATTAATTAAATTCTATCGTATTTGCTTTCTGTATAGGCCCTAAGATATGTAATATTTTTTCAGTAATTTAGACACAAATGATAGTTATTTTATTTTACCATGGAAATAGAAAATGTGATCATTGTTCTCAATACTGCTAACCCTGTTTTCTGTCTTTGATCTCATAACTCAATTCATACAGCATCGTAAATGACAATAGTCAGCAATGAAGGATCATCAATACCATACAAAATTCAAACTCAGTATGTAGTAACATGAGAATATTATACATAATTTCTATGATAAAAAGTGAAGTAGTAGATTAAAACATTCATGTTTATAGGGTCAGATGTTCTGTTTCAGAAGCTAATTACAGGTTGGATGGGAACCTAGGTCACGGTAGCTTCAAAGGCTCCTTTCATTTCATCTCACACCATTACTGATAAGTCTTACTGGACTCCACAACATTTTGCCATAAATTGTTCCCTTGGCATTTTCTAAGTTTGTTATCCTAAGTTTGGAGCCATGGTTTGATGTTTGAAACACAACCAATGATTATAAATTTTCCTTGTAACCAAAGAACTTACAACGGACTTGTGCAAACCAGGCACACACACAAAGACCCACCAAGACAAGAGACTGTTATCAGAATTGATTTTGGAGAAGTAGAATAGAGTCAAGTCCCCATTGACACAGACTATAGAGAAGTCAAAGATAGAAGATGTCAAGCTTCAAAGTCCCTCTTTGATGTCACCCAGACAGCTGGCTAGGGTACAGGTGATGGGAAACAAAATGCGCTATATTTTGTCATTAGGACATTGTCACCTAGGCAAGGCTGTAGATATGCTGACTGCAATTCTGAAATCAATGGCTTCTTACCTTTTGCACATATTCAACTGGTCCAGCTGGGCAAGTTCTACTCTTAGGGGCCTCAAATATATTTCTCAGCTCATCAAGAGCAATGGAAAAGCGTTCAATCCTGCGCCGGCCAGCCAGGGAATCTTCCTTCAGAATTTCTGGTTGGCCGCAGGCTCTGAGTTTGTCACTCTGGTCCTCAGGAACTTGGTCTTCAGGCTCCCCACTCAATACTTCTTCCCTTGTGCTGCAGGACAGACTTGGTGGATCTGGAGGATCAAGTGCAGAGAGCCCATCTCCTTCAGGTTCAAGCAAGCTGTTTTCCTTAAGCTGGACTAGCCTGCATCCACTACCTCCAGGGTAGCTCTCACTTCTCTGGTAGTCACTGGATTCCCACTTCTGCCTCAGGAGATTCAATGACCCTTTCTGGATGGGGAAAGCAGATGACTCCAGGTGGTCCTAAAATGTCAAAGGTTCTTTCATTATAAATGTGCCCAGACATCAGTTGCATTCAAACACATCACTGAAGATACTTGACTTGATGGCACAATGCCATGACAGTGAGCCACAACTCACACTGATTGAGAGGAATAGCTAGCATAGACACAGCCAAGTGACCTCAAAGAGACAAAAATACAACTAGGGAGACGCTATTTCTTTCCTCTTCCTTTCATGCAAAATAAGCGTTGTAAGTTCATTGTTGAATAAATTCTGAGAAAAGGTTCATTAATGAAAGAGGCAATGAAGCAGAATAGGACCATTTCCCATGTGTAACAGTATAATATTTCTTTTGAATTATTGGTTTTTGTAAACCTATTACTTCAGAAGTAACAGACTATAAGCTTATCATTATTAATCCTCGGCTGTAAGGCAAACACTACGATAATTGCTTTGTATGTGTACCCATCTTGTTCCCCAAATTATCACAGACGAATTAGTTGCAACTATTATTAGGGTGTTGCAGGTTTGGGTTGAATAATGTGCCCAGGTCCTCAGTGACCAAGCCTGAATCTGAAAAATCTGTGTAACTTTAGCAACTGCTACCACTGGGGTTTATTGCTACTTTTGTAATTTTTAAGTGTCTCATGGTGAAGCTCATTTAAACAGGGCTTTGTTTCAGAGTTTTATGGTGAACAGAAGAAACTTCAAATGGAAAGATCATATTCTTACCATAAAATACACAGATTCTCACACACATGTGGAAGGAGATCAATCATGGTCAGCGAGACTTACCAGCTACCATGAATTTTGTCATTTAAATATAAATAGCTCTGCTGCCAACCTAGATTCTGCATTGCAAATTTGAAGCCTTAAAAAATAAATTTTGCTCTTGAAGGATGTTGCATTTTCTTGTTCAATTGTCAGCAATGTGGTATACAATGCTATTTAGAGTGAGTTTTGGAAGTACCTCAAATGTCGTCTAACTTAATGGCCATGTGTTTCTTGGGAGGTTGGTGTCATTTGGGAAAATACTTAATGTATGAGATTAATTTACATATTAGAGTAATGCATGTGCATAGAAGAAACAACTTTGTTTTCATTAAGTAGTATATCCTCTTACTGTGTAAAAATCCTCGTAATAGTTTATGTTTTGCTTTCCTCCATATGTTATAAAGTTTGCAAGGCACTGAGTAGATTTAATGGTGGTCTTGTGACCCTGGCACCACTGTACAGCTTTACACATACAGCAGACAGATTCCCATTTCCAAGATGGGCCTCAGCAACATTGTGACCTTGAAAAAACTTCAGTGGATAAGAGAAATGAATGCCTTTAAAAATAAAGTGATGTGACTCATCTCTATTCGGCCAGCCTTCACCTAGCCCTCCCTTGCTCCTACTCTCTTCAGCCTGTGGTGAACACTGCTCTACACTCAGTTTCTGCCAGGTCAGCATCATGATTGATCATCTCTTTCTGATGTTTAGTACATAGTACATTACCACAGATAATTATGATGTACTGAATATTAGGAATAAATGATTCTACATGTTTTCATCACAACAAGGTAATAAACATTCAAAGAGATAGCCACACATAATTTGAATTTTATGAAATATGTACATGACACATCACATGGTGGCCCTAGAATGGGTATTACTTTATATATAGTAATTAACCCCCACTTCCAGCAAACTGTCCTAGTGTATATTATAGTCCTCAATGGAGTTACTAATTTCTGTCATTAACTCTAACTCTATTTTTTGGTAAAACATTATTTTAATTACTAAGATATTTACATTGCTTATGAGCCCCCTAGCCTTCAATGCTTGGAAGAAAGAGAAGAGATTTTTAAGAAGACAGATTCTTAGGCTGAAACATATTGCAATTTTTGGCTACAAAAAGCATTACTAAATAATACATTTTTGTTAGTCACTACTGAATGTCTGAATGAAACAGAGGCACCACACAAAACCTGAAAATCTGTTTTAGAAACTAACCAGCAAATGGCAAAACTTATACCAAGTTATCTGTAACTCTGTGTCTTGCCTGTAAATGAACAAGTGATGAAAGCAAGTTATTTACATGTGGTTATTTCCTTTTTGAGACAGTGTCCCAGCTGGTAGAAGTAAACATATCTTGTCATTTAGCATAATAATTATTTTGAATCCAAACTTGCACAGTTAGGAAAAGAAAGCTGAAAAGAAAACAACACAAAATAAGACAACACTCCAAGAAGATAATAAACTTGTAAGTCCGAGAAGAGACCCATTTTCTTCTATAGCAAATGGGTCCCAATGATTTAAAGTTATTTGATCATCTAATTCTGGATCAAGCTGGAAGATACCTGCACCTCTCAATCCTTCCCAGTGCACATACCTAAAGACCCTAGAATTCTATGTAAATCAAGTTTAAAAATGTTTAATATTGAAAAGAAAGCATGGTGCCTAGGCACCCACAAAGCTGAGGGACAGAATGACAGTAGATTTCTTGCATTTTCTTTTATCCATCTACCACTGGTTGTTAGAAGCATCAATAAGGTAGAAGCCTTAATAGAAGGATATCAGAAACATTTCACACATGAAAAGACTATTCTTTTCACTGACAAAAGCCAGCGCAAATTAAGAAAAGGGCAGCCTAGAATAGAAAAAAAAAAAAAACAATCTTAACCCTTGGAAAGTGCTTCTCAAAATGTGCAACTTTCTTTCCCCAATTCCCATGACACTGAGCGGGAGTCTAAGTTTTTATTTTTTCTCTTCTCATATGTCAGAGAAGACAGAGGGCAGAATATGTTTTAACCATTACTTCTGATATTTCCTTCATTAAGTTTCTCTTTACAATGTCACACATGTATGTAAAAGATTCTGATGACTTTCCTGGGCTATCTCTTATCATCCTTCCATCTCTACCAAGTTCCTCCTCACCATCCCTCTCACAGACTTATAGCTTTGATTGAATTTATAACTTGTTTTGTTTAACCAAGGCCACCTATGAGCCAACTGAATAGGCACTATCCATCAGAGAACTATAGAACCTCTAGTGGCTGTATTATGAAGGCCATCGCTCTCTCCTTCCTGAATTTATCATTAACAAATAGATCAACAGTGAGGCCTGGGGTCCATTGATCACCTTCTCCAACCATGTCTGACTATTAATTTGTACATATTTGTGCAGATTCAGTGTAGACCTCCTTGGTTATGAAAGGCCATGATAGTAATGGCTCTGCTTCCTCCAGAAGGTGGCAGTTCATAGCACTTCTCCCTGGCTGCAGCTCTTATGTCCATTATCAAATAAAGAAATTATGCAGCTGTAAAAAAAGTGAAATTATATAATTCAAGGTAAGTAACTGGATCTAGAGAAATTATCCTGACTGGGGTAACCTGGCACAGATAAATGTCATAGTTTTTCCTTCAACATGGAGCCTACATTTTAATCTGCAATTATATGCATTCACTTTGGAGTTTCTATAGAAAACAAGGAATTAGAAAGTGGAGAATGGGTGGGGAAGTATCTGAATGGGGGTATCTGAATATAGGCAATATGGAAGAAGAGAAGGGGAGTTCTATGGACAGAAATGCTTAAGAATGAAGCAGGATAGTGGAGACCATGAAGAGGGATGTTAACACAGGCAAAGGAGGGATGAATATGCCCTATGGAAGCTTACTATCTTAGAATCAAATAGAGGATTTTTTTTTACTTTTTTATTTTTAAAATGGGTATGAGGGGACATTCTTTACATAGATGGGGAAGGTTGCCAAAGTCATGGGTAATAATAAACAATGATTCTGCTACCAGGATTGAGATAGCTCTTTATGAGTTGCTGTTCAGACAAGCATCAGAAGCTCCCAAAAGAGCAAATGCTTCTGCCATTTCTCCAGGTTACCCAGCAAACCCAGAACTCTACTGCAGAAGACAAGACATCCAGCTGGAAGTGAACTGGAAATGTCCTTGCTGCCTGTAATATTTATAGTTCTGGAAGGTGCTACACAGGGTGCGGAGACCAAAAGGACTTCAGCAGTCTTAAACATAAAATGGTAGGAGGGTGAGGCCATCCTAGGAAGAGGAAGAAGGGCTCTCATTTTCATTTGGTAGCAAGTCTTCACCATGACCTTCTGAGGAGACCCTTCTGTGTCTTCATCTGGGGTTGAGGAAACATCCCTCTGCTCCCTATTTATGTCAGAGGACACGGTGCCATAACCATCACTCATGAAGCCTTCTTCTCTTGGTGCTATAAGTTGGAGCCACATGGAGAATAATAAAAATTGGCTTCTTCCCATTTATACAGGGATGACAGGTGATCAACAGTGGGGACCCCCTACCATGTCACCTAACTAGAGGAGGGGTGCTCCTCTAGTGAATATAAGGAGCCTAATTTTATCCTTGTCAATTAAGAGACAAATGCTGATCCAAAACTCCCTTTGCCAGAAGCTGCACAAGATGTGGTTCTGAAGGTCCTTTGTCTAGTGGTTCCAACCCTAACTGCATGGCTTTGTCACCGCATGCTCTGCTCTGCTCTAACCCATGGCTACTATGCTCATGTACATGGCAGATATTCTGTTATCCTAGATATCAACACAGAATTACATTTTTACTATCTATCTTACTGCGGGGCATCTGTTTCAAATTGAATGCAGACTAGCAAATGCTCTCATTCAGTAAGAGATGTTTTATTTTTTTTCTAGTTTCAATAGTGGGTCACGATGACCTTTGTTAGCAGACTTGTCAATAATAAATCATGATACTGCTCCCTGATAGCTGATTGTGTTCACATGTGAAGTGACATTAAGAAAGTTCTTCATCACAGGTCTTTGATAGCGGAATTACAAGTACAGCAGAGGGCAGCATGCCTCACATTTGCTCTGCTGGACACTAGTATGAAATACTGTTGTTATTCAGAAAACCATGGAGAAAAGAATACGTGGGAAAAATTGAGCTTAAGATACCTAATATACCCATCTTTGAAAATTATAAGGCACTTGGAAAAAATGCTGTGAAAAGGTCTACAGAAAACAAGTGCAAGTAATTCAAAGATGTTATAAACTTATTAGGCTAGATATCTTATAAATGTATTCTTCATTGTATTCTTCTATTAGAGCTATTTTAATAAATACTGATGGGAAGCAAAACCCACTAGTTACAAAAAAGCAAGTCCCATATTACATAACATATATTACATATTAATATTTTGGTTACTATATAACATATTATATAGCTTTATATTAATATTGTATTATATAATTATGTAATTTATAATTAATTGTATTATATAATTATATTTACATATAATATACTAGGTAGAATAATATAGTATATATATTAAACTGATTAAATACATTATTATTTTTACTTAGTCATGACATCAGGAAAAATCTGAGGAATATACTTATGTTAATCATTATTTTGTTCATCACTTTTGGATATATTTATTTTATTAAAATCCAGACATTGCTAAAGATAATGCTGTAACTAATAACTTACACATAAAATAAGGATGCTTTAATAACGTTCAGAGAATTTTATAAGTCAGCTGCACATATAAGAAGAATGTTACAAAAGTCATTTTTCATATACTAAAAGAAGAGATGAAGCTATGGTAGGATACAGTTTTGTGAAGGCCGCACAGCCAGATGCTTATAGTATCTATCTCTTTCCTCTGAACTCTGACACACAGGAACAGTCACATAATTTCCTTCTCTTTTACACTGACCTGTTGCTGGTTGTTATGAGGCCTGTTTGTCACTTTATCTAGTCAGACACATCAACAGTGATCAAGAACTAGGGGCTCAGCATTATGGATTTAAACTGTCTTTATCAAGTGTCTTTACCTAGTTATACCTTAAAAAATTGAGTGATTGAGCCTGAGGATCAACCAAAGTCTACCAGTGTTGAGTGAAATTAGGGCTAGTCATGGTTTAACAAAATGCATTTTCATATTGTATGTGTTCTTCAGAGGATCATAATACACAATGTTTTGACTCTAATTAAATTAATTCTATTCTTTGTTCTCTCCCACCTCTATTTCTGCTTTTCTTTTTTAAAAAGAAGTTTATTTATTTTATGTGTGTAACTGCTTGTCTGCATGTAAGCATGTGCACAAAGTACCTGGTATTCCTAGACAGTAGAAGAGGACATTGGACTTTGTCAAACAGTGTGAGTCTTTTATCACCTGATCTTCTGGCATTTGTTACATATGCATCTGTTCTGTTGAAAATATGACCAGTTTAGAGAAGCATCCCTGATTTCTCAATGCTGTCTTAGGTCACTGTTTAATCTTTGTTACAATGTAGTCTTCACTGGACAGATGGTGACAATTATACTTTCACACTTGTTTAGGTGGCTATTTTATTAGTTCCCTAACATCAAGGTCCTGAATGTAGGGATCATGTCAGCTTCTGTCTAGAAGTTTATCCTTGACTTCTAACATAGTGCCTAGAATGAAGCTGAGGCTCAGTAAATATTTAGCAAATCGATACTCTGTTACTACACATTTAGATTTTTATACAAATCATCAACAATTTATAGACATATTTTTTCTTATGCTAGACTCAAGGTTTTGAATAAGAGTTCTCCTGTAGTTAATATAAATCCAATAAATCTTGGGAGAGACCTAATTAGATATAGTCCTAATAAGCACTTAATAGAACTTTAAGAACAGTGTTTTGGAATTTAGGCCTTGAGCAGCACAGAAATGACAGCGATGGGTCATATTATTGTACAGAGATATAATCTGCCAGGATTTGTGAAATACTTGTGAGCTGGCATTCACATTAGTATTTCAACTGCATGTCATGTTGCTGCCAAGTGATTGATTGTCCTATGAGAAAGTGTAGCGGGTCTGCAGAGGGAAATTTTTTTAAATAAGAAAAGAGTAGCCCAGTCTGTAAGCACATTGTCAGTGATTTAAAGATTGGATTCTTCCTGGTAGTCTACACCATATAGTATATGCAATTTTAAGAATTGTCTCCTGTCTCAGTTTTAGTTTTGAACTTATTTCTAACCAAAATAATTCTGGTGGTCTTGAGACCCATTGCATGAAAAAAAAAGAGAATAATGATTTTGTTTGTAATTTTAACATTTTAAATAGAAAACAATGCAAATTTTTGAATAAATAAAAATTACCAAGTAAACCTCCTGAAGTCAAATTCTACAGTTGATTTACTATGGCTTCTTCTAAGTCATGACTCATATTGTGTATTTGAGAACAGGCTTCTTTTTCACTTTTCCATTAATAGTTTCGAAGTTGAAAGCATAGGTATTTAAAAACTTAAACATATTTTTAAAATCTCAGAAGTGCATGACTATCTCAGAACCATAGTGAGCGAAGTTTTAAACAGCACGGTTATTGCCAAAAATAGCAAAATCCTGAGGGTGGAGAGATGGCTTAATGATTGAGAGTCCTTACTCCTCTTCCCCCCAGTTACTCTAATATTTATAGCATCAAATTCCAATATTCTCATTTTTCACGAAGCAGAGAATGACCACCAAATGTAACCTAAGCCTGAGAGTCAGTTTACTGTGGTCACGTCTGTCTGTTTTAAGTTACAGTACTAGCAAACTCTCTGGAACCAGCATGGGCTGCTTCCTTCCCCTCCAGTGATAAATGAAGCATTTATTCACATTTCTTCTATGAAATGAAACCTGCGGCTGATGGCACATGATGCAAGTGTTGTTGCTCTGAAAATGTGGCACTCTGTGGCAGAGTAACCTGAGATTATATCAGAAAAAAATGTATATTTCAGCATCAGGAACTTTGGAAGGGACTGCAGTGGGCACCCAGGAGACCAGCCTTGGCTGGAATTCACAGGAAGCCTCCCTCTGAGGCAGGCAAGGAGAGTGCCTTGGGAGACTGTCAAACTCTGCTTCACTCTCTGTAATAATTTAAAGTTGAGTTAGGAAAAGAGCATGCTGCAGTGTCTGGATTGCACGACTCCTCTGCTTGTAGAATAATTTCAATTGTGAATTAATTTATCTTTATTTTCCATGAAAGAACCAGAAATGCCTCTTTTATCCTCATTCCTCCCTGTGGTTTCAGTGAACTCCCTCCTTTCCGGACACACATAGAACAGAGTATCTCTCAAGAAGCCCTTTAAATATTATTCTAGTTATAGTTTTCAGATATCTAATTTAGCTTTTTTCAAAACAAGAAAATAGAAATCTTAATGCCTACTGCAATCAGGAAACTTTTTTTTTATCCAAATGAAAGATCTAACAACTTGAGAATTAAAAACATCGGACTAGAATGAGGGGTCTCAATTTATAGACCTTTTCACTTTGATAATTGTGACTATGTATCTGCAGGAGTCAAGTACCTTTACAATCTACTTCTAACTCCTTTCAAATGCGAACTGATGGCCCTAAACAGAGAGGGCTTCTAAGAAAACGGTGAGGCCGGTGTCAGTGTTTGCAGGCTGCAATTTCAAACAGCAAACCAAAAGGTTTCTAAGAACCTGCAATGTTTATGTTGTCATTGAGCCCACACTCTGCCAACAGAAGCTCCAGTCTCAGAAAAGCATAAAACAAGCAAGAGTTATGGAAATAAATCAACTGAACAACTTCCAACAAAGTTAAGGACTCCAATGCTAAGCCTATTATATCAGTGTAAGCTATTTTGTGGTTGTTGCTGCTTGCTTTCCATATTCTGTTATCAAGCATTCAGTAATTTAATTGTGATTGAGAACTATTATAAGTTTTATTTTCAAAGCAAAGAATTCTAAAGACATCCCCTAAAAACACTGTTCATAAAAATAATTAGCTGATCTTTTGAGAGAGAAAATTTTTGTGAACTTTTGGCAGATATTTGCCTAACATTTGCCTGCTATGAATGAGAGAGAAATGAGTAAAAAGTTTCAAAGACAGTCTCAATATTAAAAAATAAATTAAATATTTAAAACTAATATTGCAAATTCGACCTGTTTTTTTCCTGGCTCGTCTAAGTTCAGCAAGACAGATGTTTAAGAGTTTTTCATCTTACCAGCACATTCCTCACTAGCTCTAATAAGACACATGCATAATTCATACACATGAAGGAAAAGAGTCAGGAACGGAGCATCTGTTTATTTTACTTTCTTTTATCTTCTCGTTCGCATTTATCAAGGGAACTGGCTAAGGCTCCTTGCTATGACAAATAATTAAAAGAATTTATGGAGCAATATTTGCAATAAGCTTATCTTACCGCCATGTCCTTCTCTGTTAAGTTTCAGTCCAGTGACTCGGGTACCACAGTCACGTAGCCATTAGAGGAAAACACAAATTTACCCACTGATGTCATCTAACTAATGCTGTAATGGACATCAAGCATGATGGACATACGTCGGCAGATAGCAGTTACAAGACACCAAATCTGTCATAGTCAGCCCTGGGAGCTACATTATTTAGTGAGTCATGGAAGAGAGAAGTGCGCCCTCAACCATCACCCTGTGTGCACTGGGTACTCAGCTTACACACTTGCCAGGTAAAGGCTGATTGAAGAAGCTTTTGTTTCTAAATTCTGTACGACAAAAAAAAAAAAAAAAAAAAACAACCTTTAGTAAAAGGACTGTCTTACAGCATCCTGAGAATTCATCTGTGGGTCTTGGATAATTTATATTTAACAAACTAAGGTAATTGTTAAATGTTTTCAGGATGATCCCCAGCAGACTGGGCATCAGAAAAGAAACTTTAATTTAGGGCAAAATTGATGTCCTCATACATTGAACATATCCATCACACTCTTTAAGCACTTCTGTAGGGAAATAATTCAAGACTTGATTCCAGGGTTGTAAGTATGACTCTCCAGGTCAGTGATATAAAGAATAATGGTACCTAGAGAGCAAGGTGGAAATCTGCCTAAAGGCAAACAACATAAATCCCAATTTTAAAGGATTTACGGTCTAGTGGGATGTTCTGTTCCTTGCTGCAAACGTGCATCACCTGAACGGCAGCTGTAAACTTTCATGGCCTCATGCGTTAAGTTTCAGATTCAACAGGTTTGGAATGGAGTCTGTGAATCTGCCTTCCTTAAGCAACATAGGTAATTCCAAAGCCTAGCACCTGTGAATGCTGCAATTAAAGAGAAATACTGCCTCATTGACATAAAGATAAATGAACTGCAGAAGAGAAAATAGCATCCACTTGCTCAGAAACACATTGCTTATTTAAGACTACTGTGTTAAACCATAATTAAATGCTTTTAAACTACATAAAAATGAAGTAATGTGTGAGCAAGAGGTTTGGGAAAATGAGAACTCTGTTTCACGAGAAAGAATGGAAATTAGGGTAATTTGTCTGGTCAAGAACATGGGAGAATTCTCAAATAGCTAATCATAGAACAAGCTACCATATAAGCCAGAAGTCCTACTTCTTACTTTTTTATGCAAAAATCTGAAAGTAAGATCTAAAATCATTCATCTATACATTTATTGTAACATTGCTCATAATAGCCAAAATAGCAAGATCCCAAATGTCTAATTATGAATAGGTAGATAATTTGAGACTCCCCCAATCTCTCTTTAGTACACGTATGTATACATTCTCAGATCTTACCCTGTCTCTAATGGAGGACACGATGCTCACCCTCTTTCTGAGCCATGCCAAGAGTCCCAATTTTTATGATTTACCAATAGTTGTTCACTCCCGTCTGGAAGCTGTCTTATGTAATTAGTTCAGTGATATTCTATTCAGAATAATATTTCTTTTTGTTACATAAATACATTTAATGTGATAGATGCATTTAACATAGTTTCTTTACTCTTACCATTTAACAAATGAACCTCATATAAGCAGAACTGTATCATGCAATTAAATAAGAAGTTTATTCAGTCTTCAAGTTATTTTATTTCTGAAGTCTGATTTGAGAGCTTAAATTATAGGGTGTATGTGATGGGACATTTGAGAGATAATATAGAGAGATGGGTGTGATATAAAGACAGCACACTAAGCCTATTATTATAACTTGGTCACAGTCAGAGCTACATATCCTGATTTGCTACACTACTTTGTATAAGTATAGAACAATGTATGCAACAGATTGCAGCCTAGTAATTTTAGAAAAACAAGTGTAGGGCTTGCCTTAGTGTATTTATTGTTTCGAACCTCAGAAAATGAGAAAAGTGACAGTGTTAGAAATTACAGACCTGCCATCATCACCTAGTTAAACACTTGCTGAAACACAGAATAAAAATCCAGTTTGTGAGCACCTATAAATTAAGGGTAGCAGATAAAATTTCTTTTTCATTGTGACAAATAACATCAGCCAAATCAACTTAATTTCCATCTTTGGTAGAGTAAAAACAGCAGGAGCCCCAGGGAACTTTCTAGACAAATACACATCCTGACTTTGTCATGAGGTAGAGGTAATTTCACACATTGAAGAAATAAAATGCACTTTCTAAGGCATTTTAACTTTTATGTATTTCTATTAATAACTGTTTTTAATATGCCTGCAAATAGGATCACTCAGAAAATTGGAAAGGTAAGGAGGCCTACTAATATTAAGATGATAATGCCATATATTAAGTTGACACAGAATTGATATTGTGATGATTTTCTTATTAAAAATATGTTATTGTGAAAGCCAGTTCCTCAGCAGCAGCAATGCCTTACAAACACCATGCTTCTCTATGTGATCTTATTCTTGTCTGTGTTAAATTACAGAAGTTAAGTCAGAGAATCACAGTTGGGAAAGATATGAGAAACTATAATGTTTATAAACTATATGCTGCAATGGTTCCATTGCTACAGTACTGTGGAGGCCTGGAGACCCTGAAAATAGAGGAGGTGCATGTAATTTAATCAGATATGCCATCTACTTAATGAATCAGTCCAGCTAGGTATCATTTCTAGTGCTGACCCTAAATGCTTCTTCCCACAAGGAGAGTTTGTGTTTCTCTCATCTATAAAAAAAGACCTGGGACATAATAAAATGGCAAAAACAGCTCACTCAGAGGGAAATAGTCACAATTTAAAATAAGTATAAGTAATTCCTAAGCAAGAAGTCAGAACATGAAGTACCATTTAAATGTCAGATACCTTAGTAAAAGGCAAGTATTAATTTTAAAGTATACGTTGAAGAACTGTACTATATATGAGAGTCTTTGGGAAATGTTAGAAGGCCCTAAATCAGTATTTTGTCACCCTGTCACAGACACTTTGTGTTCCTTAGAATAAGGTAAAGAAAGTAATTTCAGAAAAGAAGAAGTAGTATGTGGAAGACAGAAATGGAGTAATTCTCTAGACAGGGGCCGAGAAAAATGTGTTTACTCTCTATGTTAATGCTGACTAATTTATATTTGCTGGATTTAGGAGTTGGCTAGTCTTATCCTAAAACTAATCTGATCACAAGCACATCCAAAACTAGAACAACTGTTCAGTTTGATGAAAGTCGATGACTTTATCCATCCCTATAAATGAATAGATTCATGCATTTGTATCAGAGCCTAAGTAATATTATATATAGTAGTATATATTTATATAAGTATAATATTATGTATATACACATATTACTGCAGCACAATTCAATAGAAAACAGCTATTCTTGCTCACCTATTGGCTAGGCAATATTGGCTAAGTCAAATCTAAATAAAGGCAATGATTTTTATTTAGATTTGCATTAAACACTTCACTCATGTGACTGCTATTTTACATATTTGTTCTAGGGAAACACTTTATGAAGAAGTCTAAATGCCAATGTACAGAATTATATCACTAAATTTTTAGCTACATAAAGAAGCTTGGAAAAATATCCCACACTAGTGAATTAACAGAACACCTGAAAACTCTAGAACAACAACCGGAAAAAAAAAAAAAAAGCAAACTCACCCAGGAGGATTAGAGGGCAGCAAGTAATCAAACTGAGAGCTGAAATCAACAAAATAGAAACAAAGAAAACAATACAAAGAATCAATGATACAAAGATTTGGTTCTTCAAGTAGCAAACCTTTTTTTTTTTAAAGATTTATTTATTATGTATGCAGTATTCTGCCTACATGTATGCCTGCACGCCAGAAGAAGGCACCAGATCTCATTACAGACGGTTGTGAGCCGCCATGTGGTTGCCGGGAATTGAACTCAGGACTTATGGAAGAGCAGCCAGCACTCTCAACCCCTAAGCCATCTCCAGCCCGCAAACCTTTATCCAAAGTAATCAAAAGGCAAAGAGAGAATATCCAAATTAACAAAATAAGGAAAAGGGAGATATAACAACAGAGGAAATCCAGATAATTGTCAGGTTATACTTTGAAAACCACAAAATTGTAAAACTCAAGTTCAAATGGATCAAAAACCTCAACAAATATCCATCCACACTGAATTTCATAGAAATGAAAGCTGGAAGTACATTTGAACGCAATGGCACAGGAGACCACTTCCTAAAAAGTGGTCTAAATATAATTTTAGAACTTATAGGTCTATTTAATTTGCCTATCTAGTTTGATTTAAGTTTGTAAGTAATATTTATCCAGAAAATTTCGCAGAATGTTTTGGAAACTGTAAGTTAACGACTTACATGATCAGAGATTTTCGGTCTGTAACTAAAGAAGGATATCTTTTTATATATCTATAGTAAAAGTTGTGCTCCCCAGTGAGACTTTTCTTGAAAGTAGAGCTATCAAAGAGCTAATTAAGAACAAATGCAGTTCGAGCACAATCATGCTGACTCTTGTTATTGATCTCCCAGCATTCAGAATTATAGAAAGGAAAAGTGCATCATTTAAGGTACCAGGCTTTAATAATTTTTTTGTGATAGGGCTGAGCTAAGACAATCTTTACAAATATCCTTTCAGGGACATATATCATGGTACCATTTTGCAAATGAAAGTATGGGGTTACAATGCAAACTGGTGACGCTTTACTGTAATTCAAATAATGCTTGACCCATAAAAACAGAACACAGTTCTATGAGCTAGAAGCAGGGTCAGCTAGGGAACCTTGCAAAGAATGTGTTTGAATCACATATTGTATAATATATTTACAAATCTCTTAGAATCAAAACCTTTACTTTGAAGGATGGTCAGTAGTACTCCTTTTTGTATATAAATCTAAGTGAATGCCATAAGGTGAAATCCTTGTGGGAGGAACTCTTTAGCCAATGAAATGCTCGTATTTAGTATGCTTGTTCACTTTCTAAAATAATAGCCCAAATTGCAAAAATGATCTTTTCAACATATTCTTCATATCTAAAATAAGTGAGATTTCATATTATGGCTCATCATAAACAAATAAATCTGTCAGTCTAAGACCTAATGTCAGGAATGTTGTTCATCTTCTACTATTTCTAGTCCAAAGTAAAAAAATGAGCACAATTACTTGCTTGTACTCGATTTAGCCTTTTTTTTTGTTTTGGAGAGTGTCCCACAAAGAGTACATAATAAAGACTTCATTGGAATCCTGTGGAGTTAAGAGGTAGTGGAAACTTGGGTGTATGACTCTAAAACTGATACTGCAAGCTTTTTTCCTGGATGCTATGAAATGACCATCCTGACATCATGCAGTGCTCAAAGTGATAGGACCAAGTGACTTTGGATATGTGATCCAAATTAAACCCCTGTGAGTGGTGTGTGTGTGTATTCATGGGAGTGTATGGAAAAATGCACAAACATGCGTGGAGCAGTGTGGAGGCCAGAGGTCAACAACAGTTTTTTTTTCCTCAATTATCCTTATTTTTTTCAAATAGGATCTAACTTGGAAACTAGAGCTCTCTGGTTGTGTAGTCAGATTGGCCTGTTGGTCTTTTTTTCTACCTCCCCAGCACTGTGATCACAAGCATTAACTGCCACACCCACCCAGGGTTTTACCAATGCAGAGGATCCAAAATCAAATGTTCATACTTCTGAGGAAAAGCTTTAGGGATAGAGTCATCTCCAAAGCCTTATGCTTCCCCCTTCAAATTAGTTTCTTGTGCACATTGATTTTTAGTAAAGGAAAGCTGAATAACAGACCCTTTATGATTTTAGATTGGTGCCATAGCATAGGACTGTGTGGAGTCTCAAAATGTCACAATGACCTCTGTTTTTAATCACATGAAAAATTTGCAGACCTTATGCTCATAAAAGTCATAATCCTTAATTTTTTTATTTCTTTCCTTCACCTAGAACTATGAAAAGTTTTATGATCTAAACTAATTTTCTTATCTTGATAACCTTTCAAGAATAATTTCTAGATTGCCATGAACTTGAATTGTTCATATTTATTACTAAGCGATGCAAAGTATATCTGCTTAATAAGATACATTAGCATATAGTCCTGATGTAATAAACAGTGGAGTCAATCCTAATATCCTATGAACTCTTTGAAGAAGAATCATTAAAGTGTAATTGTCTTATCTTTGTACATAAATTATAATATTCTAACCATACTTTTTAATGGGCTGGTTAGTGTATGTGTGTGTGTGTGTGTGTGTGTGTGTGTGTCCATCTGTCTGTCTGTCTCTGTGCATGTATATGTGTGTGAACACATACTTGTGGGCATGTATGCATTTGTGAATATATAGAGGCCAAAAGTCAACCTCAGATTTAATTCCTAGAGAGCTGTCCATCTTGGTTTTTGAGAAAGGGTCTATCACTCATCTTGTGCTTACAGCTTATGTGTTAGGCCGCCTGGCCAGAGAGCCTGGGAATCTGCTGGTCCTTCTTCCTCGGTGGTGGAATAACAGGCCTGTCACCACATACAGTTTTTACATGTGTTCTGAGGACTGAACTGAGGTCTTGACATTTGCAAGAGAGAAAATTTACTGATTGGGCTATCTCTTCAAGTCCCCTTTCTCTTCCTTTAATTTTAATTTTATTTTGTTTGGGTGTAGTAATAGGTGCAGCTGTGTCCCCGCCAAGGAGCAGGGCCATTTTCCCGACTCCTAGCTCCCAGCCACCGGCTAGTTTATACCCAAAATAACCACACGAAAACTGTATTCATTTAAATTACTGCCTGGCCTATTATCTCTAGCCTCTATTGGCTAATTCTCACATCTTATTTCAACCAATTTTTAATAGTTTGTGTGTCACCATGATGTAGTGGGCTTACCAGGAATCATTCAGCATGTCTGACCCTGGTGGCTTCATGGCGGGCTCTCTCCCTGACCCAGTCTTCTTCCCAGCATACTGTTCTCTTTTCACCGCTATCTAAGTCCTGCCCTATCAAAAGGCCCAGGCAGCTCTCTTTATTAACCAATGAAAGCACAGAAATACAAAAGAACCCTCCTACACCATTTGGGGAGTGGGAGGAGATTCACTAAATTGATCAGCCTGGTCAACTAAATATTAGCTAACCTTTACCTATAACTCAAAATGCTTTAGCCCTTGGACATCTAAGAAAAGGGATTACAGCTACCATATGAGCCACCCAGCCCTGAAGCTTTTCCTTTGCTGACCAGTATTCTATATGTCCTTGGTCTGAAAAGTCTGTCCTTGGTAGACTGTGCATGTAGCCATATTACCTTGTATAAGTTAAATAGTTAATCATTATTAGACAGTCATCCATGCTCTCTACGTACTGTGCCAGTTATGTCAATAATACATGCTTAATGTGAGAAAATGTAGTTTAGAAAAGGATAATATGGGGCTGGAGAGTTGGCTCAGTGGTTAAGAGCATTGTCTGCTCTTCCAAAGGTCCTGAGTTCAATTCCCAGCAACCACATGGTGGCTCACAATCATCTGTAATGAGATCTGGAGCCCTCTTCTGGCCTGCAGACATACACACAGACAGAATATTGTGTACATAAATAAATAAATAAATAAATATTAAAAAAAGAAAAGGATAATATGGATTCAGCCCTGGCAGGTCACATTCCCCCAAACCCCACAGGCTGTTCTTCCTCTCACTGTCTGTGCTTTATATTTCCATAGAAATTCCTCATTCTTCAGTTGTTCTGGGATACAGAGCAAAGTTCAGCAAGGAATACTATGATCCAGCCCTATTTTCTAAGGGAGCACATTTTCCACCAGATTCCCCTTTTCAGCGCCAAATTTGTTATTAAATTCTGAAATATATAGAAATCTGAGTCTAAACATAGTATTGTACCTCTTGAAATAAGGGACTGAAGGAGTTATTTGTCATTTAGGAGTCATTGAAGAGAAACAGTGTTGGCAAAGCTACAATCGTGTTTAAAAGTATTTTTAGATAGTTTATGTTTCTGTAAAATTAGTCTCATTAAATTAATCATGTTTTATAAATTTTATTTTTAATTCGGTCTATAAGAACAAACGGCAAGAGCAAAACAGATATTTCTGTAAAAACAACCATTGATCTCCCTCCAAAGGCTTGAAGATGTTTAATGTCTATGTGATTTGAAATGAAAATCTCAATGAGATATTGTCTACAGCTGATAGACTGGCTACTGTATAAAACATGAAAGCTGACTAATATTGAGGGTTTGGAGGAAAGGGAAGGGATTCTTTTTTTAAAAAAAATATTGATTTTTCGTGGATTTCACATCATGTACCTCAATCCCACTTACCTCCCTATCCCTTTGCATCTGCCCTTGCAACACCCCACCCCCACAAAAACAAAACCGAATTTAAAAGAAAAACCAAAAGCCAACCAAACAAACAAGCAAGCAAAAGAAACAAAACAAAGCAAAAATGAAGAGGGAAATGGGAGCGAAAAAGAATCTTGACCTGGAGCTGTAGTGTGGTCTGTTTGAGACACACAGCTTACCCTTTAGTCACTAATTTACTTGCAAGTGTTCATTGCCACAGTTGTTGATCTGGCGCCAGGCCTCTGGTTTCTGCTACATCATCTATAATGACCTCTCACTGGGGCTCCTCTTGGATATTATGTTGTTGACCCTTATGATATGAGTGAGAGGGACCCGGATCTGAGGGTCCCACTCCTTGCTGTAAAGGGCATTGGGTGAAAAAGCCAAGACAGTGCTGGAGTAGTGCTAGGTCGTGAAAATAAAGGAAAGCTAGCGAACTGACCTACCAGCTACCACACAGGCTCGGAACCAGGGCTGTGAGTAAGACCACCCCAACATCCAACTCATATATGAACTGTTGGATCACTTGAAGGGAAGTAACCCACAAATTCAAAATAGTAGGCTCTCTGTGACACAGGACAACAACAGAATATAGACCAGAGCTTCTCAGCCTGTGAGTCCAATATCAGGTATACACATTACGATTAATAACACTACCAAAATTACAGTATGAATTAGCAATGAAGTAATTCTTTAGCTCGGATCACCACATCATGAGGAACTGTAGGAAAGAATCACAACATTAGGAAGGTTGAGAACCGTTGCTCTAGAGTTTCCTTTTAAAATTAAGAATAAGCCAAGTGGTGCACGCTTTTAATCCCAGCACTCAGGAGGCAGAGACAGGTGGATCTCTGTGAGTTCATGGCCAGTCTGGTCTACAGAGCTAATTACAGGACAGCCAAGGCTAAACAGAGAAACCTGGTCTCAAAAAACTATAAAAATTATGAATGGAAATATTGTGTGATCCAGTGAACCCAGTACTGGGCATATGCTCAAAGGTATGGACATCAGTTTGCTGTAGGAATATTTCCATTTCTATGCTTAATACTTACAAATTATAAGAGAGGGAAACAATCCGTATAAAGGGCTGAAAATATTTAAATGTGGCACATAAATATTGTCTAGTAATTCTGAGCCTTGGAGAGACATACTATGATTTTTTAAACATGAATAAGAACTGGAGAATATATGTTATGTGAAATAGTATAGGTACCCCCATAGAGACAAATACTATACTCTATTATTTACATGATACCCTACAAATTCAAATTCAGCAGAATATAATAAAAACATAGTGGTTAGGTGGGTATGAACATAGGGAATAGGGAAAGGGGGCACATTAGGGAAAGTATAACTTAGAGATAAATTCTGTTGTTTTTTATACAGCATTAGATATGTTTTTTTTTGAGACAGAGTTTCTCTGTATAGTTTTGAACCTTGTCCTGGCACTTGCTCTATAGATCAGGCTGGCCTTGAACTCAAACAGATCCGCTTGTCTCTGCCTTCTAAGTGATGGAACTAAAGACACATGCCCAACCATCCAGCTTAACTTATATTTTAAATTTAAAAGAGTTTAAGAAGAGAGTGAGATGGTTCAACTGGCAAAGGTGACTGCTGCTGAGTTTTATCTGAGTTTGATCCCAAGATTCACATTTTAGAAGATTACAGAGATTCCCTATGACCCCTGTATATGTGTTGTGGCAATATCACATCTCCCTCCAAACAAAGTAACTAAATAAAAATAATAACACAAATCAAAAATTCAACAAGCCTCTAGATCTTCTCACCACAAATAGATGATAAATATTGAAGTGGTTAAATGTGCTAATGACTCTGTATGGATTATATAACTGTGTATCTGTTTTCACTGAACCCCATACAAACATATAATTTATCAATTGGCAATAAAAACAAAAGTACCTAAATATAATCATATTAAAGAAATAAAAGAGTCATGATGTATAAATTATAACGTTTTATTATCTAAAACAATATTTTTTGTATTTTATTTCTTTGTTGATAGGTGCTTAACACACTCCCTCCTAACTTATTTTATGTCATAACTTGCCAAGTCATTAAGCTTTGCTGAATTTATGCCCATCTGCTCTTCTATTTTCGCTCTGGTAGAAGAAAGGAAAAAAACGCATTAAATAAACTGCATGTTGATTCATTTTGTACCTTACTAGAGACTGGCAGTTTCACAATTAAAATAAAATTGTTATCTTGGTAGATGGAAGGGTGGTCAATGGGCCATCACTCCATCTTCTGTTGATGCTTGAAGATTGAAATGAACCTCAGAACTGATGCATGATTTGTTCGACCACAGAATGAGAAAGTTTGGGATATGATGTTTTTCTCTGGTAGCATAACAAAGAAAGGTCCAGGGAAAAAAAATGAAAGGAAACAGAAGTACAAAGGATTAGAGAGATGAATAAAATACTCTTTATTTTTTTTCTGGATTTCTAAATCAAGCTTAACAGCTCTAATGGGAAAATAAAATGCAAAAATCCTGGGAGATCCCGCAACAGTTAGCACTAGCAGTAATTGTTGCCTAAAGGAGACTAGGAAAATGCATAAATTATTTAGGTTTCCAAAGCATATGTAATAAAAAAACTGGAGC
Organism: Dicrostonyx torquatus; assembly: GCA_028555095.1. NCBI lineage: Eukaryota > Metazoa > Chordata > Mammalia > Rodentia > Cricetidae > Dicrostonyx > Dicrostonyx torquatus. The sequence continues at coordinate 2,141,626 of JAQHUG010000090.1, read as the reverse complement.
AGCAATAATAATCCTTTTGCTCACAATATGAATTGACTCTTGTTTATTCCAACCTAGAGAAGAAATAGTCTACCAGAGATGGTGCCAGGTACAGATGACAGGGATGGGGGTAGAATATGACATATGATGTGAGTAAAAACTAGTCAAAATCTGAGTGCCACTCAGGGGACATCTCCCTCCAAGATAATGGGTAGTGAGTCCCTAGAAACACCAAAAACAACATAAACTCTTGTTATTTTTCTTGGGGGCAAACCACAGCAGATAGTTAGATTCTCTTGCTCATTTTGTGATCAACGGCCCAAAGAAATCAACCTCATAGTATCCAGGACACTGTTACCTTACATAGTGCCGTGGTTGCATACACACAGATTGGTAAGAAAAAAAAAAACCTTCAGTAGTCTTACCCAATATTTTTTGATACAATCTGTCATAGCAAGGTTCTCATTGTTATAATGATGGCTTGATAATCCATGGATAGCTGATGATTTTCTCATTAAACATGAGGCCTGTACTACAAGCAGAATTGTGTGCTTAGTACTGTGAATCTGGCCTATGGATGCCATAGGCTCAGGATGGGTTGGGGCACTTATTGTTATTCTGCTAAATTATCATGATGCCAAACTGTCATCTAAATATTTATACTCATGCCCTCATGTCTCTCCTATTCTCAACTTCAGTAAGAGAAGCTTCTTTTTGCAGTGGGTGGCAGTCACTGCAGAGACTTATAAATGAACATAGTGGCAAGTATAAATAACTATGAGTGCTCAGCTGTTTTTGCATTATTTATATTCACGTCTCCTCATCCAAGGATCTGGAAGCATCTCAGAAGAGCTGGAGAATTGGGTGGGGTGGGGCTCGGAAGTCCCAAGTTCTGGAAATGCCATGGATGTTGCACACAGAAAGCTTGCAAACATTGTTGGTATTTCTGTATTATCTGCACAGGATTAAACCGGTCAAAATCCCAGCAACTAAGAGAGAGAGGACCCTGAAGCCCAACCCTTACTGGAGGAGATATTGGTAGTTGATGGTTTCCAAGAGAGAGAGATTCACTATTCATTGGAGATGTGCTCCCTGGTAGGATAACCATGCTTCACTGTTTGGCTCCACATCTATGCACAAACGAATAGAAATAATTAGACACAGGTGTTATTAATAACAATAAAAAAGAGGACATGCTGTTTGGAGTGTAACTGAGTGAGGGTCACTAGGAAAAGTTCGAGGGTGGTGGTAGTTGTGATTATGACAAAAATATATTGTATAAGCATATGAAATATTCAAATAAAATATTAATAAAAAGGGGATGCTTCCTGAGGGGGTGTATATTTAAGTTCATGCAATATAGAAGTCTCAAGCTTTGTCATTTAAATTGATGAAATTGAGAGAACCACACACACATTTATTTTAGCTCATCTTCCTGCTCCTTAGTCTTTGGAATTCCATGCACCTATGCACATCTACACTGTCAAATGAGAACTGCTGATATACATCTCATCATTGGGAGTGACATCTACCAGGGAGTGATATCCATCATGCTTTTCTTGACTTTTAATCCTGTTCTTCACAATCTACACCAGTCTGGTAACCCCTGATACCCCTCCACTGTGTGTGTGTGTGTGTGTGTGTGTGTGTGTGTGTGTGTGTGTAAGCCAGATGACAACTTTAATTGAAGTTTCTCAGTTTCTTTATAATCAAACATGCAAAGCCCTATATAAAATAACATTTATATTTTCTGAGACTTAGGATCCAGACATCATATGGAATTTGATCCTATACTGAAATGAAAAACATTTCTATGTGTCTTGTAGGCTGTGATCCATGGAGGATATGTAAGAATGTTTGTGTGAAATAACTCCCCACAGACAAAATCAAACCTGAATAGAATATGCAAACTAAGCAAATCTACATGCCAGATCCAGCAAAAAATATGAAATCCCTAGCTATGAGAAACAGCTGGCAAAAGTCTTCTCTACCACCATCAAGGAAAGGAACCTGAAATAACATTTGTCAACCAGTCAACTGTTAAAATTTACTCCACCTTCACATTACAAAGTCAATTGTTTAACCATTAGTCCATGGGTGCTTTCGTATCATTTTGTAGAATGGAGTGTGCAAAATTCAGGACATTTATGTAGGAGGGTCCTTCTGTATTTCTGTTGCTTTCACTGGTTAAATAAAGAGACTGCTTTGGTCTTTTGATAGGACAGGACTTAGATAGGCGGGGAAAAAAGAACAGTATGCTGGGAAGAAGACTAAGTCAGAGAGAGCTGCCATGAAGCCGCCAGGGTCAGACATGCTGAATCTTCCTGGTAAGCCCACTACCTTGGGTTGATTCAAGATGTAAAAGTTAGCCAACAAGAGGCTAAAACTAATGGGCCAGGCAGAGTTTAAATGAATACAGTTTGTATGTAATTATTTCGGGTATAAGTTAGCTGGCACCAAAAGCGGGCCCACTGCCAGGAGCTGGGAGCTGGGAGCCGGGAGCCAGGGAATGCAGGCCCCACAGCCTGCTCCTCCTCATGCAACACATTTAAGCAAAAATCAGTATATAATTGTTTCCAGTATAATTATGTAATTTTATAAGACCTTCTTTCTTTCTTTCAGCTGGTAATACCATATTTTTCTCTATAAAGTACTATATGTAAATGCTCTTATAGCATTTACACCAGTCAACTCAAGGCAATAGGCCTTCAGTGAAAGATAAAGCTGTGTCCTTACTTTGCCCAAACACCCATTTTCAAAAAAAAATTAAAAATTGCATGTGTTGAAAATGTACAATGAAGGAAGAAACACTCAGTGAAATCCCTCCCTCCTTATTCATTCCTAGTTAACAGTGTCTAATTAGCCTTTGTGACCAGAACTGAACCAATGACTGGTATATACAAGGATCACATGACTTTTGTGGTCACTTTCTTGGCTTTACTTTACACAATTATTTTTTACTGTACAAAATGGTTTTGTATGTATCTGAACTATCTGAAAGATCTCCAGAATCAAAGAGCCAACTGAGGGATATATATACACACAAATATAATAGATCTACGTGTGTTTACCTACATATATGAGCATTTTCATGTTAGTATAAATATAAATAAAACTTAATAATGCTTAGTAAAATGTTTTAACAAACAAAGCATAGTATTTTATTTTATATCTGGAGTCTCATACTTGTGTTCACAACACAAGAAGTCATAGATTGGGTAAAGAATAGTAAGAAGATCTATTCCAAAGACATGGGGCTTCCAGACTTTATACTATAGAAAAAATATTTAATTTAATAGTTGATCTGAGTTTAATAGCTTGGAAAATTAGATATATACAGTCTTTTAGAATGCAAGGGCATATACTGTTGTAGGGAGGAGTGGACCGTATCCCGCCACCTGAATAGCTTACCCCCCAAAATAACCACACAGAAATTGTGTTAATTAAATTACTGCCTGGCCCATTATGTCTAGCCTCTTCTTGTCCAACTCTCACATCCAGATCTAACCCATTTCTACCAATCTGTGTTCACCACGAGGTCATGGCTTACTAGGAAAGATTTTAACCAGCATCACTATCAGACAGTAGTTTTGTGGCATCTTCCACACTGTCCTTCTTCCCAGCATCCTGTTCTCTTTTCTATGCCTAACTAAGTTTTGCCCTTCAAAAGGCCAAGGCAGTTTCTTTATTAACCAATAAAAGCAACAAAAATACAGAAACCTCCTACACTAAAATACTGTGATGATTAAATTTTATCAATTTGGCTAGTCTCCACTATGAGGGTATGGGAAAACAGCAGTCATAAAATTGATGTGTAGTTATTTTGGAGTTAGGATTAACTTTTCAATAGAGCAAGTGAATCCCAGTGTTCTGTATAATGTGGAGGAGCCACAACCAGTTGGTTCAAGATCTTAATAAAGAACTGGGTCACCTGGGAAGAACTAGCCTTTTGACAGAGGTTTCTGCCTGCCTGGTCCCATAGCTGTTCAGTCCCAAAGAAATACACAGAGGTCTACATTAATGTAAACTGGTTGGCTTCTTATTCAGTCTTACATCTTAAATTAGCCCACAATTCTTGTCTGTGTTAGCCATGTGGCTTGGTACCTTTTTATCACTGAACCATTCTCATCTTGCTTCCTCTGTGTCATGTAGGCTGATACTTTCCTCTTCCCAGAATTCTCCTGTTCTGATTACCCTGCCTATACTTTTTGCCAGGCTACTGGCCAATCAGAAATTTATTAAACCAATACAAGTGGCAAATCTTTGTAGGGCACAAGACCATTGTCTCACAGCATTCCCCCACTTTCAAAACAAGAACTATGAATCTAATCTCCTTTGTTTAGCTTTTTTTCCAGCCCTACATCCATAACAACTTGTAACCAACACTAAAACAAAGATAAACATGCATAATCCATTTTTTGGAAATGTGGGTGTAATTTTCCAGGCTACTTCATGCTAATTAGGATGCTGATAACCCTATGGGGACCTAAAAAAATTTTAGGATATGGTCAAATCCTGATTGGAGAATTCTGTGAAGCTTGATCATCTCAGCCAGCAGTTTGAGGCTGTTCTGGATATAGAACTCAGAGAAAACTCCAACAGAGATCCTCTGAAATGTTGAATTATCTGGGCCATCTGCTCCTATCAGAGATTTCTCAGGGAGTCTTCCTTGATCAAACTTGATTTTTCTTAACCCAGAATGAATCACACCCTCTCATTTTTTGTGGAAACAAAGGCAAAACCTCTTCTCCAACATAACATAACTTTTGACTTAAATTTTGAAGTCAAGGCTTTTCAAAATTTATATGTTGAAATAATTAAGCAGCATTTATAAAAACATGTCTTTTAGTGGCTGTTGCTATTTCCTCAGCTGTAAAACAATTGAAAGAAAACACAATAACATACAGTATACAGATTCTCTTTGTTGTTTTCATCTTTATGTGGCTTTATTTTTTATTTTTATTTTTAATTTTTGTTTTTCTTTGAGACAAGCTTTCTTGGTGTATCTTTGGCTGTTCTAGAACTCACTCTGTAGAACAGGCTGCTTTTGAATTCACAGAGATTCACCTGCCTCTGCCTCCTAAGTGCTGGGATTAAAGATGTGTGCCACCACATTGAACTACTTCCTCACTTTTTCTTTTTTTAAGGACTTTATTTTTTCTTTTCTCTACCAAGCCTACATACATTTTTAAACACACTGTAAACCATTTAGAAACATTTTTTTTCATCTGAATCTATCTCTACTGTTTATCTCTCTTTTTCTGACCACATGTTTCTTTATTTGCTAAGCATTATGGCTAGTATTAAAGCTGTCACTTTAATGGCTGAATTCACCCCATTCCTTAGCTTTTATGGCAGAGCTACTGGTGGGAGCCATGTTTTTTGTCACAACTCTATGGAGTTTCAAAGTCCCTGCCTCTACCAAGAAGCATGCTGCTGGTTATTCATAAACACCATTTAAGTGTTTGGTGGTGGAGCTTCTTAAAAGAGATGCAAGGTTTTAGAAGCTAAGGCTGAGTCAGAAAGCCTCTCTTAAATGAGACACACTTGCCTCCTGTGAACAGAGTCCAACTGAGAAAATACTGCTACCACGAAGTAGTGCTTAACTCTGTTCTTTTGTGTCTAAAATTACTTCCCAAGCTATCTCAGTTTCCATGTGCATATGGTTGTCCACACTGGCACTCTACATTAGGCACTGGTGCGGGACAATTGTCTATATACTGTCAATTATGTTTTAAGTAAATGCTGATTGGCCAGTAGCCAAGCAGGAATAAAGGCAGGACAACAAGACAGGAAGTAGAGGGGAGTCAATGAGAACAGGAGAATTCTGGGAAGAAGGAAGTTCCCTCTGCAGTCCTGTCCAGACACAGAAGATGCAAGATGTGACTACGCCACTGAAAAAGGTACTGACTCATTTGGCTAACACAGATAAGAATAATGGGCTAATGTAAGTTATAAGAGTTAATAAGAAGCCTGAGTTAATGAACCAATCAGTTTATAGTTAATGTAAACCTCTGTGTGATTTCTTTGGGACTTAATGACTGTGGGGACTGTGCAGGACAGAAACTCAGTCAACAGGGCACCAGATGATGGTAGAAGTTATAAAATAATCCCACACTATCTCAGAACTGAGTATAATAAAGGGTTACTTATTTAAGGGTAGACTCACAGATCACCAGTCTTCAAAAACAGGAAACAGCAACTCAATCCAGAAGCCAGAAGAGAGAGAAAGTGCATACTTTATTCAGCATTTATAGTATAAGAGGCCACACCCAAGCGGACTGGTATTTTAAAGGCTTCTGGCCCAAGGGATTCCTACAGCACTAGCTACTAGATTCCTTTTACATGAAAACAGCTTCAACCCTACCTTGACCATCCAGCCCACCAATTTCAGAGTTAACAACTACACATATGTGAGCTGGTGTCCTAAAGCAATCCCTTTCACTCCATTGCTCCCATTCTCATGTCTACCTTCCCTGTCTCCTCTGATTCTGCCAATGCCCTCTCATATGGAGGTGTGTGATTGCTTTGACCCTGTTAGACAATCCAAGAGAATCTCTCTAGCTCAATAGTCTAAGCACAATGACATTATTGAAGTTCCCTGGGCTGTGTAAGTTGTTTAGTGTTAGACTATGAGATTAAACCATGGCCATCTTTGAGAGGGTATTTAGTCTATATTTCATCTATACAGCTTATTTAAAAGAAGTCAGTCTGACAATTTATATTACATTTTAATTAATAATAACCTATTTTATGCCTATTTCCTCAAGTGTGATGTAGCCCTATTCTGTTTTTTCTCTATATTTAACTTATTCTTTTAATCTGATAATGATTTTATTTGTTGATTTTTCCTTCCATTTATTGAGAAACAAGTAGCAAGGAAACAAGTTCCCATTTTGAATTTGATGACGATCTTTGAAATTATAATATGTATATGTAACGTTTGAATAGAATATCTTGAATTTTTGAATTTTATAAAAAAGAAAATTGTTGTATATTTATACTCACAATTATATGTACCATTCAAACTCTTATTATAATCTTATATTTTACAAATATGGTTCTTTGAGTGCTAATGAATTCATTTATTTTATCTTTTGAAAAGTCATTTATTTAATTTTATTATATGTGCTTATGTGTAGGGGTATCAGATCCCACGAAACTGAAGTTACAGACAGTTTAGGCAATCAAGTGGTTTTTAGGAATTGAATCCAGGACCTTTGGAAGAACAGACAGTTCCCTTAACCACTGAACTATCTTTCTAACCCCAGTCATTTTATATTAATTGTGGTTGTTCTGTGAGCCCAATTTTTTTTAAAAAAAATTCCTTTTCAAAATACCATGCTTTTTTGATGTCATGTTTCTTCAGTTCTTTGTATATTTTGGAGATCAACCCTCTGTCTGACATGTGCTTGGTGACGATATTCTCTGATTCTGTAGGCTGCCATTTTGACTTGTTGACCATGTCCTTTGCTTTATAGAAGCTTCTC
>JAQHUG010000090.1:2114645-2133294 GCA_028555095.1 Dicrostonyx torquatus | reverse complement strand
TTTTAGACATAAAGCAAAGAAAAATGAGCCCAAAGTTCACAATCCCAGAGAACCTAAGCAACAAAGAGGACCCTAAGAGAGACATACATGAATCTACAAAGGAAGGAGAAAAAGACAAGATCTCCTGAGTAAATTGGAAGCATGGGGGTCACAGGAGAGGGGAAAAGGGGAAAGGAGAGGAAGAGAGGGGAGTAAAGAAAAATTTATAGCTCTATAAAAACAAAAAAATACCATTCTTTCCCTTTATATTTCCTTTCATGTTTTGATTTATAATGTGTGATAAGATAAAGTACAATGAAATATGAAATGATCCAGTAATTAAAAACACTAAATGATAATACTAAAAGAAATATAATATACTTTAGGCAAACAAATTTACCTTTCCTTTAAGAAAAAATTCAACAAGTCATAGGGTCATTAACGTTTTATTCCATTTTTTTCATTCTTCCTTCTTTGTGTTTAGGTTTGTTATGCAAACCTACAAAACATTGACCAATATTTACCTTTGACATTGTAATCCTTTTTGTTCCTCCTGAAAAGATGTTAGCTATCACTATAAACCCTGATTTGAGCATACCTTTGATAATGGTATCAAAAGTGTTAAAAGTCACAATCTAAAAGCTGAAGACAGTCACTTTTTACTTTCTGTCATGGTTAATTTTAATCATTATTTTGACACAACCTAGAGTCACTTGGGAAGAAATGCTGAAAGAAGGATATTAAAGATTAGGTTGGATTGTGTGCAAGTCATTAGGGGTTGTCTTGTCTGATAATCATTGAAAGAAAACCTAGTTCATTTTGGTTGCACAATTTCTTAGGCAGGTATTCTTGAACAATGTAAGTTAGGAAAAAAGCTAGTTGAGAGCAAGCAAGGGTGTATTTATTCTCTCTTTAATCTTGTATCCATGAGAAGTGAATAGTGACTTGGATTTCTGCCTTGACATTCCCTAAACGATAGATTGTAACTTGGCATTTCTTTCATATCATTTACCAATATTCACTCCTGAAATTATTGGTTTTAATCATGTCATCCATTATGTCTCCATTCACTTAGAAATTGTACTTAATCATTGTATCTTTCTAGTGTAAACAAACACTTCAGAAAGTTTTTCAGAGTTGTGATTTTTATAGTTTTCAAATGAACCCGTTTTTGCAATCAAGTATTTTATGTTTCTATTGGCTTTTACCTTCCATTCTTGACAAGTATTCTTGATGTCCCAAGATCCAAATACATTTTGGGATTCAATATATATTGTGCATGTGTTTCTATGACCCATAGCATTCCTTGCTTCTTTTAAATTATTAAAAATTTATTTTTATTCATATGTATGTGTGTGTTTCTGTACATGTTATCTGTATGTATGTATGTAGGTGTTCTGGGAATCCAGAAGAGAGCATTGAATCCTCTTGGAACCACAGTTATAGTTATAGGCAGTTGTGAGCAGTTTTGATTCCCATAGGTACTGGGAACCAAAAACTAGTTCTCTGGATGGGCAGCAAGTTCTCTCAACCACTGAGTTAGATTTCTAGCACCATAATTAGTTCTTTTAAAGGAATAAATATTTTATGGTCTAAATTAAGTTGATGTCACATGTAATATGGCATACACTTCCTAAATATAACTCTAGTAGTATAGACACTGAGAAAAACAATTAATAAATGAACCTCCTGAAACCGAGAAGCTTCTGTTAAGCAAAAGACGTGGTAAACAAGACAAAACAGCAGCCCACAGAATGGCAAAAGATCTTCACCAACCCCACATCAGCCAGAGGTCTGATCTCCAAAATATACAAAGAACTCAAGAAATTGGTCATCAAAAAGAACAAATAATCCAATTTAAAAAATGGGTTATAGGCCTAAACAGAGAACTCTCAACAGAGGAATCAAATATGGCTGAAAGACACTTAAGGAAATGCTCAACATCCTTAGTCATCAGAGAAATGCAAATCAAAACAACTCTGAGATTCCATGTTAATACCTGTAAGAATGGCAAAGGTCAAAAACACTGATGACAACATTTGCTGGAGAGGTTGTGGGGTAAAGGGAACACTTCTGCATTGCTGTGGGAGTGAAAGTTGGCACAGCCTCTTCGGATGTCAGTATGGTGATTTCTCAGAAAACTAAGAAACAACCTTCCTCAAGACCCAGTAATACCACTTTTGGGTATATATCCAAAGGATGCTTAATCATGCTACAAGAACATTTGCTCAACTATGTTTGTAGCAGCATTGTTTGTCATAGTCAGAACCTGGAACCAAACTAAATGCCCCTCGACAGAAGAATGGATAGTGCAGGAGGGTCCTTCTTTATTTCTGTGCTTTCGTTGGTTAAACAAAGAGACTGCCTTGGCCTGTAGGATAGGGCAGCCCTTAGGTGGACAGAGTAGACAGAACAGAAGGCTGGGGAGAAGGGAAGTGTGCAGATGCAATGATTTTCCTACCCGAGATAGATGTAGGTTAGATTCATGCCGGGAAGCCACAACACGTGGTGATACACAGATTTCTAGATATGGGTTAAATCAAGATGTGACAGTTAGCCAAGAAAAGGCTAGAGATAGTGGGCCAGGCAGTATTTAAATTAATATAATTTTCATGTGGTTATTTTGGGTATAAGCTAGCCAGCATCTGAGAGCCAGGAAGGGCCTGCACTCCTCTCAAGTGCTGGGAACACAGCCCACACCTCTTACTACAAATTGATAAGGAAAATGTGGTACATTCACACAATGGGGTACTACACAGCAGAATAAAATAGATCAGGGTTTTTAACACCAAGTATTTACCCTTTGCCTTTCTGTCTTACACTGTCCAGGCTGAGTAGGAAAGTTTTCCTTAGAAGGAGACCGCTCTTTCATTTCGGGTGCCAAGACCCAAAAATTCACACAGAAACTATGCTAATTACAAAACTGCTTCTCCGATAGCTTAAGTGTATTCCTAGATACCTCTTACATTTTAAATCAACCTATTTCTTAATCTGTGTGTTGCCATGAGGCTGTGGCTTACTAGCAAGTGTCTGGTATCTGTCTCCTTCAGCAGCTACATGGCATCTCACTGACTCTGCATTCTCTCTCTCTCTCTCTCTCTCTCTCTCTCTCTCTCTCTCTCTCTTTCAAGCCTGGCTATCTTCTGCCCTGCCATCGGCTGAAGCTGCTTCTTTATTAATCAATGATAATAAAACACATTCATAGTATACAGAGAGGAATCTCTTACTAGATCAGGGTTTCTAACAGCAAGTATTTACTCTCTGCCTTCCAGCCTTACACTATTTAAGCTGAGTAGGGAAGTATTCCATTTTTATAGATTTCAATAACTCGAATGTTTTAGTGGTCCTCTGTATATTAAAGTCTTTTCTCCTTAGGATCAATCTAATAGAAAGCTTAGGGTCTCTGCTGTTGATTCTCAAGAGACTTAGTCAATTATTTCCACATACTTCTGAAGTTTCTAGACATCTAGGAAGCATCCATAAACTTGATACTTATGTAAGAGTCTATAGGAGCATAGGGTGAGGAGGGATTTGGGTACCCAATTTTCCTCTAAGGAGGGAGACATCTGAGATCCAGAAGCTCATATATAGACAAGACAGTAATGTTTTTTCAAGCATGGAACATAAATAGTTCTTCAGTTTCATTATAGCATTTTTCAGAATGTAGTAATTTAAGTATTGTAGTAGCATACTTCATTTTCCTACATATATCATAGCTCTAGATAACTGAAATAGGTTTAGTCCAAGTCATAGGATGCCTTAATTGTGTCATCATATCATAGTTATTGGGACTACCAAGATGAAACTGTAAATTTAAATGACCTCATTTAGATCACAGAATATGACAGTCCACTTCTTTATAAATGGGATCACCACACTTCCTTTACTGAGAAACAGGGAAGTGACTATGGTGGGCAGATCTTTACATGAGAAAAGCATGAAATGCATACCTTATATAATACTTTTATGAAATCTTATAGGAAATATTTATGGGAGTAGTTATGATTTGTATCTAAAACAAAATTTTTGAAGTGAATTGGCTTGAGATCATGACCTACAAAGTCAGTCCCAGTCAATAGAGAAAAAATATGAAAACAGAATAAAAGGTAATATTTCAATGAATTACTTGGAGTAGTAGGGTCTTCTGTATTTCTGTGCTTTGATTGGTTAAATAAAGACTCCGCCTGGCTTGTAAGATAGGTCAGCCCTTAGGTGGGTGGAGTAGACAGAAAGGAAGTTCTGGGAAGAGAGAAGGAAGTGAGCCAGATGCCACGAGCCACCGTTGCAGATGGATGCAGGTTAGACCTTTCCAGTAAGTCACCACGTGGTGACTTACAGACTTTTATAATGGGTTAGTTTATGAGGTGAGGGCTAGCCAAAAAGAGGGTGGTGATGACGGGCCAGGCAGAGTTTAAATGAATACAGTCTAATGTGATTATTTTGGTCATAAACAAGCAACCAGCCGCTGAGCGGGTCAGCAGCTGGGGGCTTGGGAGCCAGGCACTGGGAACACAACCCACACCTCTCCCCTATTTGCAACAATTACTCACATTGGAGTCACATGTTACTACTTCTTCATAATAATATTTCCATCAACTTTGAAGCTTGAAATAATATTTCCCTGTTAGTTTAACTTTTACTACAGTTAAGCTAAGTTCTCTACTTAAGGACTCACAAGCTGAAATAATGCATTACTCAGGGCTAATGGTGCCAAGGATTTTGATAGACATGAGAGATGAAAAGAATTAACCCAAACAACTTCCTCATGGATTTTCAGACACAATGGATGTCAGCAGAATGTATTGGCTTGCAGTACTGAAATGTTAGGATATGGTGTCAGTTAGAATGAAAGACCCATTTTTCTTTAAGGGATTGTCCACTGGGAGTTTGACCATGTTCCAGTGAGGGCATGGGCAACACAAATTGGATTTGGTATATTTTTTTCTTCTTTTCTGGGGGAAGACATCACAATGGTGGGCAATGGACCTTGGAGAAATGGAAAGGGAATGTTATCAGGGTGCATTATGGAAATTTACAAATAAACAGTAAAAATACTGTGTTTAAAAAAACATGTAATCTAAGGGATACAAACAGGGAATCTGGGATGTTGACATAAATAATGTTTATGGTCTCTCTGTGTCATTCATTGATGTTGAATATACAAGCAAAAGAAGAATTAGCCTCTTAATGTTCTATCCCATAATAACATAATAGCATTTTACTTATATCTGTGTAGTCTGTCTTCTATTGTGCATTGACATATACATGCTGTGTGCCAGCATAGTAAACATATTTATTGGAGAAATATCTTGTATCTTTGAGCTTATCCTTAATTGTTAATGTTAATCTCCTGACATGGCCAGTTCAGCCATGAGTAGCTATTAAACCCCAGAGGAAAATAACCCATGATTTGATCTGAATTAATAAGATTCTCATTTGAGGACCTGAACAATGATGAGCAGAAATCTAATAATTGTGAGCTGAGGTAATGGTTGATCATTAGAATAAGGGTTCCTGAGCCCCTGCAGCTGAGCTCTTAACAGAGCACTGATTTCCTGTCCCAGTTAAATGCAGATGTTGTGTGTTTCCTTAAATTAAAATTGTTATATTAAATCTTGTTATGGTGGATGAGCTGAGGGGGCTTTTATTGTCTACAAAAAAGAAATAATATTTAGATTCTATTCTAGTGTTATGAATTGATTATTTTTACTTGAATTTCAAAGTATTATATCCATAAATATTAAAAACTTTTGTTTTCTATATTTAATTTATCCTTTAAGGAGTCTCTTGTCTCCTGTTCCATACATATCTTAGAATTTTCAGTAATGAGATAAGTCCTACAAAATATACATATAAGTAAATATTATACTGCAAAATCCTGAAGGAAATTGCACAATTTTCCGTCCAAACCCCAAGTGCTCAGAATAGGAAGCTAATTATACAGTTGAGTGTTTGATGATTTTCCCCATTTTGAATTATGTTTCTAAAGAAATTTATGGTTTTCTAAGCATGTAAGAAGTCAGACCTTTTCTTGAAACCTTACTGATAGAATCAAATAGTGCTCAAAATGACATGGGACTGAGTTATGAACATTGTGTTGATGATTATTGTAGGGAAGCCCTGAGAATATTAAGAACACTTCCTCTTAGTTTATGATTTTCTTGTGGCCAATACAAAAATTTAGGTGAACTTTTTTTCTATATCAAATTTGTATGTTTGTGTTATCAACAGTACTGAAATCTTAAAGGCCAAACTGGAAAATCCAGTTTAGAAATTGTGTGCTGCATGTCTTTACATTTTAATGTCTAATTAAAATACTAAACCTTGGACATTAATAATTTAGAAAATTGTACATGATTAATCCAAAGGGTTTTTTTTCCTATGAGTTATACTTTACTTAAAAGAAAAACTTGACGGATAGAGTAAAGTTACTCAACAATGTGTTAGGAATATGTTCACATGGAAAATAAGGAATGAAACCTGACGTCAATGATTTTACAATCTCTCACACACATATACACATATTTTTATATATTTTAAATTTAAATACAGAATAATCTGTGAGTAATACGTACAGATTTTAATTGACATGCATTAACATAGTTTTTTTCTGACTTTTTTTAATGACGAAATTTGAGGTTTGAGGAGAAGCAAAACTCTAGTATCCCTTAAGATATATTTTGTGAAATACTGTTTGCAATTTGACCTAAATATGATACTTTCAAATGTCATACTTGAATATTTGTAGGAGGCTGAAACCCAGTGATTAACTAAGTTTTATAGTTTAGGACTTGTTTATTTTCTACATTCTTACCAAGGGGAGCATATGGAAAGGATGTCTGGACATGCACTTAAATGTCTGAGGAGCTAAATACGACAGTTTTCAGTGTGTAGATCACTGAGTAAGTTTTGTTCAGCTAGAAGTCAAGAGAGACAACTTGGGTTAACAAATTAAATAATCAGTCTATCAGATTAATAGAAAACTTTTGACCTAGGAAACTGTCTGTGGCCTGCAGGTGTTACTAGAAAACACGTTCATCCACTCTGATGTACGTTCAAATGGAGCATCTGGCAGCAGCGTTGCTCTGAGTGGCAGCTTGTTTCCCCATGCTTGGACACTTGAGGTCATTCATCATGTGTTTAGTTTCTTTTCTATTCATGCTATGTTTATATATTAAAATGTACAGTTTTGGTTTTTTTTTTTAAATCATGTTAATCCCATGAGTTACAGATTAAACACTGGAGAAGCTTTAAGGACTCCAGATCTTCGGTCAGGTCCCTGAGTGTGCTTTCTTCTGGGCCACATCTGTTTCTACATTTCTTTTCCTTTAGAAGGAGACATTGCCCACGTGACTTAGGATTTCAGACCCACCTCCAGTTTTCTCTGTTTCCTTATTGTTAAATATTCCTTTCATCTGAAAATTTTCTTCAAAAGCACTTTAGTTAATTTGACTCCCTTAATCCTTTTATGTAAAGGTCACATTCCTCATTTGACTTTCTACAGTCTTGTACTGACCCCCACATTTGTATTTCTAAATGTCTTTTTATTTGTAGTCAATACATCTGCCCCAAGAAACAACTTATTGCATTGTCAGGTCTGCCAGGATTTTTTGACATAGTTTTCTTTCAATGAAATGGAAAGCTAGAAATCTATTGTTCAGAAGGTCTTCTAGAGTTAAAAATGACAAATTTGAACTATCTAGCCAAATGTCACCTCTCTAAGTGGTTCTCAAAGTTTTAGTTACTAATGCACTCTATATAGTGGAAAGAGAGTGGCATTCTGTTTCTTTCTTTTTTTGAATATTCTTTTTACTTGAAAACAATCTTTTCTCATTTTACATACCAATTCCAGTTTCCACTCTCTCCCCTCCTGTGGCTCCCCCCACATCTTCCCCCAACCTCCATCCACTCCTCAGAGAGGGTAAGGCTTCCCATGAGAAGTCAGCAAATTCTGACACACCACTTTGAGGCAGGATCAAGGCACGCCCCCATATATCTAGGTTGAGCAAGGTATTCCTCCAAAGAGTGGGCTACAAAAAGCCAATTCAAGGACTAGGGATAAGTCCTGGTCCCACTGCCAGTGTTCACACAGATTGCCCCAGCCATACAACTGTCACTCACATTCAGAGGGCCTAGTTTAGTTCTATGCAGGTTTCTTGCTGTCAGTTGCAAGTCAGTGAGCTCCCAGTAGTTCAGGTCAGCTGTTTCTGTGGTTACCCCCATCATGGTCTTGACCCTTTTGCTCTTATTATCACTCTTCCCTTTCTTCAACTGGACTCTGGGAGCTTGGCCGAGTGCTCTGCTGTGAATCTCTACATCTGCTTCGATCAGTTGCTGGATGAAGGTTCTATGAGGACAATTAAGGTAGTCAGTCTGATTACAGGGAAAGGCCAGTATGTACTCACTCATAAGTGGATATCAGGCATAAAAGCAAAGGATAACCGGCCTATAGTTCACAACCTGAGAGAAGCTAGGTAACAAGGAGTAGCCTAAGAGAGACATACATGGATTCCCCTGAGAAGGGGAAATAGACAAGATCTCTTGAGAACATTGAGATCATTGGAGGGAGGAAAGGGTGAAAGCAGAGGGAGAGGGAAGAAAAGTAGGAGCAAGGAGAACATGAGGAAACATGACGGTTCAGATGTAGGAAGAAGGGAGAAGGAGAGCAAGGAAAGAGATACCTTGATTGAGGGAGTCATTATAGGGCTAGCGAGGATCCTGGCACTAGGAAAATTCCCAGGAATCCACAAGGATGACCGCAGCTAAGACCCTAAACAATAATGGAGCAGAGGCCTGAACTGGCCTTTCCCTGTATTCTGTATTTCTTAAGAAGCATAGGGAAGTTTGAGGTTTTTGTCAATAGAATAATGGTTCCCTAGTAGGATACTGAGTTTCTAGTGAAATCACAGAATCTTGAAAGCTTTTATATATGAAATGAGCTATTTGATTAGGATTCTTTCCCCTGTTTAGTAAGTGGCAGTACTAAGAATAATTTCATCCCAGAAGGGTTGCCATATAAAATAATCCTGTAATATGAACATACTTTGCTCCCAGGATTCACTGCATTTATTTCTGGCTTTGCACACATAAACTGGAATTTCTGGGTTTACCAACTTAACTTCTTCCTGGGAATTAGAAAATTGGTACAAATCATGTGTTTTCATCTGTGTCTCAAGTGCTTCTAACCACTTTAAATATTTTTCTCAATCAGTGTGGAATTGGGTTCCAAATCCTAAATGTGTAAGAAAATGCTATACTGTAACTGATTCCTAAAGCTGTGTGAACTATATAAACATACTCTCCCTTGCAAATTCAGTTTACAGCTTGAGTGCTTGAAAATACCTGCTCTCCGGCTTCAAACCAATGGCCAGTTCTTCTGGTGCTCCTACTGACTTTGCTACTCCATTTTGTAGCTAAAATTTCTACCTTAGATAAGTCCTGCGATTATGCCTGCTATCCAAACCTCCCTTAGATTACACACTCATTTCGTGTGTTTAGTATATTTTCCCTCTGGTTTCAGCTTTTAGTTTCTTTTCCACAATCTAATATCTAATATTTTCCCCTCCCTCCAGCAAGCCTACAGCCTCTCCCTGCAGGTCCGGGTAAGTTTGTACAGTATATCTCAAGACTGTGTTAGTATATGTTTATTTCCAAACAGTGTTCTAAAGGGCACGAGCGAAGTTGATCATTATTCAAACTGTTTTGCTTATTGCTTATTTCCCAGTGGATGATCTAGGAGAGCAGGGGAAATGAAATTAATTTAATTTTTTTTCAAATTTTGGGCAAATGTTGACTTAAATTATTTGCATGCCTTACACAATTTTTCTTCATGATAATTTTCCTGGTCTTACAAACAGAAGTTTGATGTCTGGTCATCATCAGACCCCACCTGCTCTGTTTTTATATGTCAGGCTCAGTAAATGTAAATACAAATTTCCTGACCTGACAGTTGTATGCTTGCAATTCTGCCAGGTAGAAGAGGTTTAAGGGTTCATAAAGCCATATGAAGGTAATAAACAGAGATTTTTTTAAAAAACCATTATATTCAATTCTATCACTGATTTTCTATTTGATATTAGATTGTGAAACCAAGATATCAAGACATTAAATGTGGGCAAACAATGTAAGTCCAATTAGCCTAATGGTAAGCAATGGATGATCTCATTTAATTTGTGGAAAGTCTGAGAGCAGAAACTCAGCAAATGAAATTAAATGCTATGCCTCATTGAATGAGCTCAGAGCTCTCCAGGAGTGGACCTAAGCTTCAGAATCTAGCAAATAACAAGCTGTGCCTTTAATTGAGCTGTAATGACGAAATGGTTAGTTAGCAAAGATATTGAGAAGGATGTAAATGATCAGCCCTGAAGAAATCTAAGACCCAGCCATTTCAGCAAAGATCTCAAGGTTTCAAACCAGCATAAGCATAGGTTAGATTTCCAGATTTTATTTTCCAATGGTTGAGTAATTCCCAACTTCAATTCTCATTAGCTCCTGCAAAGAAGCCAGAGAATATTTTGGTAGGAATCATAAGTAGAACTTTCTTTTGAAGTGATCCATCAAACAGTGTTCAGAATTACTTTATTGTTTGGTATTTTCTATTTATCATCATCTTGGAACATTTTGCTAGTTTTTGTGAGTATTGGAGACACACTGAAATATCTGGTTTCTTCTTAACTGTTACAAAATATGTTCATAAAATACAGTCTTCATGTGTAAAGTATAGAAAAGTTGAACCACTGTATAGTCTTCCCACCTGCCATCTAATGCAGTCATCACAGGGATTCTGTGTCAATGACTGTATTATTAAAATTACCTAAACCTCTTCTCAGACATACTGTCTAATAACTTCAGACACAACATCAATGTAAACATACCTATGACTGCACAGATGCACTTGTGAATTTCATGAATTTTCAATTAGTACATGTGGCTTAAGGTACAAGTCAGATCAGATGTGGCCAATGGCATCCTAGGCATAGAAAGAGAAGATATGATTGATTTCTGACTCTGATGCCTAAGGGTTTGCATTCCATTGGCAGTGATATTCTTTTGCTCAGCAGTTCAATGGTGATTCAAGGTCCCTAACTCATGGAGTTCTTATGAGTACTTGGAAAAAAAAAACTGGTGAGAATACATCTTCTAGAACTATTTTAGGGGTAAAGAAATGGCTCACATAATAAGAGCATTGCCTACTCTTGTAGAAGGCCAGGTTTGGTTAAGAGCATAATTATGGTGAATCACTACCATTTGGAAGTCCAGTTCCAAGGACTCTCATGCCCTCTTCTGATGTTTATTTGCAGAGCACTCATGTGAAACACTTCTATGTATCAGGGAAAACATTCTAAACATAGAAAAATATAAATTATTTATTTGTATATACATGTTTTATATATATATAATATGTATTAGTTTTGTAACTGGCATACATATGGATAAATTGTTTCATTTTCATAGTTAATTTTTTTTTTCTTGCTGGTTCTCATCTTTCTCTCTCCTTGCATGTTCTCAATACCTTTCATTTTCCCGTAGTCCACTTTCATATCACACATGCTCTAACATTCTATTTCCTTTTCCCCACCTCTCCTTTAAATTCCTTTGCCCTATTCATAGCCCCTTTTCTAGCTCCAGGATCTACACTCCGATAGCCGCATATATGAGCACACGTAAGAACAGAAAGCTACCAGTTCCGGATGAGGAGAACAGGCAGTACCTACGATTCTGTGTCTAGATTTACATAAATGTATTGACATGGAGATAGACATTTTTCTGAAGATTTTATAATTTCAATTCTCTTTATGACTGGATAAAGATTTTATTGTATATATGTACCACGTGTTCATGACACATTCATATGGATATCTGACCTTTTCCACTTTTTTCGTATGTAAACATAGCAGCAATAAACACTGGTGTGCCAGTATCTCTTTAGTAGAGTATAGCATCCATGAAGCATGTGACTTGGAGTGCTGTAATGTAGGAGGTAGTTGTGTGTTTAATGTTTCCAGGAGAAGCCATTGTAGAGCAAAGGAAAGTATGAGAGTAAACAGACAGCCTATAGAGTAAGACAATTTCTTTCAAATATATTTAAGACAGAAGTTAACATCTAAAGTATATGAAGTGCTGAAAATTTAGTTATACAATCCTCCTAAGCTGTCAATGAATAAATGGGCCAATTAACCAAACAGATAGCTCACACAAGAAGAAACATTAATGGCCAACAAATATGTTTTTTAAAGCGTTCAACATCCTCAGTCATCATGGAAAGGCAAAGCAAAACTACTTTGCGTTTCCATCAGCTTCACATTAGTCATAATGGATGCAAAGGACCTCACACTCTGGTGAGGTTGTGGGTAAAGAGAAACCCCATTCTTTGCTGATAGGAGTGTGAATGTTACAGACACTCTAGAACATCCTCATAAATGGCTGACCGCTATGTTAGGTGTTGACATTAATATTTTCCCCTAGAAAGAAAGTTTAGATTTAGGAATTAAATAACAATTGATTCTGAATTATAGTCACATGCCTTGATTAATTGCAAAGAATCTTGTTAAATTATATGATAAACTTCAATGACTTTGAGTTAACTTGTCTAGGCTGATCATGGACTACTTAAGGCTTCTGTGGGTACCTAGCTGTGTACAACTGTAAAGAGATGTCCTAAAAATCTAGTTGTCCTAAAAATCTATTCAAACAAATTAAGTATTAACAGATAAAGAGGATTGGTATATAGTTAGAAGGCAACAGTGGTAGAGAAACCCCTAGTGGCAACACAGTGAAATATGCCTTTTGTACTTTGAACAGATTTAAGGTTTTAATTGATGAGAATCAGAAATGCATATACCCATGTGAGCATATTTTATCAAAGTACAGGTTATCTTATTTCCACCACTCCTGAAAAATCTTCTCAGTGTCCCTTTCCAGTTAGCATTCTTATAGGCAACATCTGTTAATCTTGAGATAACAGATTATTTTATACTACTTGAACTTTATAAAAATGCAATAGTAAGAACATCTTGTTTTGTTTCTCTCACTTATTAGTAAGATGATTCGGTGATTCATCAGTGTAACGTTACAGACTCATTTGTAATTTTTAGCCATTGCTCTACTAACTGTGTGACAACTTATTCATTTTCATGTTAATTGTTGAGTTATTTCTGGGTTTTAGTAGGTTAAAGTAAAGCTCTTTCGCTGGGCAAAGATTTAATTCTTTTTATTATCCTGCCTACATACTATCGTTAATTTAGAATATTAGTGAGTTATTGATTTAAAAAATATATTGAAATATTCTTTAAAGCATTTTTATTTTTACATGTGTACTTGGCATGTTTGGCTATTTCTGGTGTTCACATATTCATCAAAATTTGGTACAGCTTGGGATAATTTTAATTTTAGTGAATGAAGCATACTGTCCTCCTTTGGTTTTAATTAATACTTATTAATGAGGAATAATATTGAACTACACTTATTAAGAACTTGCGACATTTCCAGATCAGGGACCCCTGGGCCCTGTGTCTGAAATCTATGTTCTCTTTAGCAATAAAGACTTACTTACCTTTCACCTCTTGGGGGCAACAGCATGAACTGGTAATGTTTGGGCAGTCTCTTAGACATCTCTGACAATAAATTCAGAAGAGCTTCTCATGTCTGGTGTTGAGATTTGGTTTAGATGGTCTTTGGCACTGGAGGGGGGCATTGCCAGCCCACAGAAAAAAATAACATTTAAAATATATGTGTGTATTTGTACATAGGTTTACAAGTGCTACAGGTTTTCAGAGATAGATAATTAAAAGTATAATTAATTCTTATGACTTCAGACATCCATACTATCATTTCACGCTCTACTCCCTGATTCTGTAGTCATCTCCTTTCCTTCACCCTAATTAAACACCTCTTTTTCTTTTATTTTGCCCTTCAGACAACTTGTACCCTGCTATTCACCCCACTCTACTGTTCTCCCACTTTATTACCCCTGCAATGGTCACCTTTACCTTTCCTGGTTTCCGCAGCTACTCCAGGCTTTATACTCACATCTGAAGATTTCGAGCTAGGGATCTCTAATGAAAAGGGACATGTGACATTTATCTTTCTGGGTGAGGGTTATCTCATTAAATATAATCTTTCTAGTTCCAGCCAGTTATCTGCAAATTACAGTCAAACAATAGTCCACAGACTATATGCACAATAATTGCATTATCTGTTTGTCAGTTGAAAGGCATTTAAGTGTTTTGATTTCTTAGCTATTGAATAGGGCAGCAAAGAACATGCTGAGCTTTGAATATATGTCAAGGAGCAGTGTATTTGGGTCCCATGAAAGGTTTATTTTTGGCTTTGTGGGAATTTTGATTTCCAGGGTGATTGGAGCAGTTGGCCATTCAACTAACCATGAATGGGGGTTCCCTTTCCCAAACCCTCTCCAGCATTTGTTCTTAGATATTTTGTGGGCTCTGATATTCTTTTTGATTCTCACTAGGGTAAAACGAAGTCTTAAAGTTGTTTTGGTTTTCATTTCACTACCTGCAAAGGTTGATGAACATTTTTTGAAATGTTTCATTTTCTCCCTTCAGCCCAGTTTTTGTTTTTGTTATTTGAGAACCCTCTGTTCAGATATCAGGGTCATTGTTTTAATGGGTCATTTTGAAGTTTTTTATTTGCTTTTTGAGGTGTGGTGTTTGTGTGTGTGTGTATGTTCTGGATACTAGTTTTATGTCAGATGAATAGCTGGCAAAGATTGTCTCCCATATTGTGGACATTCTTTTCAACAAATTGATTACTTATTTAGCTCTGTTGAGTCCTCCATAGTATGTCATTCCCAAAGAAGGGAAGCAACCAAGCAACCCACCATGCTATGATATCTATGAACCACAAAATAAACAGAATGGTACATGAACACGGAGGGTGCAGTTGTGGCACACATTCCTTGATGGTAACTGGCAGCTCTGTAGTTGAACTGATCAACAAGAGGGAAGTCATGCCTGGTAATGTATAGATGTCTATGTGTGGGTTTGCGCATGTGGCTGAAGCTTCTGTGGAGGTCATATGAGGGCACCACATTCGTGGGAGCTGGAGTTTTCGGAACTTGTGAACTGCCTGATATGAGTGCTGGAGACTTACCTTGGGTTTGTGCAAGTTGAGAAAGCATTTTTAATCCATCTCTACAAATCCATCATTGGATCATATTTAAAAGCTTGCTTTTTAGAAAATATAAACTGGGAGTATGTTTTCTAGGTACACATCATTTCTTATTCTCTTAATCTTTTGTGAAATTGGATAGTTCATTTGAACCAAGTTTTCTTTATCATTTCATTTTAGGGCTTATGCCTTAAGTGACTCCTCTGAAAGTGTTTTGAGTATTGTAGATCACAAAAGAATTTTCCTTGCCAAAATAATTTTAGCTCTAGACCTTTATACCTATGCTGCATCACAGAATTAATTTCCCGTGAATTAGAGCTGAAAATATGTGGCAATTATTTCCACTCAGACTTTCCAGTAGTACTCAAGTGAAGAGTTACCTTGTCTATTGAAGTGCCTGGTACTATTATGGAAACCCCCACCCCCATATCTACATCTGTTTCTGGACCCTTCTCTCTGTAGAGTGCTTTCTTAAAACATATTTACACCTCCTTTATATTAAAATCACAATCTGTAGTATAAATCCTCCATATCTTTTTTTATTATTGCCTTAGTTAATTTCTCTTATACTATGGTTAGGATCAATAATAAGCTCTTGAAATTCTATAAAATCCTCATTGAGATTTTGATAGAGTTGCACTGAATTAGAGATGAGTGAAGGATTTACATTTTATAGTAATACTTGTAACTAAGGGAATATATAACTATATCAATTTAATCTCTGGTCTTTCTGAGAATATTTTGTTGCTTCAAGTTACTAGCTTATTGGGGTGTCTACTCTTCTTTTTTGTGGACTTTACTTCTAACTCTTTGTCAATCTTATTAGAAATGATTTTGTTAGATGTTGATTCTTCCAATATTTATTTCCTTTACATAGGAATTTTTTATTCATTGTATTTGCTTCTTGTTTTGTGTAACAAATATAATTTTGTTGCTTAAAACAATATCTGTTTATCTGTCAGTTCTGCAGCTAGAAGTCTAGGCATGGCATAGCTTAGCTTGCTTTGCCAATATATCCTCAATAGGTAAATAGAATAGAAGAAAAATGGAATAGAATAGGGAGATGGAGAGGAAGGAGAAAGCTATGTACCAACATAATTAAACACTGAAAGGGGCTGAAATGGTAAGGTCTAAGGAAAACTCTTTGGCAACCAAAAGGGAGTATTTGATATACAGGGTTCTGACAAACAGGGTTTCCTTTAATGGAAGCAAACCAAACGGGAAAAAGGAGGCAGCTGTAATGGTTAGTTAAAACTGTCAAATTTACAGTCTGGAATCACCTGGAAACAGAGTACCAGTGAGGAATTATCTAGATCAGGTTGGCCTGTGGACCCTTCTGTGGAGGACTGTTTTGATTGTTGACTTAGAAGACCTATTCCACCATGGGCAGTAATATTCCCTGTGTAAGGGCTGAGGAACTGTAAAGAACAAAAAAAAGCTAGATGTTAGGAAGGGGGCAGGCAAGGATACAATTATTCTCTCTTTACTCTTGGCTATGGAACAGGACTAACTGCTTAAATTACTGCTCTGACATTCCTAAAATGATGGACTGTAACTCGGAATTGTAAGATGAACAACCCTTTCTCAAATAATTTGTTTTTGATCAGGTTGTTTTATCACAGCAACAGAAATGAAACTTGACATCAGGAAAGCAGGGGCTGTGACTCTTGAATACTAAAAAGGATTAGTCTTAGCAGGAGGGAGTTGTGATCTACAAACGGAGAGCTGTGTGGGCACATTTATCAAAGAAAAAAAAAGTCCCAATACTCATCTGTTCCCATGCAATACAACTCCAGCCAACTATATCTCATATTTCCAGAAAGTTGAGATAAAGCACCAGAAGTGTACAAGAAGGAAATAGCTAAATGGTATTTGTAGCAGATGCTGACCGTTTTGTGTGCACCTCTGTCTTTCAAGTTCCTTGACAACTGTCAGCCCCTTCATCTGCACTGAGAACTTTTGCTTTCCTCTTGAAACTGAAGAGATGAAGAGATTAAATTTCCCACACCTGCTTTGCAGCACTCTGGAGCCAACATTTCTCTGTGGTTACTTGAATTGGTGTAAATGTGATGTCTTTTGCAGAAGTACCAGAGCTTTTTCAAGTGTTTCTGTGGCAGCAGTCCACTCCGGTGAAAGCTCAAGAAGAAGCCCTTTATCTGTCTTTTTTCTTTCTGAGACCGTCTCTCAATGCCAGATTTGCTAAATTCCCAAACAGGCATTGCACACTGGAGTCCATATTTCCATTTCTGTCATTCAATAAAAGTTATTGTATGATAAGCAAATTACAATACCTCCTAAAGCATAATTAAGTTTAGTCTCTTTTAAGGGGCATGGTACTTACTAATTAGGGTTACTTTCACTAGGAAACATGGATGCTAAAAAGTATGAACTAAATTTAACAGAATTTTAATGAACAGTTATTATGCAGCAGACATATTAAGTTCTTTCATATGCTATTATTTTGACAGCTTAATAATAGCCTACTCTAATAGTTAACTGGGATTTCATCCATTCAGTTCTTAGCCTCTGTTTTGCTAGACTATAATGGTGAAATAATGAATTACAACACATAAGCAAATAAATACATGTACATATCTAGTTTATTATTCATACTTTCAAATCTCCCTTTTGAAAGTATATATCAAAATAAAAGTCTAGAGGATGTATGTCATCATAGCTTCTTTTAAAACTCCTATATCTCCTATATCTGTCATAATATGTCTTTCTACCTTTGGCCTTACTTTCTGAAACATCACTTGTTCATGAAGGCTATGAAGTCATATGACGCTAATATACTACTACGACTGGATATACATTTTAATTTTTAGACTGGAAATAGCAGAATATTTGTCTCATAGTGACTTAACAAATCATGATTTTGAATTAATATATCTAGAAGTCTGAAACTTAATTAATTCAATTAGTGTAAAATCCAGTACTATTATCAAGAGCCCAATTTATTTATTTTTTTTTATTTTAGCTATACAAACAAAGTATCACTGAGGAGTCAGTGCTTAGTTTGGAACTCACTCTATTGTCTAATGTGACCTCAGACTCACAGAGAAGAACTTGCCTTTGTGTCATGAGTGCTGAGGTTAAAAGTGAGAGTCACCATGCCCAACCCCAAGCACAGCTTTTAAACTACTCTATAAAACTCAGTTCTTAAATGTTCTTTGATTAGCAGATAAAGGCATGGGTTTCATCTTGACATTTTCCTATACATGTAGCATATCTGGTAGTTTGAAGGCAAAGAGTTCCCCCATAGGATCATATATTTCAATACCTGGTCCCCATTTGCTGGAACTGTTATGGAAGAGTTAGGAGATGTGGTCTTGTTGGGGGAGGTGTGTGATTGTGGGTGGACTTTGAGGTTTCAAAAGACTCATGTCAATCCCAGGGTTTTCTTTTTCTGGAGTTGTGTCTCAAGATGTAAGCTCTCAGCTACCCTCCTGCATTGTACCCTCCTGCAGCTATACTTTTGACATGATAGTCATGACCTCTAATTCTCTAAACCTGTAATGACCAAATTAACTCTTTTTTT
>JAQHUG010000090.1:2078345-2098233 GCA_028555095.1 Dicrostonyx torquatus | reverse complement strand
TTTCCTAATTTCTTTTGTGAGTATTACAGGGAGGGTTGTTTTTTTAAAGGAAATTTGGCATCATATTCAAGCTTACCACCTCTAAAATCTATAAAGCCATGCATTCTAGAGAGTTGATTACTATTTTATTTTTGCTGATACAATAAGTAGATCCCAGTAGCATGCCAAGGCCATTAAGCAGGAGGCTAAGATTTATAAAAGCAACAAACATTTTAAAAGCTGCATTTTATCACGTCTTCATAATCAATAAAAAATTAGTCTAGAATATAGATTGAGTTGAAAAGCAGAATGTGTTTTAATAATAACAAAACTGGTTTTCTCTCCTCGGATCAGAGCTGCTGTCTTTAAAATGGACAGCAGAGGGAATGTCTGTCACTTGGGTGGATTATGGAGATTGGAGTTAGTCAGTCGCAAAGCCAGGGAAAATCATTCATCATGCTTAAAAATTACAGTATACATTCTTCCTTTTCAATTCATTTCAAGGAAGGAAATGTTCTGTTTAATTTTAATATATGAGTCTAGCGATATGGTACAGAGGATCAAGGTGAATCACTCATCCAGGCACCAGGTTCAACAAAACATGAAGATCAGACAGTGATAACAGTCCATCTGCACCAAATACTTCCTTTCCTTGGCTAGTATGTATATATATATATATATATATATATATATATATATATATCATCATGTGCTTTCAGAGTCTCGTGTGTGTGTGTGTGTGTGTGTACTTTTGAGCTGATATGATAGTCCACATCTATAATCTTCACTATGTACAAGTGGAGGAAAAGGCTAATGAATTCAAATTTCAAGGTCATCTTTGGTTACATGGAAACATTAATAACTATAGGACAATGGGATCTACATGGCCTCGGCATGAATAAAAAATCAAAAATCAATATCCATATATTATTATCAGTTCACATGTGGCAAGACTCAACACAAATGTGGAAAAAACTGATGATAAGCCAACTATTACTCTCTTTCCAATAAGTTCCCAGAAGCTCATGTGCTAATGTTTTTATTCTCCACAATATCGCAGGAATCTGAGGAAATAATTGTATTGGGGTCTCAAATTTCATCAATAGGCTAATCTCATTTGTCTCAGTGAGAAAGAGGCATGTTCAGGAACATGATACAGGGTGGAGCACTTGGTCAAGGGAAGACATACTCAAGTAAATAAATGGCAGGTGACAGGTGAAGGATAGATGCAGAGACCCCTAGAAATGCATGCAGTCATAGAAATATTGAACTAAAATGTTGTTTTTAAGACAGACCAAAACATCTATAAATCTGAAGTATAGATGAACCGTCTGAACATCGTTATTTATTTACTAAAGGATCACAAGTGGATTAAGAGACCCATTCTTGGAGAAGAGAATCCTGTCTTTGTCATGCATAAAGGGCAACCTGTTGCTGAAGAGTGCAGCATCCTATGTTACCCTCGTCCCTTTAAGTCAACAAATGGAGCTTGCTGTATGTGAATATCAATAATAAAAGAGATGGCGTTGTGTTGAAATACATTTTCTTTAAATAACACATTTAATCATGTGAAATTACTGAAGATAATAATGTGTCAATTATTGATGGACATATAAAATCAGTACTGTGTCAGGACTAAAATCTTGCATTCACCCAATGCAGCTGTCCTCACACAATTTATACCTTAACATATAGGTAGTAGGAACAAAATACAAAATACAGTACTTAGATTCTATAATAGGTTCCCTTCTTAAATAACTTAGGTGTTACTGTGTTTCATTCCCAGAATTTTTCCTTTGGGTAAGTCCTATAGTATTCTCATACAGAAAGCCTCAAATTTTTAATAAAAAGCTGAGAGAGTTATAGTTTCTGTATATCCATATCACTTTGTTCTTGTATTCTGGAGCTTTTGTCTAGGTATTGTATGTACACTTGTGCTATATTTCATATCATTAATAAGGATATTAATACATAAGTATTACTATAATACAGTATACTTTGTCTTCTTTCATTTTTATATCATATCCATTTTCTATTATGATATTACACAGGGAATATAATAATCCATTTAGACTTGATGTCTCTATTGATTTCTTTAGGACATAAAAGCTTAGACTTTCCTTGCATTTAACAATGTGCAATGTGACAGCTTTAAATTGTATTGGCTGTGTATTTCATGGAATGTCCCTCATTTATTTTTAAAGATGTTTTTCACATGATGAAACTGAAGGAATGTATTTGGACAAACAAGGTAATAGAAGCAAATATTATTTTCATTGCATCTTAATAAGTAAATATTCAAGGAATATGATCTATGGCTCTTGGTTTCAGCCTCCATTTCCTGTGTAGGACTGTACCCTTTGGAAGAAGCCACTATGTACCACTAACACTGAGGAACTACATTCATGTTCTCCCTTGCTCAGCACACTGTAGACATAATTAATGAATATTTATTTTGTACTAGATTATAATTTAACAATATTTTCTTTCTTGAGTTGATATACCTCTTTTTAACATTTTTAATTTTTTGAGAATTTCTGCCTGCACGGTATTTCAATCATTTCCATCACTTTCTCCTACTCCAACTCCTTTCATACCTTTCACAAGGTCATGATTTCTTCTGTAATAATTTTGTTTATACACACAGACAGACACATGTACATCAATATTGTGGATTTCCAGTGATTTACTCTATTTTCATGTCTGAATAAATTTTTGTTGACTTGAGATAATCAAACTCTGCCTTTACTTCCAAATCCCCAATAGCTGATAAACAGAATGTTTGGAAAAATCAAGCAGCATCTTTTTTTCCATTTTTAAAAATTTTATTGATTTTTATTGAGCTCTACATTTTTCTCTGCTGCCCTCCCTGTCTCTCCCTCCCCTTCATCCCTTCCCCAAGGTCCCAATTTACTAAAGCCTCAGTTATACAACCTTGAAAATATGATTGAACTGAAGTTAATCACCATTATTCTGTATTTTTTCTTATAGGTACACTACAGTACTTTTGATTGAAAATTATTTTCCACACTTGATGAAACTGATCTTCTCTGAAGAGATTTTTTTACTTCTCATGTACATTTTAATTTCTTCTCCAGATAAGTTTAATCCATTCCTGGACATATTATGTATTTCATCTATATTCACCATACATAGGTCAAAGCTAATGCCATTTAGCTGTTTATGTGATATGTATAACTAAAATGTGCACATTCATTATTAATTAACTCAATAAACAGTCACTAAGAACCATGAGGTTAACACCATCTACAGAAAGGCGTTTCCAAGGATTCATTGTACAAGGACACAACAAATATTTGTTTAGGAAAGTTTGATTTTTGCTGGGTAGTTCTGTGTTATCAAAATATCTACACTATGATACTATCCTGGCATGTATTCATGCCAGGTTAGGAAACTATGGAAAGTAGAGTCTTACAGAAAAGGGATTTTGAGTTGTGGTGTGACTTGTGATAATAACAATTATTTTAAAAAAATATGTGTGGAACTGGGAGATGAGTAAGTGGTTGCTGAATATGAACACAGGCATGAGAACTTTACTTCAATCCCCAGAACCCAGGTAAATATGAAAGTGGGAAAGAAACCAAAAGCCCAGTGCTTCTGTGGAGAATCCATAATCCCAAAACTGCTAAGGTGAGATAGGATACAGAGTCAGGAATCTTTTGAACCTTGACTCCAACTAGCGTGGTGTTTGTAATGGTCAGCAACAAGGAAAGGACCCTGCGTCTGACAGGGTGGAGGTGGGTACCAACACATGATACTATTATCTGACTGCTATCTGCCAGCAATGGCATTTTCATTTCAATACTCATGCGCATAGACAGACACAGACATATATAAACACATACACATGATTAAAACATAAAAAGAAAATATAAATAAGCTTTCTAGAAGAACTATAAGAAAAGTTGCCATCTTTATCAGATAATAATAGCACAGTATCCTGTTGCCAGTTACCAGATACATCCTACTGCACAGTGCTTCTTCAAGAGATAATCTATTAGAAAATGAAAACTTATCTTAAGGACAACTTACTAACGACTTTATAATTTAGAAACTGTAAATATTTTCACGTTTGCTATGAGAAGTTATTCAGTGTTGAGACATTTGTTTCTTCTTTGTGTTCATGTTGTTATTTGGATGTATAATGTCATCATACCCTGACCTATTGTGCCTCTTTTGAAGGATAAATTTGTGCTAAAGCTTAAGTGAAGGTGAAAACAATCCTAAAAATGAAAAACGAACCATTGTGCTACATCTATTTTAATTTTTTCAGCATAAGGCACGTAAGGAAGACATTAACACAAAATTTTATAGTCAAGCAATTTACACTTGACATTTTTATTTTTAGATGATATTTTCTAAGTGCTGATTTAAATATTTTAAGATATTTAAATATAGCAGAACGCTAATTTCATTGCCAAGTATTTTAGTTCCTAAAAGCACATAATATCCATAGTATTATTAGTCACCTAATTACATATGTATATGAATATGCATATATTTGTTCTCATTAATTATGTATTGGAACATATATGTGAACTGATTTTTTTTCTAAGCAATAGCCACTAAATGCAACTGATCCAAAATTTTCTTCACAATCCAAATGATATATCAGGAGACAGATTATTAAGAGTATGAATTAGTTTGTTCGTTTCTTTTATCAAATTCAACTTTGAGATAAATTGCAGCCTAGTTTTGATGCCGTCAACATTTCCGTGCCTGTTCTTGGTGAGTAACTATATGCCTACCCCAGTATCCTCACTTTTAATGCCAGGTAATTCCTGCATTTTATAGCCCTAGTTGGTTTGGTTGCATTGTATTGAATAATTTCTTTCCCTGTATGCAGAAAAATAAGAAAACTGATTTTGTTGTGTTTATCCACATATTTCCCCTCTTGTGCACTATGGCAGTTGTGTGGTTTTTTTTTTCACAAAAGGGTAGAAGTCATGAAGCAGGAGAAAGAAAGCCATAGAAAGTCACTTCTATAGCTGATATTTCAGGTTTTCCCCTCAGTTCTTGGGACAACTTTGAAACTGTAATCATCTTTATGAGGAAAGATGATTCTACCCTTTGCCTAACTTTGTTCCAGCTATATGTTTAGGGAAGAAAAGATTCCTTAATATTTTAGAAGCAATCACTAGCAGTGGAGACCTCTTAGCTCCTCTTCTTAGGAGAGTGAACTTTATCTTCACTTTATTCAAAGTCGGTGTGCTATTTAACTCTAAATTATGTATGATGGATTATTTGGGATGGAGAAAAAAGCCATGGTTTGGAAAATGAATTGTACATAAAATTAATTCCAAATGATAATTAGTACCTATCTCACAGAGACCCTGAGCTTATTTTGAGGTATCATTGGGCATAATACAAGAACCTGGAACCTATTCTTCAGGGAAAAAAAAAATTCTAGGCAGATTTTATTTTGCATGTGAGAGGCAGAGATGTAGCCACAAGACCATGTGCTGTCTGTGAATGCCTTCTCTAATCTAGGTAGTGACTATATTCATATATATATATATATATATATATATGTTTTGATATTATATATGATAATCAAAATTCTTTTCTTAGTTGCTGAATAAGGAATAGAAATAAAAACTGAAGACATTTTCATCTATCTTTTTTGTTAGAAACTGTTTTATAATGATGCATATCCATCTTAATTGATTGAGAAGATGTAGTAATACCTGTATGAAGTGCAGTCATTAATGTAATTAGCATTTTATTTGATAATATACATGTTTTTAACTATGTGGGCAGAGTGCCTGAACCTTCTCAAGGCAAGTTCTTACATAAAGATATATCTTAATTATGAAGCTTAGCTCTTCACCAAAATAAATTACTATCATTTACAAATTTTGCTGAAAGTATTTCTATAAAAATCCTCCTAGAAATTTGTTGTTCTTCTGAAAATGGAATTATAGAAATAATACATTCTAGAGGAAGTCATAATTTATGAGTCTCCCGTGAACTTAATTCATTATATGTAACCTCGACCTTTATAGCTAAAGTGTTTGTTTTCAGGCACAGTGTTCATCAAGTATTTCTTACTGTGCCATATATACTTGCCGTAATTAAGAAATAGGCAATTGAATAATATGGCTTTTAAAAATAGATGTGTATTAGGCTTTTCCATTGCTAGCCCCTCCCTTTTCTAAGATCAAATCTCAAAAAAAAAAAAAAACCACTGTTTTATTACGTGGCCTTAGGCTTCTACAAACTGTTTGTTTTCTGTCTTTTCTGATTTATAAGCTTGACAACTTTGAAGAACTCCAGTCAGATAAATTGTGTAACCTTCAACTTGAATGTGTCTAGTAACATCTTATTTAAACAAAAGAGTATTTATAAATAAGAACAAAATCAGAGGTAAAGTGCCCTTCTCACTGCCTTGGAGGGTGCCCCACTGCGGTGAAAATTACCATGACCAAAAGCAACCTGAGAAACGGAAGATTAAATTGGCTGCCAGGTTCAGGCCACAGACCACAGACCATCATAATGGAAGCCAGGGCAGAAGCCAGGAACCTGGAGCAGACACTGAGACAGAAACCACCCAGGAACCCTGCTTACTGGCTTGCTTCCAGGATCATAGTATTCAGCTCCTGTTCGTATCCCCTATGCCTTCCCCACCGCCACAACCTGCCTAGGGCTGATAATGTTCATAGTGGGCTAGATCCATGACAACCAGGAATGATCAAGAAAATGCTGTACAACACAGACCCACAGGTCAATCTGATTGTCATATTTCAGCAGTGTGGTTCCCTCGTCCCAGATGAGTCTAGTTTGTATAGAGTTGAAAAAAGAAAAGAAAAAGACAGCAGCTGTTAATGCCACCTTTTCCTGATGTTTTTAACCGTAGGGACCAATTGGTCCATGTTCCCCCACAGGTTGTGTTTTCTCTTACAACCATCTCCTTGGATAGTTATTAATTAATCCACTGCTCAAAATCACTGAGTTTATTTCATGGATCTTCATTATTATTATTAATTTCTGTTGAGACTTCTCCTTAATTTCTCACAGTATGGTATGCTCTAGGCATATCCTGTGATTTCTCTGCTCCAAAGTCAGAATCTGTCCAGGAGATCAGTTTCCTGTTATTGGAGATTGGCACTCACAAATTAATACTGACTGTTGAAAATGTTCTTTACTGCTGGTCACCGCTGATGCTAGGCCAAAATGATTTGCAAAAATTGATGTAAATACCAAGAAAATTGGGATGGGTATAAAATTCACGTTAGAAAATTATAATGCTTACCTATGACAATTGATATGAGATCATAGTTTCATTTCATGTCAGGTAAACTTGTGTTCTCAGTGATCCCTGTATTCATTTTCAATTTAATATTCGAAGAACACTCAAAATCAAGTTTATTCAGGCTCAACTATGAAACTGATGCCTTTTTGTATTCTATAGAATAGATTTTAAATTTATCTTATTGTATTATGATTGAGTGTATATATGTGAGTATATTTTTGTATGGACATGTACGTGTGAGTGTGTTTGTATGTATGTGAGAATGTATGTATGTGAGTGTGTGTTAGCATATGTGTGTGAGGATTGTGTGTGTATGAGTATGTTTGTATGTGTGTGTGAGAATGTGTGTTTGTAGACGATTCTCTCCTACCTGTAACAGTTCTTCAGCATAAAGTCATGTTGCTAGCTAGTGTTGTAAGCTTCATCACTTGCTGATTCTCCTCTCCAGGCTGATGCAGCTAGTTCTTAATAAAATACCTTTCATGATCCCTACTTAACACGAAGTTTATTTTTGATGAACAGTTCATTTGATAACCACTTCTCTACTATCCTCAATAAATGGCACTTAGGAATAAAATCGAAAGTTCAGCTTATGTTCTCTTTTACTTCTTTCAGTACTGTATGAAGTCCCCGAGTTCTTCCTTTTTCCCACTCACCATTTGAAATTTCTGTTGGTCCTTTTGTTTGTATGTATATTTCCTTTATCCACAGTTCTCTGTCTTCTGCAGTGAGTATTTCAGTAGTGACCAGCTCATCCCACTAGGAACAAAGTCTTTCATCACCAAGATTAATTATTTTCTAGCCTCACCATTCTGTGTGATTCCCTTGCCCTTTCTATTTTGTTATAACTTATTTTTTTCTTTAAAAGCATCCATTTTATCTTTTCTTAGGTTGGCTAATGCAAAGCATCCTTCCTACTCTTCTTTCCTTGAACACAGCTTGCTCACACTTGAAGTTAATTCTAGCACTATTTCGTCCTTGATGTTCTCATCAAACTTAGCTGGGTGAATATCCTTCCTGCTGGCAAATGGTCTGACCATGTGTCTGTGTTAGCAATTACCATATTTTATTATAATAACTTAGATAATGTGTCTATATCCCTATGAGGTTGTGAGCTCTTTTGGGTCAGGTGACATATGCCTATTCTTTATTCACTCACCCTCATGACCAGCACAGCCTTTGCCTGTTGCAAGCATTTTACAGGTGTGACACAGTTTGGTAAAAGAAAAGCAGATTTTCAAATACTCTTTCTGATTCTGGAAAAAAAAATATTCTAAAAAACAAAAGTAGTGTTACTTTATTGTGTGATTTTAGGAACTCCCATTATGTTGTTCTAGATTATCTGTCAAATGACAGAAAATGATTATTGCTCTAATTATGAACACTGTGGACTTCACCACTTGACATTATTTTTGCTTCCCATCTGCTTCATGAACATAATTGCACCTGAGGTGTTAATCAATGCAAGAGTGGTGGAAGGTTGTCGTGACATCTTCAACCCGTGCAACTCTGTCTAAATAACGCATTCATTTTTACATTTGGCAAAAATTTAAGTTCTCTCCACAGTGTAAAATGAAGCAAATTATGAGAAAGAAACAACAAAACTTTGCAGTTTCCATTTACAAAGAGAGCTGGAGGGTAGGAGTGCAGCTCAGTAATAGAATGCTTGCCTGGCATGCACAGGGACCTGAGTTCAATCCCCAGTGTCCTAAATTCTGTGTTTTTAAGATCCTTAAATAGTAGTAGTTCTTATATCACTCCTCAGTGGAAAGACATTGAATATCGAGCACACTATATTCCAAGAAAATGAACCCTAAACAAGTGAGTCTTTCTAAGGAAAGCCATTTTTCTCAAGTAAATGCTGTTAGACTCTCAGAGTTAGGATTTTTGTTTTGTTTTTCAGAGATTGTTGTTGTGACTTAGACAATACGTGAGGAATTTCTACACTTTTATCCATTTACATATCAAGTTACAAGTAATCAGGACAACTATGTTTGAACTTTTATCCATTTACATATCAAGTTACAAGTAATCAGGACAACTATGTTTGAACTGCACTAACAGAAGCCAAATGACCAAAGAAATAATGATAGAATTTAATGAATTATATTTTAATAATTTAGTTCAAATATGTCATAATATTTAAAATACATTCACGACCCCAGGTCCTGAGTAAAAAAACTCAGGATATTTTATTTTAAGGCAAAGTTTTCCTAAAGAAATTTCTGCTGTTTCCTCATACAGGTTCGAAAATGAAGGTTTAGATGGATCAGAAAAATTGAAGAAGGTCAGAGAGAAAATAATGTATGATAGCAATGTTATGATTTGCATCTGTCTCCGGACTCAGTGATATGCTGTGTTAAGCAATGGAATTATGAAATAAAATTCTCCCAGGGATCAGTACATTTCTTTATTGGGGCTCAGTGGAAGTTCTGATTTCATTCTTAAATATTATTAAGTGACTGAGCCACTTTCTATAGACTAATTCTTAATGCTTTTATACAGAACTATAATTGGTGTGTTTTTTTCTGGTGCCACAAGTATACAGGAAGCCACATTTTCCTTTGCTAGTTCACAATTTTAATGGCCATCTGCACATCAGACCTAGAAGACTATAAATATAAAGCTGTCCTAAGTTGCACCCAGCTGGAAAATATGGACTTTATGAGAAAGATAACATTATCTAATAGAACTCTGTTCTCCTCATTTCATGTCTCATAGAGCTCACGAGTTTAAGTCTTGTCATATGAGTTATATTATCAAAAATATTTTACCTTTCAGGAGTTTATAGAGAGTGCCTTTGGTTGATCAATATAAAAAAGAAACTTGTGCATTCCAACAATTCTCTGACATAAATATTGTTCTCTAACAGAAATTTGCAAACTCTATTGAAGACTTTCTAATTCTACTTAAGATAAACATTAGAAGTATTTCTAAATCCTGAAAACTTCAACAAGTCCTTTCAAAATTGGAACATTAAAAGCATTGTGAATTCATTAGTAACATCCACAGAGAAGGGAACAGTAACATGAAAATGTGAATTTAAAGACAATGCTTCATAATTACCATTGCAAAACATGCGTGTTCTTAAAAATTAAATTATGTGAGTTAATCTAAATAATGTGAATGTAAATGACATATTTTTTATTAACCACTGTTTCCTTTAACAAGTGATACCTAACCCCTTAAGGCAACATTTGCTTATATATTACTATTACCATCAATATCAACTTATAAATCAAAAAGATGAGAATATAAACAGAAGCTATAGAAGCCAAAATCTATAAACTATAGAACTATTAAAACCTTCCCAACTACACTTTTGAGACAATATATATTCTGGTTTAATAGAAAAATCAGTTTTAAAGAAAAGTGAAATTAAATTTATTTTCATGAACCAAATGGTGCTTGTTATTGACTCAAGAAAAAATAACCTTGAGGACTATTTCTTGAACATTCTACCTCACAATTAGCCTCCTAAGGGTTTCTGAATAAAAGCTAAGTTTGTAAATAATACTATGAACATAACGGTAGTCAGAATAAAGCGTAAATACTGAATCTGATCTCAGATAAGAGACATAAATAGCATCATTATTTCTACATAATTCAGCATCATCTGTCCATTAGACAGAGATGAATCAAGTCAATTCTGCTAATTAGACATTAATTAGAATACAATCTTGTTTTATGGTTCCAGCTAATTATCTCCTTAATTTGTAAAAATGGGTAAGATAGATAAAAATACCAACTCTATGCCATAGATTTACATTTTTCACATATTAAGAAATTTCTTTTCTGAGTGAGCACACTGGGTCATATCTTGGCTAGTGTGAAGCTAGAAGGAAGCACTATCCAGGACTGAGAATGAAGACCTGCAGCAGGAAAGAAAACATTAAGAGCTTCTTCCCGAGCACTGCACACACAACAGAGCATGGGGATTTAAGTGGACAGCCTATACATGGATAGGAAAGCACTTGATGGGTTGACATGTTACTACTACACATGAACAAGCAACAGCCATTTCTCCAGAAGGAAAGATAGCAGTCATGGAACACAAATTTAAACATGAATGGCCACCAGAAACACATCTGAGCACGCTCAGCTTGTGATGTGGCGATGATAGGCAGGAACACCTCTGGACATGAAAAGTATTCTCAAAAATATTTTAGCTCAAAAAGAAAGAAATCACACATTGAAGGCGTATTAATAAGAAAGTTTATTAGTTCTCTTTTTTTAAGAACGTTTTTAAAATATAAGTTTGAGGAAGCTTATAATTTCAAAAGTATTTGTGTTAGGTGTTAAGAGATTATGATTCCATTTATCTTAATTAACTTTTGGGTCATGTATAAGTCACTTCGACACTTTGAGCTATTCAGTATTTATTCCTAAAACAGTAGGCCAAGAAGGCTCAGATGACATCCAAGGTCATTTCTACGTCTTAACACTGACTCATTGTTTACTTGATAATTTTCAGGAAGCATGCCTAAATACTGATCAAGTGTAAGGAAGCAATAGCTCCATTATTTCATAATATCTCTCTCTCTCTCTCTCTCTCTCTCTCTCTCTCTCTCGACAGTAAATATTAAATAACAAACATAATATGATAACATTCACCCAAACTCCTGACGGCATAAGGAATGAAGAATATGGCAACTATGTGACGGTAGTCATTTGAACACTTCTGTGACAAACTGTACTCCTTTTCAACCATACTTCTTTGTGCTAGTTCCTTGAAAATCTCTATGGAGATTCTGCCAGCTTTGTTCTGAAGGGAAAGACTGGCTTCTTACACCTCTTTCCTCATGCGCTGTGCATTTAA
This sequence comes from Dicrostonyx torquatus, assembly GCA_028555095.1. Classification (NCBI taxonomy): domain Eukaryota; kingdom Metazoa; phylum Chordata; class Mammalia; order Rodentia; family Cricetidae; genus Dicrostonyx; species Dicrostonyx torquatus. The sequence continues at coordinate 2,086,162 of JAQHUG010000090.1, read as the reverse complement.
CCCAATAATTGATATTTTAATGTTTTATAGCTATATTTATTGGTATATTGGTAAAAATATATATAGGCATATTTTATAGGTATATTTATATTTATTGGTAGGATTTGAGCTACCTTTGAGTTTGAAACTCAGTATTCTGCAGTAAATGGGAGGAATTGAGGTTTTTGCAAAACATGAAAATGCCATTAACACTCATGTGAAATGTGAAGAAACAATAAACATTTATATGTTGCTTAATCTTAATTGTCATATTGCTAGTATTTCAAATCAGCTAGAATACAATCATCTGTTCATGTCTAAGAAGTTTCTTGAGGAGTTTAACTGAAATGCACTATGATCAACTTTATCATATGAATTTCCTTACACAATATACATGAACCCTCAAACTTTGGAAGAATGTCTCACCACCTACCATACCTTACTCTTTCAGCTAAAAGGACAGGTTCTCCAAATATTTCCTTGGGCTGTTCTAGGATTTCAAGAGCCAACGACAGGAGCCTTGTTCTTCAGCCATGATTGCGAATGCCTTTCTTATCAAAACGCACCATTATTATTCCTCTTTGTTATCTTGGCTATAGTAATCTTGGCATACAGAATAGGAAGACTAAAATAATGAAAACTCTCCAACCTTGACATGCAAAGAATTGTAAGTGACCACTGGGATTATTCACTGGGTATAAAGTATAAGGGAGAATATCCTTACTGTGTTTTAGAAAAAAGGAAAAACACAAGAATCTATAAGTTGCCCTTCCCAAAGCTCAAGTGTAGAGACAAAAACTCCCTAGCACCAGTCTTTGTAAGACACTTAGCCACTTGTCATCTCACTAACGTACTGCTTTTTATGTATCACTGGGGTTTCTAAAAGTTTGAAAGCTGTGGGCCAGGAAGCAGAGCAGAATTACATCAACTTTTAATATGCTGCACCATGGGTATCAAGAGAACCGTTATGTTTTGTAGTAAAAAGACATATACAGACTTCCTTTCAAGAAAAATGCTCAGAATTCAGGCTCACATATGTGAAAACATATTTGCTACCAGTGGATGTTGGGGGTCCTGTTTTACTTACTAAGTTAACAATTTGGTACCTGTGAGTTTCCAGAATCCTAGAAGACATGTCAGAAAAAGTATTGCCCTAGATTGTATTCAACAGAATGGCTCCAACAGCCCGTGTAACAGAATACATAATGCCCTGACAATATTTAAGGGTGAGCTCTTTTGATTTGAAACTGTACAGGTTGCTGAAAACTGGCAGGGATATGAATTTAATCCTCTTCATCTTGTCAGCAGTTGGTAAAAATGTCAGCTCTGTGAAATTCAATGTGAGCATTCCCGAGTCTTTGTTTGCATTTCTAGACTATCGCTGCTATGATACCAAACACTAGATCTCATTGCTTATGGATTTCCCTGTAAATCTGAAGTCCACCACGATGTAACCTTCATAAGACATTGCCACAAAGTGAAGTCTAATGTTTAACACTAGCTCACATTTTATCAAAAAAGATTCACATGGCGTTTCTATCCAAAGCTGATCTTCGTTTTATTGGAGAAAAATAAAACAAATGAATAAAAGTATAGGTTTTAGATAATATGCAAAAAGTTTTTATGAAATATCTAGTTCTATCTTATAATCTTATTTCATCTAGTCTGTATATAGTTTATATAGTTAATTTCTTTATTAAACTCATCACTGAAACTCTATTACATAATAATGAGACAGAATCAACTGAGAGAAGGAGGAGTGATGAAAAATAGAGGGAAGATGGGCCCAGTGTCAGGTGAGTAAGATGAACAGAGGCAGAGGCAGGTGAGATGTGGGGTACATGGAAATGCTTGAGGCAGCATGAAGCTAGAGAACTCCTGGTTTCCACGATCTTGTCACCACCAGAGAGCACATTCAGAGATAAGGATAGTGGAGAACTGGGAAGTATTCAGTGGTGAAAGTATGCAAGCAGCGGGAAGTCTGGAATCCTCTAGAAGGTTCACCCCTTGGCTTTCATGACAAACCTTAATGGAGGGGAAGATTATTGCTAACTTACAATGAGGAAAAAGTGAGAAAGTCAGACATGGTTGGGATGTTCCCTAGTAGTGTTTACTCCTTACTCATGTCCTCATATGTGATGTTTAAGTTGGGTCATAATTACAAGTGCATGGAAAGTACAGGCCATTTTGCAGGACTAATGATTTGGACATGACATTTTATTGAATAAGAGAATGCTTAACAGTCCATTGTCTAGATCAGTAACCTTGGTCCCAGCTGGGTTTCGATTGTTGATAGTCTTCTGTCTTTACTGTTTCTGGAGTCACGACTTGTTGTAACACTCTTAGGTGAGTGTATTAGCCTCCTATGGAATTTGTGTCTTGTTTCCACATGCATGGCCAGCTTGCCTCTTAATCCCCAACTCTTCTTGACTTTAGCCCTTCAGATGTTCACTAAACTAAACTGTATCTTCTCCTGTGTCCCCAACTTTTTCACTCCACTGAATCAGAAACTAGGATTGTCAGTCTATATAATTGCATGAACCATTTATTTATTGCTGCTCTGATCTCCAAAATATACAAAGAACTCAAGAAACTGGACATTAAAATTATAAATTACCCACTTAAAAAACTGGGTAATGATCTGAACAGAGAATTCTCAACAGAAGAAGTTCGAATGGCCAAAAGATACTTAAGGTCATATTCAACTTCCTTAGCCATCAGGGAAATGCAAATCAAAACGACTTTGAGATACCAGCTTACACCTGTCAGAATGGCTAAAATCAAAAACAACAATGATAACCTATGCTGGAGAGGATGTGGAGCAAGGGGAACACTCCTCCATTGCTGGTGGGAATGCAAACTTGTACAACCACTTTGGAAATCAGTGTGGCGGTTTCTCAGGAAACTGGGTATCAACCTAACCTCAGGATCCAGCAATACCACTCTTGGGAATATACCCAAGAGATGCCCAACCATACTACAAAAGCATTTGTGCTACTATGTTCATAGCAGCATTATTTGTAATAGCCAGAACCTGGAAACAACCTAGGTGCCCCTCAATGGAAAAATGGATCCAGAAAGTGTGGAATATATACACACTGGAATACTACTCAGCGGGAAAAAAATGACATCTTGAATTTTGCAGGCAAATGGATAGAAATAGAAAATTCTATCCTCAGTGAGATATCCCAAACCCAAAAAGATGAGTATGGTATGTACTCACTCATTAGTGGACCATACCATTAACAAAGGACATTAAGCTTATAGCTCACAAGCCTAGAGAAGCCAAATAGCATGGTGAACCCAAAGAAAAATATATATAGATCCTTCTGGAAGTCAGAAGCAAACAAGGCGAAGGGGTGGGTAGAAGGGAGAAGGAAGAACTGGGGAGAGCCTGGGGGTGGGGGAAGGGTGGATATTAGAGAAGGGAATAAGATATCTACATTAAGGGAGTCATTTTAAGATTGGCAAGAGACTTGTCTCTAGAGGGGATCCCAGGTGTTCACAGGGATGTCCCCAGCTAGGTACTTGGGCAGCAGAGGAGTGGGTGCCTGAACTGACCTTGTCCCATAGTTACATTGTTGAATATCTTGATTGTCACCATAGAAATTTCACATGATGAATGGAGATAGAGCCAGAAACCCACATTCACATCACAGCAAGGGACTGAGCTACCAAGGTCCAGTGGAAGAGCAGAAGGAGGGAGAAGATGAGCAAGGACGTCAGGACCGTGAGGGACTGGCCCACCAACTGAGACAGTGTGTGCTTGATCTATTGGGAGCTCATCAAATCCAGCTGGACCAGGGCTGAATGAGCATATAACCAAACCTGACTCTCTGAATGTGACTGCCAGTGGGGACTGACTGATTAGCCAATGATAATGGCACAGCGACCTATCTCTTCTGCATGTATTGGCTTTTTGGGAACCTATTCTATATGGATACACACCTTCTTAGACTGAGATGGAGGAGGGAGGGCCTTGGGCTTCCCACAGGGCAGGGTATCCTGCCCCATCTTAAGAAAGCAGGGGGAGTGAGGTGGGGTAGTGGGGGAGCAGGAGGACCTGGCACAAGGGGAGTAAATGTAATTTTTTCTTTTAACAATAAAAAATTGCATGAACCAGTTATCTATGCTCTATCATCATCTATTGATTTATTTGTCATCTATCTATCATCTATCTATCTATCTATCTATCTATCTATCTATCTACCAATATATCATCTATCTTTCCATCTATCTTCTGTCTGTCTGTCTGTCTGTCTCTATCTATCTATCTATCTATCTATCTATCTATCTATCTATCTATCTATCTATCTATCATCTATCTATCATCGATTACCTACCATCTATCATCTGTATCTATCTACTTATCTACTTACTATTTATCATCTATTTATATGTATCATCATTCAATTTATTATTTTTCAATAATCTATTCATCTACCTACTCATCTCTTTTTTAAAATAGAGTATAACTGGCAAAACAGATGGCCATATCACATAATTTATGCACATGTTAAAAAGTAGAAGGTATGAATGATTTTTGAAAATGCAATTGGCTTTTACAAAATTTTTTTATTGTAGTCTATTTCTCTTGTATTATTCAATGCTTTAAATTTTTTTAAATATACATTAAAATTAATAGCTCTGTATTTTATGAGTTATGCTGATTTCTAAATTAATTGAATTATTGATATTTCTTCTGAATAGATATAAATATTTATGTCCATTGTAATAAATTCCATGGATACTTATAATGTGAAATATGCAAGGGCAGTGAATGACTTTGTCATTAAATTTTATAATCAGTCAGAGTTTTGGAATACTGTCCAGGTAATGAGGCAGTGTCCTGGACCCTGCTGGAATGAGTATTCACATACACTGACTGTATAACCCCCAATGCTGAGAAAGTCAGTGGCTGGATAAAGAAAAATCTGGACAGGTTACAATTGATTTTTTAAAAATATTTCTCTTCAAATCCCAGAAGTGTAACATACATATATTATATAGAGTTATATCATCAAATACAAAATTGCAACAGAAATAAGCATTTTTCCATGTTTTGATTAATAGTATTTTTACTAGGTTTTTGCAAGTTCCTGTGGCTGGAATAAGTGTCTTCCAAATGACCACTTGTAAAATCATCAGTCACCAGATTGGGTTCTGTTGTCAGCTTATGGAAACTTTGGGAGGGAAGTCTATGATGGGCAGCCAGGTCCCTGGGGCATGCCTGCAAGTAAATTTTGTAGCACAAGCCCCTTCCTTTCTGTTCCTTCCATTTCACAGGTAAGCAACCATGAACTATGATTTCTGGCACCACAACCATAATAAACCTTCCTCCTTGTAAGCTGGCTATTTGGGAAGTTTTATTATAGAAGCAGAAAACTGACAGACAATGGTTTTTAGGTTTCACAGGAAAATCGAATAAATCAGAGTCCTCATAGTCTACCTAATTCATTTTCCTTGTTATGAACGTTTTACATTATTTTAGCATACTGGTTATAATTAATAAATCAATAAATTATGAAATCAAATCAGCAGTCTATATGATTACTGTTGTTCATCGTGTATGCTTTCTCTTCAAGGACCGTATCTAAGACATCACATTCCTCTAGTTCTTGTGTCCCCTGAGGCTCCTTTGGATTTGTGACAGTGTCTATTATTTTTTCCTTAATTTTGATGACCTTGACAGTTTTACAAAATTCTGTTCTGGCATTTAGCTAATTGTCTCCTTAATTGAATTTGATGGTTTTCATCAAAAAAGACTGAGAGTTATGGATTTTAAGGTGTTAGATCACAAAGGTATTCTGCAGTTTTAATGACATCACCTGGAGCATGCACATAATCTACACAGTTTGGGATTGTCAGTATTGATGTTGATCCCTCTGCTAAGCATATTCTTCTACCAATTCTCTACAACAAAATTACCCACGCTTTACTCTCACAGTATTCTTGGGAGTAAAACATTCAGTGTACATATTTGAAAGTCAAGGAATTATATGAGAGTTAAACACAATAAAAAGTTATTCAGAAACCTGCATGTTTTGTTTCTTCTACCCGTTTATTTTCTCAGTATGAGTCTTGGCTCTTCACTTCAGAATTTTAGTAATTATCCAATGTTGCTTTATTTAGTTATGTTGTGAGGTTTTGTTTCATTTGTTTGTTTTTTCAGCATTTGTAACTACTGGTTCTATAAAATGTTCCAAGATCTTCTGTTGTGTTTTCTCAGACCTAGAATTAATTCTTTGGCCAGGGATTTTTAAAATGCTACTGTATGTTATAAAACAGCATTCATCTCAGTTATGGCTCTCGCCCCTCTTTCTCCCTCCCATCCCAGTCTTTTTCCTCTTTTCAATTGATTTTTCTTTTTTCTTTATATTAGTCTTTATAGACTATATAGGATTTTATTGACATCTCCTTAACTTTCTGTTTTTGTTTGACCTTTTCTATGTCATTAGGATTAGTATCAATCTTATGAAAAATAACAGGTATGTATATGTTTTTTATCTAATCATAGAATGCCTTTACATTTTAGTGAAAATAATGATTCTGATTCATTAATTATTAGATTTTCTTTACTTCTATGATTTCAATTTATATTTTGATTCAATATTTTTTTACTTAAATTTTATTGAATATAAAGAATTTTCTTTGTTCCATTCTCCAAGTCTTCCTATAGTCTCTAAGGTATGCCATTTGAATTTTTTTGATGGTTATACCCAAATTTTCAGTAGTCACTCTTGTCTGAATTTAATCTAAAAATTAATTGTTATCACCTCTTCTTACATAGAGGTCATTAACCTATTTAAATCATGTAATTGTCTTCTCACTTTCTATATGACACTGTTATAAACTTTACTTTTCCATAAATAATCTACAGATATGGTTGTTGTTAGCATTTTAATAGCATAATCTTATATGAATTTTCCAAACATCAATAGTTCATCTAGTCACTATTGCTCTTTATACTTCTCAGTATCCTCCTGTGTTTGTCTTTTCTGGCTGGATTATATACCCTAAACTTTTAGTGTGTACTATGCTGGCTATGGTTTGCCAGGTTGGGATGTGCTAGAGTCACCTGGGGAAAGGGAACCTCTATTTTGGGAATATAACTCCATCTGATCACCTATGGCAAGACGCTGGGACATTTTCTTGATGGATGCTGATGTAGGAGGGCTCATCCCACTGTGAGTGCTGCCTTTCCTGGGCAAGTGTTACTGAGTCATGTATGAAAGGTAGCTTTATGAGGCATGGGGAGCTGCCAGTAATCAGGGATCCTCCACAGTCTTTGTTTCCGCTCCTGCTTTCAGCTTCCTGCCATGCTTGAGTTTCTATATGGACTTCCCACAGTGATGGATTGTAACTCATCAGACAAATAAACATTGTCCTCTCCAAGTTGCTTTTGGCCATAATGCTTTATCACAGCAATAGAGAGCAGAACAAGACAAACTTGCTGTTCTTTTAAGACAGGGAGTTGAATAAAGTTTCCTAATACAAACTATTCTGTTGAATTCATTATAGTGACCATGTTTTCTCCTTATTTAATTCTACTTTTGATTTATAATCAATTTGCTCCAAAATCCAAAATTAAGAATTAACCTACCACCTTGGTGATGTGCTGACTTATTGTTTGGCCTTTCAGCCTCCATTAGTGTTTTCGAATGTCTAATGTAAGCCCGATTGTCATTACTTCATTAAGCACACTTGTATTTTATTGGCATGCTACTTTACACTATCTCTTTTGTTTTCATGATCTATAGTTTTCTCATAATGGATGGAGCTGGATGTTTCCTTTCATTCATTCAATTGGTGATATTAATGTTCAGTGGCTTGAAGGT
>JAQHUG010000090.1:2014487-2035967 GCA_028555095.1 Dicrostonyx torquatus | reverse complement strand
AAAAAAAGTGCAAAAATAAAAATTCCCCTAATAAAAGCTCTCCCCTGAAAAACAATTAAAAAAAAAGTAATTCCCAAGTTCCTGTGGGACCGCCATAGATGTCAAGTAGTCTTTACAAGTAGTACTTTACACAAAAGAAATTAAGTCAGAGGAATCATATTACATGACTTCAAAATTATCACAAAGTTATCAACAAATCAGCATCTCATGGTACTGACTTAAAAACAGATACATGAGTCAGAATAGAGAGCCTATAATTAAACTTATACATTTATAATCAAGTATCTTGGATAAAGATGTCAACAGCCCAGAGCAGGGAAACTTCAGACTTGTCAAAAAAATGGTGCTACATACTGGATATCTGCACACAAAGGCGGTCATTGGAAACTTACCTCACAACATAAAGAGAAATAAAAGAATGAGGATATACAATTATAAGCCAGAAATCATAAAACTTCTGGAGGAATAGATATAACACCTGCCATGACTCTTATTCACAATGTTTTCATGGGAAAAACATGAAATAAAAAAGTGAAAAAAGTAGATGTAGACAAGTGGGATTGCACTAAGATAAAAAGCTTCTTCATGGCTGAGGAAAGAGAGAGAAAAAAATTAATCTTCAATGTAGGAAAAAAAATGTGTGTGAGCCACCCACCTCAGAAGTTGCTAATTTCCAACATACAAAGAATCCAAACAAGTTAATACCAGGAAACTAAGTAACATAACTTAAAATCAGTGCTTGAATTATGACATTCATGAATGAAGAGTATGCTGCACATGTAAAAGAAACAGCAGAGCTGGCATTGAAATAGACAAATAGAAATCACCAAAGTACCAAAATAATGCCTTATGGAAATGATACCTCTTCTAGCAAATGAGGATAGAATAACTGAATATCAACATGAGTGGGAAGGAAGCTAGGTCTTCATCTCCTGCAATGGACAGAAAACGATTCAAGATGCACCAGGGCCTTAAGTGAAGACTCATTATGCTGAAACTGGTAGAGAAAAGTCAAAGCATAATGCCTCAAGATGAAGGCACAGGTGCAGAGTTTTAGAAAATGTAGCTCATCACGTCAGAAACTAATAGTAAAAATGATGGCCAGGATAACATTCTATCTGGGAAGCTTGCACGGGGCTGACATGGGTTCTTTGCATATACGCTGCAGTTGTATAGCTTGGTCTTCTTGTGGTACTCCTAACAGTGGGAGCGCTGGCTGTCTCTGACTGTTCTGTCAGGTTTGGGGACTTTATTCTTGTCTGGGTTGCTTTGTCCAGCCTTCAAATTGATATACCAAGTGTGATCGATGGCCATGGGAGCAGGAGTGAATGGGGAGGGACAGAGAGAGATAGTCGGGGGAGAGAACAAGGGAACAGAAGGAGGAGAACTATCAGTTGGATTGTAAAATAAGCAAACAAGTAAATAAAATATATTTTTTTAAAAAAGGTTTTGCACAACAGTGGAAACAAATGAGTGAAGAAATCACTTGCAAAATGGGACAAAATCTTCCTTAATTATATGTGGGGCAAGGTTCTGATAGAATTAATATTCAAAGAACTAAAAGCCAAATAACCCAATCAGCCAATGAGCAGATGACATTAAGAGACACTGATCAAAGGATGAAGAACAAGTGAGCCATAAATGTATAAAAACATGTCAGCTTCCTACAGGCATCAATGCAATGCACACCAAAATTACACTGAGATCAGATCTCACTCCATGTATGATTATCCTCAAGAAATCAGCACTGGTGAGTGTTTGGAAGGAAGGGGGCCCTGGTTGGAACAGTAAGCTGCTGCAGCCACTAAGAAAATCAATGTGGAGGTTCCTTAAAATAACTAAAACCAGAACTACCCTGTGAACCTTACATCAGTTCTAGGCCATATACGTAATGGCATATATCATCATACCCACGGACAGCACTAGTCTCAGTTATAAGGTCCCAGGATCAGCAGATGAGTCAACAAAGGAAACATGGTATGCATACAACAGAGCTTGGCTCAGCCACAGAGGACAGGATGTGCAATTCACAGGAAGATGGGTGGAGCAGAGGTAGCCATATTAAATGAAATAAAAGCCAGATATAGAAAAAAAATGTAATATATTTTCTCCTATATGTTGATCCCACCTTTTATATGTATATGTGTATGTGTGCCATGGCATGTAGGGAGAAAGTTGTGACTAGAAGGGAGACATTTGGGGAAGAGAGGAACAAACAAGAGTGGGAAGGAGGGAAAAGAGAGGATGATGGGGTGAACACAGTTGAAGGAAATCATAGCCTTGAAAGAAAGTATTAGGGAACATCATTTTTATAATGAATGTATGTTAATAAAATGAATAAATGAATATAATAGGTGAATAAAGAATATGAACAGACATTTCTCTAAACAAGCCATACAAATAGTCAAGAGGTACATGGAAAAATGTACAATGTCACTAACCAAAAGAAAAATTAAACCCAGGAAGATATCATTTTATACCTTTCAGAAATACTCATTATCAAAGCAGTGAAAGGAGGAAATACTGGAGAAATTTGGAGAAATAGCTCTCATTCACAGTATAACGTTAAATATAAACTATTATAACCACATATATATTATAGAAATATCTCAAAATTTAAAGATAGGCCTATCATGTGATTTAGCAGTCCAGTTCATGAGCAGGTATCTGAAGGAAATGAAATCCATATATTGAAAAGATCTTTTTTATTCATTTCAGCCTTATTCACGATAACTACGACAAAATCCATTTAAATACTCATCAATGACTCTATTAACAAAGGAATATATATATATATGCAATATATATGCAATAACCTTAAGTCTTAAAAGTTAAAGGAGAGTCTGGAATTTGCAACAGTGTGGCCAAACCAAAGGATATTATGCTATGTGAAATAAGCAAGTATGAAGGGACAAATATGCTTAATTTCAATTTTATGTGGAACATTTTTAAAAGTTTTAATCAATCTAGTGTAGTAGCTCATCTTTACTCCCAGCACTGGGAGACAGAGGCAGTGAAATATCTAGGAGTTCTGGGCCAGCCAGAGCAATACTGTGAGATCCCTTAAAACAAAACAACAAAAATATATCTGAATACCTGAACTTAAAATAACTTATAACTGTATCTTCTTGAGTGACTGACCAAATATGTATTTTTTTTACAAATGTGGAATTGATAGTTAAAATATTCAGCCATAGATTTTAATAATGATTCAAAGTAGCTATTAAGTCAACATATTGTAAGTATCATTATCAATATTTATTTCTTTCCACTTTGTGTGTGTGTGTGTGTATGTTTGTGGTGTTTACATGCATGTGTGCTAGAGACAGTGCCGATTTTCTTTCTCTGCCATTATGAATCTTGTTCTTTTAAAATGGGACTCTCTTTCTGAACCTGTAACTACAGTTTTTGTTTAATTCACAAAAGGAATCTTATGGAAGCCATACTGGCCTTGAACTCCTGAACTTTCTGCCTCTACCAAACATTTCCAGGGATCACCACTGAGTAACAATATTTTTTCAGCTTTTCCTCATTCCCTACCACACTCCCTTTTCATTGATGTCTTTAAGATAAATCTTTGCTTACGAATATAAGAATAGTGTTTGTAGCCACATTTATCAACAAGTATTCATCAAATAAGGCTATTGTTAGCCAAGAATGGAGTGAGGCCCTGTGAGGAATATGAGAGAAGGAATGACATTTATCACACACCAAGTCTTTTTAATACTTGGGAGGAAACCCTGTGATAATGGATAAAATTTGGCATGTAAGACATCTTGACACATGGAGCAGAGTATCCAAAGCAAATACAAAGGCAGAGCCAAGAGTAGAATTAGGAGGAAAGAGAAAGGCCATTAGGGAAGAGCACAATCTTATTTATTAAGTTTGCTGAAGAGATAAGACATAGCAATTTGATTTGAGAGCTAACACCGTTCAACCTCAAAGAACAAAAGGAAGAAAAGACAGCATTTCCTAGGGACAACTCACAGGTCCTTAAGCACAAACTCTGAAATGAAACTAATGCCAATATTGTCACCTATGAAAATGGAAGGACAATCCCTGTGAAGTTGTCCTCATACCTTGAGTTCTGGTATCATCAGGTTGTCTCTGGCAGGCTGTCATCACACTTGTTCTGAAATAGTGAGGGAACTAGGAACCAGCATCAATTACAGATTCACTGGGTGCAGGGTCAATGGTATAGTCACGCCACAATGCCTGCTGTAAGCAGGGAGGTGTCATCCCTTCTCTGCTTGCCTTATTCCTGCAGTCTAGCATTTCATTGGGCAGAATCAAGAGAGGAGCCTGTTGGAAACCAGGAAATGTGGCCAGTGGAGCTCCTTCGAAGACAGTATGAAGATTGAATTTAGAGTTTGGAAATAATATCTTAATATATGGACATGTATGTTCTAAGATATTGAATAAAATCTAAACATTTTATGATAATTTTATCATTTTCTATGAAATTATCCCATCATTTTACCACACTCCATTTAGCTTCATCACTGCTAATGTACATATCTCTGTGGAGGAAAAGTACAAAGGATTCTTGAGAGGTGAATGAACACACCGTAATAATCACCGACTATTTAAAGGCCATTATTGAGAGGAAGAAAATATTTTACTTTCATTATAATTGTGTTTTGTGGAAGCAAAATTTTAGCAGACAAATTAATGTAGATGAGAAGAAATTAGACATTAAAGGATATCAGTGAGGGGGATAATGAATATCTAACATATTCCAAATGAGAAAGAATAAAGAAAGACTAAGTGGTGAGAGATAGCACTAATGAGCAGCAGCCGTGAAACATTTTTCATGATTTTCCTACTTTTGCAGGTGAAGCGAAAAAAATCCCTGATTGTGATCAAGATGTCAGCTGGGCTATTAACCTCTTGGTCCTCCGTGGGGAGAGAGGACATCTGCCTGCAAGCTTGTCTTGTGAATGTTGCATGACCTCAGGTACTTGATGCTGATTGGCCAAAAAACATAATTTCCTTGACTGTATTGGCATTTCTGGATGAAGTTCACAGAACTGCTAAGGAATTGAGCAAGAGAATGACCCAAGTGTAATCCAGAGATATCAAGAAACCTTGTAACACAGATAAAAATCTAACACCTCTGACTCATTACACTTTGTGGAAAAATGTCTCTGAATTGCACAATGTGTGGATGTGAGACATCTAGTATCACTGGGCATGGTGTTATAGGCTCCAACCTTCAACGCCTAAGTGTAGAATTGAAACAATTGGAAGACCGTATCTTCCTTTGTGCTTTAGCAGTATCTGCAAAAAGAGCTGGCATCAAAATTTTAAAGATCATTAATAAATCACTTGATTATATCTTTTAAAAATGATATATTAATATTTAAATTTTAAATAAGGTAAAACATCAAATTAAGGGAAAGCAAACTAGATTCCTTTAGTTATTTTCTGCTCTGTTATGATGCCTTCCTAAGTTTTAGTTTATAGCATAAAGTGATTGATTTGACTGATTCAATAAAGTAGCTAGGTAGTATTTATGACCTTGTTGACCTTGTGTGTATCATGTGTGGTGTGTGTGTACCTGCTCATGCAGATGCATGTGGAAATGGCTGTTTAAGCAGAGGCCAGAGGTCTACAGTACTTGATCTACATTTTTTTTTTTGTTTTTGAGGGAGGATCATTCACTCTGAATAATTGAGCTAGATGGCCAGAGAACTCAAGGGATCCTGTTATCTTCTCTGGGCACAGGTGCGGAGTATCAAACTTAGGTCTTGATTATTGAACAGAAGCCAGCTGATGAACTGAGGCATATTTTGTGCCTCTCCTTTGAGCTATGTTTTGTGTAGTTCCTTCACTAAACAAGTTGTCACAACTCCATGCCTCACAACATCTTTTGTTGAAAAAGAAAATTTAACAGGAAACTTTTCAATATCCTAATCTATTATCATAGACACTAGAGAAGAAGGCTGAGATAAGATTGACTGGTTTTGTATAATCATGACTTGGCCTAAGTGACTGGGAAAGATTCCATTTCTCAAGATGAATGGGGCCTCCATTTTGGAAAATCACATGTTGGAAAACAAAATAGGAACTTAAGCTTTTCAGAATTATAATGGACAATCTGGCATTTTCATAACCAAACTTCCAGAATGAAAAGAAAGTGACTTCTTGCTTTTAAAATATCGTGGAAGTAATTTAATTTTAAATTATGTGGAAGTGTTAGTATAGTTTAACTTATTTCTGCCTTCCTTTTTCTTTTACCATTTTGTTATTAGCTGTAGAATAAATGAACCCAGATAAAGTTATATGAACCAGAAACTTTAGTTTGAAAATATTGCTTTACTTTTTATGCTGTTTACTTGTCAAACATCTGCAAAAATATACTATAAGAAAATTACAACAGTTTTGCATATGCAATGTTAACGATAAATTTATTTATAAAGAAATTTCTAGCTTCTATGAAGTCTGTCATTTGGCCTGTTGTTCATTCAAACTTTGTAGCAAGCATTATTTTGTTAAATTTATTTTACTTTTGTGCTTGCATTTATGTATTTATGTGTAATGGATCCTTTCCATGCACATGTGTGGAAGACAGAGAATAATGTGCAGGAATTGGTTCTCTCCTATCATATTGACTGATGGGACTAAACCCAGGTTGTCAAATGCAGCAGCAAGACTCCCTATCTACTAATTTATGTGTATTTGTGTCTGTCTACTTGTCTGTATGAGTACCTCATTCATGCATTGCCCATGGAAGCCTGGACAGGTAGTGGATTCTGTGGCACCAACCTACAGTTGGTTGTGAGTCTCCCAGTATGTGGGTACGAATCAAACCCAGGTCCTCTGCAAGATCAACTATTGCCTCCCATAGATATTAACTAGATGCAGCATAATGATATGCAATAAGACTAGGCACAAACTCTCATATCAAGACTGGATGAAGCAACCCAGTAGGAGGAAAGAGATGCAAAAAGCAGGGGAAAGAGTCAGAGACACTCCTCCTCCCACTGTTAGGAGTTCCAGAAAAATCCCCCAAGCTAAGCCAACATAACACATATACAGAGGACCTAGCTCAGAACCATACAGGCTCTGTGATTGCCTCTTCAGTCTCTTTGAGCCCCTATGAACCGTGCTTAGTTGATTCTGTGGGCGTTGTTCTCTTGAAACCCTTGATCCCTATGACTCCTACAATCCTTCCTCCTTTTCCATGGGGTCCCCAGAGCTATGCCTAATATTTAGCTGTGATCTTTGCATCTGTACCATCAGCTGAAGGGAAGATTGTTGACTGAAGATTTGTTGCCCAATCCCACCACAGGAAACTTTGCTGGTTAAGCATACATATCCTCTGTTACTAGGAATTCTTACTAGGAGCCCTTCATAGGTTCCAGGAAGTTCCCATGGCACTAGATTACCCCATTGCACTTTATATGTCTCCGAATTCCTGTTGTCTTAGCCCATATTCTCTCCCTCTTTCCTTCTCTCCCTATCTGATCTGTCCTTTTCCCATCCGTACCATCCCAATCCACCACAAAATATATTCTATTTTACTTTCCTGGGGAGAATCTTGCCTCCTCCCTAGAGTGTAGGTAGAGCTTTTTTGGTTGTTGATGAGACTGCCAGTTCCCCAATAACCACATGGAGATTTAATATTAGTTATAAATGCTTAGCCAATAGTTTATATTTGTTACTAACTAGCTCTTAAATTAATCCATCTTTCTATCTATGCTTTAACAAGTGGTGGTACCTTTTTTTCAGCATAGCATGTTCATCTTGCTTCTCTCCACTTCTCCTGGCAAAGCTTCTCTCCTTCTTCCCTGCACTCAAGTGTCTTCAAGTCTGGCCTAACTACTACCAAAACATCTATTGGCCAGTCAGTTCTTTATTAACCAATGAGAGTAATAAATATTCAGAGTATTTGAATTAATACATACCATTGTTTGACAGCATTGTCCCCTTTGGTTTAATTAGAAAGGAAGGGTTTAACTTTAACATAATAAAACTATATATAACAAAAAAGAATTGCAAATATAATAGGCAGTCAATTTATATCTGGCAAATTTAGAGAAGGAAATACTCTATTATTCATCATGGTGAATCTAAAATTTTATACCTAATTTACCTTTTGTCATAACTAAAGAAAACTTTAACTACTAATTATTTAGTCTTTAAGTCCATCAAAGACCCAAGAAGGGTACCTAATGACAGGGACATCTAGTTGCCTGGACAGTCACCCAAAGTTCTTCTAACATTTGAGTATCCATTTTTTGGCCTATAAGCTTACTATATATGATAGACATTTCTGAGAAACAGGGAATGTTGAAGCACTGTCCTATATAGGTGGAGTTTTCCTATCCCACACAACTTTCAAATAATCACTCAGAGGCTTTCTATTAATTACAAATGCTTGATCAATAACTCAGGTTTAGTACTAACTTTCTCTTACATTTTAAGTTACATTCCTTATTTACACTCTGACACATACCAGTACCCTTATAAGCATGACACTTTCATCTCCTGCTCCCTCTGCATCTGGCTGGTGACTCCTCTGACTCCATCCTCCCTCATCCTATCATTTTCAGTGACTTTCCTGCCTAACTGTAAAATATATGCTGTTTAGCAATTGACCGATCAGCTTGTCCATTAACCAATCATAGTGACATATACCACACAGTATACAGAACATTTTCCCCTATTTGTCTAATTAAAAAAGATTTTAACTTTAATATAGTAAAATTATATATAAAACAGTTATCAAGTAAGAATTACAGTTATATATCCCATCCATTTGTATTTGACAAAATTAGAGTATTCTATTATTTAGCTTATCTTTGGGACTCAAAATTTGTCTTCTATCACAACTAAGGAAAACTGATGTGGGATTCGCCTCTTTATGCTGTGAATACCATTGGTTAATAAAGGACTGCTTTGGACCTATAGCAGGGCAGAACAGAGCCATGTGGGGAAAAACTGAACTGAGTGCTGTGGATCAATTGTTTTGTACTTTGTAAAGATTTGTTAATTGTATTTTAATAAAATGATGATTGGACAGTAGCCAGGCAGGAAGACCAGGCAGGAAGTAGAGGTGAGGCGATGAGAACAGGAGAATTCTGAGAAGGAGAAAGACTGAGTCTGCAGTTGTTACCCAGATGAAGAGGAAGCAAGATGAAAATGCCTCACTGATAAAGGTACCAAACTACATGGCTAACACAGACAAGAATTATGAGCTAATTTAAGAGTAAGAAAGAGTTAATAAGAAGCCTGAGTTAATAGGTCAACCAGTTTATGATTATTGTAGACCTCTGTGTGTTTCTTTGGGATGGAATGGCTGTGGGATCAGGTGGGACAGAAACATCTTAATATCACATGTCTTGTAATTCTTTTGGTTTTTTTATGTATGTAGTCAGGATTTCAGGGGTTCTTCCTGATAAAGCCTTTTCTTTAACCCAGATTGAATCCACAGCTTTTCACTTTCTATAGAGATAAAAACATAATTTCTCCCCCAGAGTAATATGCCTTTTGACTTATATTTTGAAGTCAAGATATTTTTAAATATATAGGTTGGTTTAATCCAGTAGTTTCCATAATCCAGTGTTTTATCAGCACTTGTTCCCTCCTTAGCAATCAGAAAATTCAAAGACATCATAATAACATGCAGGATCCAGACTCTCTGTGTATTTTCCATCTTTATGTGGCTTATAATTTTTTATGTTTTAAAGAACTTAATCATTTTTAAACTATATTTTTAATCTAAGACTGTATATAGTCTTTCACTTTTCTCTTTCAAGCCTTTGTATATTTTCACATGTACTTACACAGTAAGCAACTTGGGAATTTTTTCTATCTGAATCTGTCTTTATTGAATATCTGTAACATTTTCTGTCTGCATGAGCAAAAACCCTGACCTGCCATGTGGTGCATGGCTGGGAGATACCTCTCTATGCCACTGCTGGAGTGAGAGACTGCAGGAACCTGTTGTGTGGCTTAGCTCATGGTGTGCTGGCAGTTCTCAGGAGATGTCTTTATACCAAAGCAGTCTAAGAGACACAAGATTAACAATTTGAATCTGGTTACATTTCTGTGCATTTAGAAAATTTTAAAAAGCTTTCTCATGCCTAATGTGGATATATAAGGCCCTGGATTTTGGGCACCATTTGTAGGTGGAGGTTTTCTGTCCCACAGCCACTCCCAAATTATCACTCAGAGACTTACTATTGATTACAAATGCTTGGTCAATAGCTCAGACTTCTTACTAACTAGCTCTTACATTTTAAGTTAGCCCATATTCCTTATTTACACTGTGCCACATAGTGGTGCATTTATTAGCATGGCACATTTCTATCCTGCTCCCTCTGCTCTGACCCCACCCTTCTTCATCCTATCATTCACCATTAGCATTCCTGTCAACCTTTCAGCTAGTGGTCAGTCAACTTGTTTATTAAACCTATCATAGTGACATATCTTCATGCAGTGTACAGAAGGATTATTACAGAGCAGTCTACCTTGTGTTGACAAAGTTTGTCAGTCATTTCTTTTGCATCTTGTTGCTCAAGTTTGAAGAGTATGCTGCCATCAATTAAGGCAAGGGAATCTTCTTTGAACATTTAGCTAGCTTTTGCAATAAAAAATGCAAACTGAATATGGAAGTTCTTTGATGCCCATCATCTTTTTTGAAGTAACTTGCTACTGCCTGAATCATATGTATCTCACTGTCAAGAAAAGCATTATATTAATAAACATTTTAAGTCACATATTCTATAGATTTTTGAAGTGTTTGAAGATGACCCATCTACCTAAATATATGCATTTAAACTTGAAAATATACAAAATATGACAAGCTTGTCTACTATCGATGACTAACTACTATGTCTTATACACTACATTTTATATGAGTTGCAGAAGCAAAACATGCCCGAACAAGAGTAGAAACATGTATACAGTATAACAAAATCACTTTAAATTTGTATCAATAAGTCAAAATTCATACAAATGTAAAATATTTTGAGATTAATAGTTGCTTTGGGGATTAAAGTAGAGCCAATAATCTGCTCTTTCTCCCTATCATTCCAATATTCCTCTTTCAATAGCATTTTCTTGACCAGGCCCTGTAAGAATTTGTAACCAACGCCCCTAAAAAATGGACAAACATCTTTAATATATCTTCTGGGAATGTAGGCATTGTTTTTTTCTAAACTGCTTCCTGTTATCTGGGGCCACTGGAATCTTTGGGGTAACATGGTAAAATCATGATAATGCCAAGTCTTGTCTTAAGTAGTTTGTAAGGCTATACCATTTTAGCCAGCAATCTTGAAGCTATTCTGGATACAAAACTCTGAGGAAACTGTAGCAGAAGTGTTCTGAGACACTGGATCAGCTGAGTCACCCACTTTTATTGGTGTCTGGCTTCCTTGCTCTAAAAGTACATAAACTTTTGAAGGTAACATACATATCTGTATTAATATAAGTATAGAAATACAGACTGTGTGTTATACAGAAGTTAGCCAAAGATTTTTTTTGTTTTATGTTTTAGCAGGTAAAATACATGTCCATGTTTTGTAATTTTTCTGCATTTATTTCTTTATGTCTGTAGCCAGGATTTTCAGTGGTCTTTCCCAATCAAATCCGACCCATATAACCCTGGAATAGACCCATAGCTTCTCATTTCCTGTGGAAATAAAAGTATAACTTCTCCCCAATATGAAACATTTTGACTTACATTTTGAAGTTAAGACATTTTTAAGTACATAGGTTGGTATAATTTAGCAGTTTTTATAATACAATGACTCTCAGCAGCTATTGTTTGTACATCAGCAAACAAACAATTTAAAAACAACACAATAATATACAGGATCCACACTCTCCATGTATTTCCATCTTTACATGGCCATTGTCTTTTTATTGCTTTACTCCTTTATTTAAAATTTTTATTTTTTATTATTATTACAAGAAAAATTTACATTTACTCCCCTTGTTCCTGGCCCTCCTGCTCCCCCCCTACCCCACCACTCTCCCCTGCTTCCTTAAGATGGGGCAGGATACCCTGCCCTATGGGAGGCCAAGGCCCTCCCCCCTCCATCTCNGTTAAATCTAAAAATTATCCAGGTGCAAAACATCCAAGAAATCTTGTATTCTAAGAAAAATAATCTATGAATAATAGGGATAAAGGAAGGAAAATAAAGCAGGTCAAAGGAACAGGAAACATTTTCAAAAAATTGTAGAAGAAAAGTTCCCTAACTCAAAGAAGAAAGTGCCTATAAAAGTACAAGAAACATAAAATATGAAATAGAATGGACTGGAAAAGAAATTCCCCGTAACACATGATAATCAAAACGCTAAAGTCACAGAACAAAGAAAGAATATTAAAAGCTGAAAGGGAAACAGACCATAACATATAATGACATATAACTTATAATAGAATAACACTTGAAATCGCAATGGAGACTCTGAAAGTTAGAGAGGCTTGAATAGATGTTCTCTAGATTCTAAGAGGCTACCAATGCCAGTTCAGATTACTATACCCAGAAAAACTATCAATCATAATTGTCAAAGAAATAAAAACCTTCCATGGTGAAGCCAAACATAAGCAAATTTTTATTATTATTACAAGAAAATTTTACATTTACTCCCCTTGTTCCTGGCCCTCCCGCTCCCACTCTACCCCACCTCCCTCCCCCTGCTTCCTTAAGATGGGGCAGGATACCCTGCCCTATGGGAGGCCAAGGCCCTCCCCCCTCCATCTCAGTCTAAGAAGATGTGCATCCATATAGAATAAGTTCCCAAAAAGCCAATACATGCAGAAGATTATCATTTTAGCCTATTTTTGTATGACTATTTATTCCTTTTCTCCTTTCTTGGGGATTGAGTTAATTGATATTGAAAGACATGAATGACAAATGATTTTTATTTCTTGTATTTTGTTGTCATTTGTTGTTGTTGTTGGTGGTGGTGGTGGTGGTGGTTATGTTGGTGGGTTTGCCTCTATATCTGTACGTGTGTGTGTGTTTCCTTTACTTTGGTATTGCTATTGTAAAATTATTTCCTGTGATTTTTTGGGGTTTACTTAACATCTTTGGGCTGGAGTTTTTCCTTGTAATATTTTCTATAGGGTTGGAATCATAGATAGATATTGTTTAAATTTTACTTTATCACTGAATATCTTATTTTCTCCATTTGTGATGATTGAAAATTTTGCTGGTTATGGTAGCCTGAGCTGGCACCTGTAATCTCTGAGAGTATCCATGACATCTGTCTAGGCCCTTCTGGCTTTACATAAGACACTCTTAACAATAAACAAAAGAACTACACAAGGTTTAAAAAGTACAGAAGTTAAGAGGAAAGAAATCATACTTAAGTTTATTTAATAGCCATAAACATTTGGGAAAGATATCTACTTGCTGTAAAAATATAACTTAAACTAAGAACAAAGAGAGGGAGAATGTTATTTTCTTGTTTTATGGAAAAAATCTAAGTGATTGAAAATAGAAATATAAAATACATGAGGTGCACCTTCCTCTGTTAATTAAGTAAAAACTCTCAAAAGTTCTTATATTAATAAAAATAAATTAATAAATTATTAAATGTGTTTTGTGAGGGGAACAAAATGGCTGTTGAGAAATATTTTGTCACAGATTCCTTATGTTGTTTATTAGAGTATAAGGTATGATAACTTTTATCTGAAAAGTTTAATTAATTTAAAATGTTAATTTTATTTTAAATGTGAGTGAAAATATGAATTTTAAAGATTAATGAGCATTCCTATATTTTGTGACAAAATTCAATCCAGCCGAAAATCTGGTGGTATCATTTAATTGAAGAAAATTAGGTTTACTATCTCTCATTTTTATCAGATTCAGTTCCAACTACTGACATTGTATATAATACTTCTTTTCATGAGTGCCTTCTCTGAATGCTGAAGTGCTTTGTCTGCCTAAGGAGCAAAGACTAGGCATTATATATCCCATAGCAGTAGGACTAATCTCATGGAAGCTGCTGTGCAAATAGCCATACTGGCATACCCATTGAGGGGATAGTTTTGGGATGCCATTCTATTCTATCTCATCAAGTTGTTTCATTTGGCTTATTATAATAGAAAATGTATGTGTGAAGTTAGATCCATGAGGGTACAAAGTATACAGGGAAGTTTCAACAGTAAAGTAAGGAGAAACCCAGATTTTAAACCCATGTTGTACCTCATAGCCACAGGTTTCCTTCAGGTTACATGTATGTATTAAAGTTATCAATGGGCATAAGAACAAATGTTCATATACTACTGTTGTCTAGATTTGTGCTAGAGTAGTAAATTAATGGTTATAGCTTGTTCTTCACTAACCATGACTTCACTAGCACTAAGTAAATAGCTAGGCTTGAAGAATCAGGCATGGTCTCCCTCTTGTTAAGTGGATATTAAGTCCAATTAGAAAGTTGTTGGTTAGTACCAAAGTATAGTTGCCACTACTGTGCCCTTAGAGTTATTATGTCATGCTGGGCATTGTTATGATTCACAGTCATCAAGGATAGGACTCTACCCCTCATCAATGTAACTTCTCAAAATGTAGAGCTATGGAGCCCAGTACTACTGGATACATCTGTAAAACCCTTGAACACCAAAAGCTCAGTGAACATTGTGGAAGAGGGCCTGATAAAACTGTAAGAGCCAGAGAATCAAGGACTTTACTGTGAGATTGTGTCTCCCAGTAATATCAGAAGTTATACCCATAAAAGCTCACCAACACCATTGTCCAAAGGTGTATTGAACAAGAATGATACAATGGACACACATGTCAAACTGGATTGAGAAAAACTATCAAGGTCTTAACCCTACACAAAGTACTATGGAAAACTGAGAGCAAATGAGGTGGTCTTTCCCAAGGAAGAGCACACCATATGACCATGCAGTGCCAAATGACAAGTCCTGAAAATACACATGTTATAGACTCACTAGGTTATATTTAGGAATATACGTGCATGCACATAAACATATGCAATAACAATCAGTGAAAAAAACTCCATAAATTTGAAGGAGAGAAGGCAGGGTTATATTGGAGCATTTGGCGTTGAAAAGGAAAAGGGATAAATATATAATTAAATTATATTCCCAAAAATAATTAGCAAAAAATCCCTATGATCTTCCTTAGACATAAGGAAGAAAAATATCTAGGTATTATACAAGCCAAAGTGCCTCCATAGAGTAGAAAGAGTAAAATACAAATTAGTGTTAAAGATCTAGCTTTATGTTTGAATAGGCCTGATGAGAATCACAAATATGGAAGATCTTTTCCAGCTGTCAGAAAAATGAGCTATACACTTGTGTGCTGACTTGCTGAAAAGTGACTGTGTATAAAAAAAAAACAGAGGCCATGAAATCTGAGTGTTGAACAACTCAGCTGATTGATTGGGGGCCTAGAAGAAAAAAAGATGACAAAGATGAAAGAAAAAATGTTTGATAATTGAATATTTAAATGAATCAATGAAAGTGAACACAAAGTATATAGATCTTGGTCACAGCATCTAAAAGAAACACTTTGTAACACCACAAAGGAAAAAAATCTAATAGTCAAATGAGAAAAATTTTGTAGAGAGTGGAAAACATCTTTCCTCAGGGCATGGTCCTCATCTACTGATGACCTGATATTTCATGGCAGGCGTATGAAGACACTGTGAGCTACGCAGTAATAGAGACAGAAATGGACATCTGCCCAAAGACATTCTTCTCCACTGCAACAAATGACAACTGGTCCAGGAATCTCTGCTAGGAAATTGAATCATGAAGCATGCTGGTATGACATACATACATACATACATAGACACATACATACATACATATGTATCTTCATATGCTTTATATATTCTGTGTCTATTTTATCAAAATTGATCCAAACTAAAATTAACATACCATTTATTTAATTAAATTATACACAAATCCTTATATTAAAAAGCTTTATATATAATTAAATGATATAAAAGTAAACAATATTTATGGTTTAATGTTAAAATCTTTACGGTGAAAACAAATTTATGATTAAATTTTTTGTTATTACATTAATCAGATATCCAAGGAATATGTAGTACCATTATTACAAAAACCCTTTAGAATGCAGACAGCTGCTTCCCCACTGGTACAGTATCAGAGTAACCTTCATAGCCAAACTTAAAAGAGCCATTACAAACTACAGACCAACTGTGCCCATTGATACACAGATGCAAAATCTCTAACAAAATATTTTTAATAACAGTGCAAAATTATGTAACACTAAAAATACTTTATGATCATGTGGGAATCATCCTGGGAATGCAAGCATTGTTCAATTAGTAAAAAATCATTTCTAATGTTCACCACATTAATAAAATAGAGGAGAGAACTTATGAGCAGTTAGGTAAATATGGAGAGATGCTGACAAAATGCAAAGAGCACTACAGATTAAAGTGTTTGAAGCATACTTTAAAAGCCAAAGACTTTTCAATTGGATGGAGGGAACCTACCAGAACACTATAACTATTACTATGTCTTGTGTGAAATACCTCATAAGTATAGGTATAACACATGAATCCTGGGATGGCCCCCTTAGTTGGAGACCTGTTTCTATCACCTCTGTTAAATATTTCAAGCCATTCAACATATCTGTGTCTTAGGTAGCCTATTTCCAAGTGGAAGATAATTATTGGATCCAGCTCAAACTACAATGTTGAAGCTGAAATTAGTTCTTATACTCACTGATCTCTTAGCCTAAGCAAGCAACAAACTGCACACTATGTATATGGCATCTATCACATGCTGAGGGTTTAAAAACATCAAAGCAGATGTTTCTATTTCTGAATGCCTGGAACTCTTGTGGTCTAATTTCTTCTTGTTTTTAAAGTGTTTCTACGGACATAATTCAGTTGATGACATAAGTTATACACGAATAAGCAGAGAATAAACAGTGTGCTTTATTTACCATGTTTTGTGGGAGATGGATATTTACTATTAGTATTGTATTTCTGGGGCAGGTTAAAGCAACAGAAAGCAGAAAAGAGACAAGAGCCTGACCTTCAACAGACAGGATTGTTTTTGTTGCCTCACAAACTGAGATTCAGCCTTTATCTTGGGGAAAATTAGAGTCTGCCAGAGAAAAAAAAGATGGCTTCAGCTCTTTACAGGAGTGGGGTGAGGTGTCTTAGGAATATAGCAAGTTTCTCTGCTTCAGTCTCTTCTTTCTGAAGTTCTTTTCCAAGGCAAGACTGACTGTACCAACAGATATCGCTAAAATGACCAAGAAGGTTATCGGTGATCTTGTAGAAATCCTGTTTTAAAGGCAGGCGGATCTTTCTGAGTTCGAGACCAGCCTGGTCTACAAGAGCTAGTTCCAGCGCAGGCTCCAAAGCCACAGAGAAACCCTGTCTCGAAAAAAAAAACAAAAAAAAAACAAAAAAAAAAGAAAAGAAAGAAATCCTGTTTTAAGGGCAGGCACTCTATTAACATTATCATTTTGTATTAGGGACAAGGCCTCTTGCTGTCTGGTCTGAAAAATGCTTACAAACACAGGTTGTTCTCAAAGCAATGTCAGGTCTCCTGCCTTTGACTCCTGTGTACAGGAATTACAGGCATGTAACATGATGTATGCCAGGGGAACACGTGTTCTTAAGATGTATTCGTGACTTCTGAGAGCTAATAAAATTGCTGAATTACTTCAAATAAAATCTTCAGCTTAAAAGTTTAATACATGAGTTTGTGAGTTTCTAAAGTAAATACAATAACTTTCCTTATTTCCCCAACATTTAAAAAATATTTTTGATAGTAATTACAACATTTTTTCTCTTCCTTTTCCTCCCTCCAGACACTCCCACATTTTCCAAACCTTCTGAATTATGAGAAATTTATTTCTAAAAATGTCCACCTTCCAATTTAACAATGTCTAAGAAATTCCCCTTTGTGCAATTGGATATAATCCATTAGTTTTTTACTTTGAATATGTATACATTTCACTTCAGCAAATATACAACTCATAGTGGTTTTTTTGCAGAATGTACTTTGTTTAGAAAGTTTAAACTTCTTTATATATGGTTTTTATTACAATGATTACATTAAACATTTGTCACTTTAATACTTCAGCTACCTCAAATTATTTTAGGTAAGGGAGCTATAGTAATAAATATGATTAACTAAAAATTTTATTGACTTTTCATAACATCCAAATTACTTGATTACTTGATTAATATGTTCTTTTTTATCGGTTCATTATGTGTTTATGTTTAATCAAAGATTTCTTTGGGGACTAGAATATTTCCAATTTCTTTTGTGTTTTGCACTAAATGTAATTATGGTTTTGCATATTTCAGCAAGAATCTCAAGAAATGATGTAATCAACCTTTCATGGAAGCTATTTAGATTCAATATATATGAATTGCTCATTTCTAAAATTAGGTTATGACTATTAATTTCTTAATCTGTTATTTTAAACTTTTGGTATCTCTGTCGTGTGTGTGTGTGTATATATATATATTTAATTGGTTTTTGAGATAATTTCTATTTAATTGGTTATATTAATAGAGATCAAATTGTTATTTAACAATTGTGTTGATTCATTCACTTGATAAAGCTCAATAACAGCTTCAGCACAGTACTGATCATGAGAATCAATAATATACATATTTTTATTACGATAAATATATTTAACAAACGACTGTCCAATCACATAGGACTATATTGTTAGCTAGGAGAACACGCATGCACAATAGTCTAGGTTTAGAAAAGCATATCTAACACAGCCAACTCCAGTCCATTTGAATAGAACATAGATAACCTTGAAAAGAGAATACATTATGCTACATGGGATCAATAAATTGCTCTAACTTTAGTAACCGAAAGCATTCATGAATTGATGCGATAGCTACATCAACAAGCAGTTTGTGCCATTGATCAAAGTCAGAAAGGTGGTAACAGTGCTGAAGTTCTTCACCACCTTTCATATCTGTAAAAATTCTAATTTTACAAAACCAGTGCATTTACAAGAAAATGTCAAAAATTCATACTAAAAAAAAGATGCAAGTTAAGAGCTATTGGAACTGATTCAAATTTATAAATATTTATATTATATAATCTATTCTAACTTTCACATTTGCAAAGTTTAATGGAGATGGATAGTAGAAGACATTGTTCTGGGGGAAAAAAGGTGATTAAATCAAATGACAGACTTGAACATTTCAACACAGTTGTGTGCTGAAAATGTAATGAATGAGCAAAACAAATTAAGTGCAGCCATAATTTTTATTATCTTACTTTTGTGTCAAAATACTTTCATGTACATAAAAAGAGTTCTGTGTGAATAAAGTTTTTAGGCAATAATGAACTCACAAGGAGGGGAAAATGGATGAAAGGTGTGTTTAGCTGTAACTAGTTTATTTCAAAGAGGTAAAGAGGAAGAAGGGAAAAGAGAGAAACAACTAAAAATTTAAAATCCAGTCCACTAAAAAGTGTTTAATATATTAACATAATAATTTTATAATAATTATAAAATAATTGTTTTTGGAAACAGATTCTTTTCTCCTACAATATACACAGACCACAATTTTTCTTCCCTCCACTTCACCCAGTTCCTTTATACTTCCATTATTCTCAGGTCTACTCCTCCTCTGTTTCTCTTCAGAAGAAAGCAGTTCTCCAAGAGACAACAAACAAATGTATCCCTTTTCTTTTCAGTAGTTGGTAACACTATGAGGAGATGAAGCAATGAGATTTGATTTTATACTTCTTTCCTCCCTGTGCATGTGCAGCTGGGGGAACAGGGCAGGACAGCTCATTTCTACCAGAGCAACTACTGTCGCTGCATCTAAGCAACATGGATCCAGTCAACACTTGCTGGATGTGCTTAGGGGTTCCTGCACTCTCCTTGAATGGAGCCAGAAGAAAAACTTTAGAAATTGTCAGTGTTCACTCCATTTGCACGTTATAGGACTGATTGGAATTAACTAAATAGAAAGAGTGTAAGTATTCTAACTGTAATTTAAATTTCTGTAGTCTGTTTTCCAATCTCAATAAGTTTCTGCCTATTCATCATCTTCAAAGAAAAATAAATAAAACACAGCCCCACAGGAACAGACTGAATCTGACCATCTTTCTGAATGCAAGGTGTTCACACAATGCATTCATGATGACCATTCACCTCCATAGCATACACCGAATTTGATGTTCCCCACTGCAAGATCCTGTTACTCTTTGAAAGCTTATTCTGAAACACTGGCCGGAAGACTTTTTATGTATAATCCGTAGATGCACAATGCAGGTGAGATTATGCACATAATTTTAAGAAACACTATGGGGGGCAGAGGAAGCACTGAGAGTGTGAAGTCCTGAGTACATGCGTGTTGTAGGTATGAGTTCGGTTTTGTCAAGGACCCTAGCCTCAGACCCATAGAAAAATGGCAAAGCTCCCTTCCCTGCATCCTGTATGATGAGGCACAGAAGGAAAAAGCGAGGTCTTCTTCTTTTCCATGTTAAGAAGGCCTACAGTATTTGCAGAAAAAAAAATGCCCATAATGGACTTCTCTCCCCAGATATTTCTGGCCTGAAGACTGTTTCCCTCCAGTAACTGCTCCTAAAGAGATTAGCTAAACCTGCCTTCGTGTTCAGCAATAAGCCAGGAACCCTGCCTCCTTGTTTATCTAAGTGTACTAACTGAGCCTCCTTGTTCACTCATGTGGAATAACCTTGCCTCTCTGTTCAACTGTATATAATAAACACTCTGAGCTTCTGGTATACTACAGCTTCTCCATCAGAAAGCCCAGCTCACCTGATGCCAGTTTTTCTGGTTTCCTTGTATCTGGTTGTCTTTTCTTAATTCCCTCATTTCTGCAATCAGGTCAACCTCTTGAGCCATGAGACACATGACAAAAACATCAACCAAGTTGCATTGTTTTGCATTGAAAGGGGAAGTTTTTATACACAACAATATAGGAGTAAAATAACCATTACTATTCCTCATTTAATGAGCTGCAGCTCACTTTACATCTTTTTGTCTATGTGCATGCATGTTCACATGCATATGTTTTAGTAAGTACACCACAATCCCTCCCAGGGTCTTGTGTGACCAGGCGAGACTGCTACACAACCCAAGTCCTAGCATTGCTTAAACTAAAAAAGGAATCCCAACTAACAAACATAAAAATTGAGGTTTTATGGATTATAGAAAGTGTTGGAAATATGTCTTGACAGGTCCTGCCTCAACAGTTTCCTCAGAGTACATAAATGCCAGCTAAAATTTCAATCCCCATTTTGAATGTTGTATTGACTGAGATTTCAAAGGATGACAAGAAGAAAATTTGGTTCCCAGCTGCCTCTAAGCATCATGATGTAGCATACTACTCCAGGAGACCAATCTCTTTGGTGTGGTAGATAATTCAGCTTTGACCTCCTCTAAAAAAATAAAAATTCTGACCTTGCAGTGGTGGCACACGCCTTTAATCCTAGCACTCGGGAGGCAGAGACAGGCGGATCTCTGTGAGTTCAAGTCTAGCCTGGTCTACAAGAGC
>JAQHUG010000090.1:1994198-2013095 GCA_028555095.1 Dicrostonyx torquatus | reverse complement strand
TAAAAACCTGGTGCAAGGGAATTTCGCAGGAATCTACAAGGCTTACCTCCTCTAAGAGTCCTAGCAATAGCAAATGTAGCCTTAACTGGCCGTCTCCTGTGACCAGATTCGGCCCTGCCCCATTGGCTTTACAGACAGAGGCTCTGTCCAGCCAATGATGGAACCAGATGCAGACCCACAGACCAAACATCAGGCGGAGTTTGGGAAATCCTGCAGAAGAGTAGGAGCAAAGATTGTAGGGGCCAGAGGGATCAAGGACATTACAAGAAAACTCACAGAATCATCTCACCTGGGCTCATAGGGACTCACAGAGACTGAACCTAACAGCCAGAGAGCCAGAGACACTCTCAATATTTATTAGAGTTGTTTAGCTTGGTCCACTTGTGGGACTCCTAACAGGGGGAACAGGGGCTGTCTCCGGGGTGATTATTGCCTTTTAGAACCCTACCTCTCAAACTTGGTGGTCCTGTCCAGCTTTAATACATGGGGAGGTGCTTAGTGTTGTAGCAACTTGATATACCATGTTTTGTTGACACTCATGGGAAACCTGTCCTTTCCTAAACAGAAACAGAGGAGGAGTGGATTGGGGACGGAACAGAGAGATGGGTGGGGAGAGACTGGGGGTGGGGATGAGAAAGGGGAAACTGTAGCTGAAATGTAAAATATATAAATAAATAAATTTATAAAAAAATTTAAAAGACGATTCAACTATTGCATATTGACAATGCATTCTTCTAGTGTATATAAACGCATATATGCACAGACACACACGTACACCCACACACGTATATCACAAATATATATTTATCTAGAGTAAATGTACATGTGTACTTTAAAAATTATTTTATGGGTATACTGCAATGAACAAAATATTATCCCTGTAACTTACTTTCTCATTGCATAATAATATAAAGATATTTTTATTCTGATTTATGTAAATTATTTATACAAATGCATATGTTTTCTTTAATTCTTTTGGATAGGTATCAGTTTTTATTGATTTATAACTCTATTAGCTTTCTATTACCTCTTGATAGACAGATAAAGATGAATGGCAATGTGAAAGAGATTAAATTTTTCTCTGAATAATAATTCATTTTTTTCCTATAACAATGCATATTTGGCTTCTGCTCAAAGCCTCAGAATTGTATTAGCTATTGATTACTTCTAATAGCTCATTATTGCTCACTGTCTGAAGACTGTCTTTTTACATAAGCGAGCATTTTCTAAGGTAAATTCCTAAAATTTAAATACAAGGCAGGACTCACATATTTTCAATGTCCATGTATGTTTCTTATTATTCTTTCAAAAAAGATAAAGTTGAGACAATTTTTACATATGGGGTACCTAGATAGTTATGGTAGTTTACTCTTTTGAGAAAATTTTTGATAGCCTAAGATTTTATTCACACTCCTACACACTTATTACCAAATATAATATCTTAGAATTTCAAAATAATGAATGCCATAGCTGAGGTTTCCAATAAATTGGCATATTTATATTTCTCTTGAGGAAAAGATGAAAGAGAGGTGTGAAAATAATTGGAGAGAACTCATAGCCATGAGAAATTCAGCATCAACAGAATGAAGTCAACAGTATGCTGAAAGCATTTACCCTGATTTCTATTACTTACCTATTGATGGACAGATAAAGATGAATGGCAGTGTGAATGAGATTAGATTTTTCTCTGAATAATAATTCATTTTTGTCCTACAGCAACTCTTATTTGGCTTTTTGTCCAAGGTCTCAGAATTTTGTATCTATGGAGAAGTGCTTATATATAAATTCAGAAAATAAGGCATTTTTATTCTTTTTAAAAACAAGAAGGCCAGAAAGCCAATATCCATAAATCATCTATCTCATTATTCACCTAAATAAAACACCTCCATCTTAGAGATTGTGGCCATATTCCCTTATAGACTCAGTGATGTCTAAACTGAAATTCTTCAGAGTTTCATTTTAAATGCTAATTTATAAGAAGCAGAGAAGAATTATCGTTTACAATGTGTCAATCTCATACTTGAAGTCCAGGGAACGGTATTTCTAAACAGTGAAAACAGAGTTTCTTTTTTCTGTAGTCATTTAGCTTTCAAAATATACCTCAAAGACAGAAAAATCATATATGCTTTTTGGCATGTTTTTTAATATTGAAGTTTTCTCTCCTGTGTGTGAGACATTTTTACATGGCTTTCCCTGGGTTTGGATGACATAGTTTGAAATTAGTAAATAGTTTTCCCAAGTAGGGTAATATTTAATTTTTCAGGTTAATTGGGGATATGGTAAGCAGTTATACAACAACAATACATTATTCAATTCATATTTCAGATGTAGATATAAACTTAATCCTTTTGACTTTCTAAATCTATTAGTAGACATTCACATAATTGCATACAGGACTAATCACAAGGCTTCTAAGTTTAATACATAATGCTAAGACTTGTTTATACAGTGATATGTATTAGTATTCTTTATTATTAGTTTGAATATAAACGCAATTATTGACAAATGATAAAAATACGTCTATACATTTAATAAAATTTCTTTAATAGTCAATCAAAAGTAGACTTCTATAGTTTTTACATTATGGTGAATTCAATACTGGCCTTCAAGAAAGGGGCAATATCTTGTTAACCAGATCCATTAAAAAAAATGATTGCTACAATTACTTGTACTTTATAGTAAATATCAGTATGCTGCTGAATTCGCAAGTAGATTTTAGCAATTCAATATCTGCAAGTGATTACTTGTTCGTGAAATTAATCAACATCTATTAAAAATAGCCATCAGAAAAATACATTAAGTCTTTGATTACTTCCATAGGGAGGTGCAAATGAAACTAGTGACTTTTCCCCCCATGTACTTAGACATAAAATCATTTGTCAACCACAAAATGTTAATTTATATTCTGTGACAAATGACAGAATGCCTAAGTGATTATGCATATTAATCCATTTATCTAACTTGTTTGTCCATATGTGTTTACCCTCATTCATAATGCACTTTGACAAGTAACCCTGTTTTGCTTTGCTAAAAAGAAATTTGAAAAACAAATTTATACATTTTAATGATAGAGGCATAAATAAATATTAAGAATAATATTTTCTTTCCTAGTGCTTCAAACTCAGAGGGCTCTGTACACTAAATATTATGACTTGATATCTTCAAATCATGCATAAGTTACCTTGGTGAGTAGAATATCACCAAATTTTTTTTATCACTCCTCATCTTTCACTGTTGGCAATGTGTCTGTTGAGTTAAAGAACTCTCTGACAAAATATTGAAGTTATTTTTAAAGTGTGGTATCAGGTTATCATTAATACTTGGCTTCATAACATGATATACATGTATTCAGGTGAGTGCTTTCTCGTTTTCAAAAAAACAAAACACAAGAAAGAATTGCAGATGGGTCAAAATCCAGCACAGCAGTTTGGAGTTGTTATCTTGATTCACTATTCATAACCGACATTCTTTTCCTAAAGGACCTAGAAATCATTTTTGATATAATCAAAATACTTTTATACAGACTTCTCAAGCAGTACTTTGACAAGACTAGCCAAGAAATAAATGTGAATATCGAACAATTGTGTGCCCTGCATTAGATACTCTGGGGAACACAAATAGAGGTCACTTCCCTGGTACTAGAATATTTCTTTTTATTGAAAATTATCCCTCTGAGCAGGTTTAGGAGAAAACTGAGAAATGTTGCATCTCAATTAAATCTCCATGATGAAAACAATTTTAGCTGATAGAACTTGCTCATAGTTCATAGTTCTTAATACTGAAAGAAACTTACACATATTGTTTGATTCCTATCCTGTAACAAATTTAAAATTGTTTTTCCATCTAATTATTTATTAATAACATAGGCTTCCCAGGTGGCATGATGATGTTATTATATTTCTACAGACTTTATTAATAATCCTTAAAAATGATGACATCTACTTATTTAAGTTTATGGTGAACATGACTTCTGTTCTTTGTGCTTTCACAAGATGGAGACATAGATCTTTCCAGCTGTGTGCAGCCTGACAGCTTAAAGCATCTTGTTAGTTTCCAAGCTATCTTCTGCTTTACAGAGATGCCCGGGAGATACTCCACAGAGGATAAGTAACTGTGCTTATAGGAACTCATGTACAATTTAGAAGGGCAGTACCATCAAAGTATGTGAGCATTACATAAAATGAACTCTACTGGCCTAACGATATGCCTCCATGTTCTATATAGACCTAACAAGTGACAGCAGCCCTAATCTACCAAAGCTCAGGAAGAAATTAGACATGAAATTCTATTAGTGCCATGTATGACTTTCATTAAGATCTCTTGTATATTATTGTCTAGACATTGCTTATTTAATGATCCAAAACCTTTAAGACAAACATTTGATAATGTACGCTTGAGAAATATAAATAACAGAAATGTGTGTGCATGCTAAAGAAAAATTTCATTTTTACTTAAAGAACAAAATGAACCAAATTTAACACTGGATAATCAGAAAGTATGAGTTAGAACCATAAGTAGAGTGTGAGGTGGTTCATGGACTTGAGAAAGTAGAATTGAAGTATATGAATGCTTAAAATCCACAGGAAACAAACAAATTATCCAGATTTAGAGAGTTCAGGTCAAAAATAAAGACCAATTTCTCTCAAGGCAAAAGTTTGAGAATGCATAAAAGATTATTTTAAGTTTTGGGGATGTTCCTTTATTTCAAATTTCTATCAGTGTCAGGTTTCCCAGAAGTAGGTCCTGTTGTCCAGTCAGAACAGATTTCCTACTTAGCCAAAGAGAGCTAGAGGAACTTATCAGTCATATTGTCAGTACGGAATTTGTGGAGGCCCAATAACGTGAGCTCATTTCCACCTTGTCTGAAGGTCAGAGAGTTGGAGGTTGCTCAAATGGTTGACAAGCATAGTTGCTGTCCCAACTCAAGATGTGATTGCTTGATGCTTTTACCATGAAAACAGCTCATACAGTAGGTCCCCACCATCCTGACAGGTGGTCAGGATATGTGAATGTACTTCTGCTCCTTCTTTTGTAACTGTGATGTCACCTGGGGAGTGGCTCCCTTCAGAATAGTGGTCTAGAGTTGCTACATTGCCTAAACAACAGAATGCTAATGATCTGATGCCTCAAAGTGTTAAAGCACTTGACATTTGAGTTGTTCTTTGTATCATGTTAATAAAGTTAATAGAGTCTTTTGTTACCTTCTCTCTCCTTTTACTTTGGGTATAAAAGCTATGGAAAAATAAACACAGACGATTTTCAGTATTTACTGGAATGCCCTCCTGGTATTTCTATGGTTTCTGCCTTATTATTTTTCATGTATCTTCCTATTCTTTACTAATATTTCAAAATTCCCACTCCCCTACCCTAAAAAGAGGTATTTTTTTCAAGGCTCATCCACAGCAGGAATTCCAGTTGCAAGAGTCATGTTCTCTCAATAAATTTTCATTTTCCTATAGAAAACAGGAATATTCAGGATATTCAGGAAATAAAAAATATTTGTACATATTTTTTAATTGACATGAGAAACTCTTGTGCTTTAATTTTTTTCCTGTCCATATGTTGGAACCCACAAGACTATACAAGAAATGTACAGCTCACCAACTTATAATGTCAGACCCACAATTGTACAACTTATGGGGCACCCATTTCTCAGAGCTGCAGGAACACTTATTGTTAAGTTGCGAGCATCGCCCCAGTTCCTGGCATCCATCCCAGCCGCTGGCCTGGGAATTACATAGGTCTGGACTCCAAATCCCAGCATGCCAGGACCACTCCCACAGGGTATTTAAGTGGGCACCCAAAGAAGGAACACGTGGTTCTGGATTTGCATGTGCTCCTCAGTTTTCTATCTCCCCTGCCATGCTCTCGGCCACCCAAGAGCACTGCATTTAATAAAATATGGGCATTTTAATTTTGTTTAATCTGTTTTAATTGGATTTCTGTGTGCCGGCGGAGCGGCTTGTCTTAGGATTTTTTTTCTTTTGGTAAATTCACCGTCGTATCTGTAAAAACCTTGTGAAGCCATGATTCTACCCTTCAAAATGCAATTCATTACCAAAACACCTCAGTGTTTGGAAGTTCCATCCCTGGGAGTTGCTTCAGTCCAGTCCACCTCCGAAAAAGCCCGGCAAACAATGACCCCTTCTCAGAAATGCTCAAGACCACTCCCACAGGGTTTTAAAACTGCCCCCCAGAGAAGAAACACGTGGTTTTCCTGCCTTCCTCCCTATCTCCTTTCTGGAGGAGGCTGGAAAGCCACCTGGGAGCTACATTAAACCTGGGCTTTTCTAATTTGGTTTGATTTGGTTTATTGAGTCAGTGGAGAGGTTTATCTGGCTGCAGAAACTTTTCGCTCAGCAGTGTAACTTCTGCATGGACATTGGAATCACTTTGCTCCATTCCCCAAGACTATGAGGCCTTAGAATGATAACATTCACTCTCTGTCCTAGTAGTCAAATTTACATAGAGTCAATCCCACAAAATTACCGCTATCAGAACACATATAAGTTTCTATAGAAGACAGACACTGAGCAGGAAGACAGCATTCCCCATATTTGCTAACAAACAAATCTGAGTATCCCCAAAGCTAATTATCACTAAAGATATTGGATGCGGAGAAAGGGTGAAAGGGACAGGATTCAGAATTTAGTAACTTTATCTAATGGTTTGAAATGTCAGGTATTTCCTCTTGAATGCTGGCTCTTTCCTGGGTAGTGTCCCCTGTTTCAGAGTACTTCTTTGTCTGGTTCTATCTTCCTTTTTGTGATTTTGATATACATATTATCATTGTTTTCGCCTATGGAATCTTCAACTCTATCTATAAAGACTAGAAACTTTGTGGAGATCAGCTCTTACTCTTCTTCTTCTTGCTACATTTTCCCCTTAATCTCTTTCTTCTTCTCCTTATTCTTACCTTTACTCTTTTTATTCTTCCCCTTATTCTTCTACTTCTCTGTACCCTTTCACTTCACTTTTTCCCCCTCACAATAAATAAATAAAGAAAGAAAGAAAGAACATGCAAAGATAATGAATTTGAGTTAATTTTTTACCTTCAGATCCTCACCTGCCATAGATATCCAATTCTGATTCCTGAGGGGAGTACTGAGGCAGGTACTCAATGCCCCTGATGTCCATGTAATTTTTTTGCTTGTGTTGGTTTATTATAGAAATGATCATGATATGGAAATTTATTTAGGTTAAGAAATGTGTGTAATTGTGAGTATGTGTATGTGTGTTCATACTGCAGCTTACTAAGCATTCTATAATTTATAAATTATGTGATTCTATTTATTAATTACTTGTTTTTAGAAATGGTAAATTGATGCTGGGTGGACTTGGTGGTGCAGAACTAATCTCAGCTACTCACAACATTAAGACAGGAGATTCACAAAAGTTAAAGACATATCTGAGGTACAGAACAAATTAAAATTTGGCCTAGGCTATCTAGTGAAAAATGTTACAAAGTTAGTTCAAGGCTGGCCTGGAAAATCAATGATTTCTTGTCCCAAAATAAAAATGTAAAAGGTAGGCTTGGGATATGGCTCAATGGTAGAATTTTTGCATAGCATGTGTACAATGACCAATAATAAAAACAAATGAAAAGCATTGAGGCATATTCAAGCATTGTTAAATAGTAGTACAGACAGGGACTAAATCTTTCCCATTTTCATTTTTAGTGCTTGAATGATCTATGGTTTTAACAGTTGCAGTATTTATTATGGGGCTGAGAAACACTAAATTTTAATAAATTCTATTTAAAGTGATCTTATATGTTTTCTGTAAAACACAGTGCTCTAAAAATAAATTGTTCTTTTATAAAACTATGGCTCTGCATATACTAGTTCACTTATAAGTAGTCACTTATTACTATAATAGTGTTTTATTTTTTTCCTCTAGAGGAATTACGTCTAATACATAAAAATATATAACAAAGAGCAAAGGTAATAACAGTAGGTAAAGCTCAATGCAGTACTTCTTGAGAACACAGGTAAGAGCCAGAAACTTTCAGACAGATGTGTTAGGTATCTAGGCAGAATGAAGGTTTGGTGAGGATGGGTAACACTATTGGTATTTAGTATTCAGAATTCTGTGATGAAAGATGTAATAAGATTCCACCCACTGAAAACCGTCAGTCCAAAGTGAATATCTAGCAATTCAAACCATTAAACAGCTGGAGGAATTAAACAGGAATCTTTGGGGAGGCAAGGATCACATAAGAAAGTATGTAGAGTCTTGTAAGTCTCCCCAGACAATGGGATCCTCACTAATGTTTGTATATGGCACAAGGCCGAAGTTGGGTAGTATCTTCATAATGAGAGAAAGAACTCAAGGAGACATCTTTGAATTGTAGAAAAAATATCTCAGTGACACACTGAAGAAAGGTATGAAAGGTCATCTTCTCCTATAGTAATGAGCATGGGCCCCTTGTTCAATCCTGCCCGGCTAGCTTACACTTGAAATAATTACACAGAAACTGTATTTATTGAAATATTGTCTGGTCCATTAGCTCTAGTCTCTTATTGGCTAACTCTCACATATTCATTTAACCCCTTTCTAATAATCTATGTGTCACCACGAGTCATGGCTTACCAGTGTTGTACTTTTGCGTGGGTTCCCCAGCAGGTAGGGGACAGAGGATCCCAAAATGGCCAGTGGGTCCCAGAACAGCCAGTCCCAGCCAGTCCTGGGCAGGGCAGGTGCCAGAGACCACACCAGCATGTCTCCATGTAACAGATTCCAGCCATGTGGCGGCAGGCAGTGGAGGCAGGCGGGAGAGCAGCCAATCCTAGGCAGAGACAGGTGGGCAGACAAGAGACAGACAGGTACCCAAGTAGAGTAAAGTTGAACATTTATTAGGTAGATTATGGAAGGGGAAGAGGAGAAGGAGTGAAGGGGGTCAGAGAGAGAGAGAGAAAAAAAAAGAAAGAGAAAGAGGGGGAGAAGAGAGAGAGGAGAGTCAACAGCTGCCTCTCCAAGAGAGAGAACAGGAAGAGAGAGAAAGGGTCTGCAGGCTGCAGGCAGGATGGGAGTGGGCGTGCCTTGTTTCTTAAAGAGACAGAAATCATTACATTCCCACCTCTTTTGTATAATAAAAAAGCAGGTGGTTAGGCACCACAGGTCAAAGGTATTGGCAAATTCTCAAGACTGCTTCCTGCTTATTTGTGGGCATCACGTTTGGGGGGGGGGACCTGAAAGGCTGGGTGCAGGTCACATCCTGAGTTAGCTGGTCTCTTTGCTCCTGTCCAGTGTTTGTGGCATGGAAATGTCTGGTGTCTCTTACACCTGGTTAAGGCATTGGCAGAACAAAGAACAAAGTTAAATTAAGGAAAAAAGATTTTAGGACCAGGGAATTGAGGAGGGGTGTTTCTGACCTGTTTAAGGTGGATCCTTCAATTCGGCTCCGTGGAACTCACAAGAATTCTTTGGGTTTGTGAAAACAGAAGTTTTAGACACATACATTGTATAAACAGTAGCATATTTATATTAGAATGACTGTGAAAGATACTTTTGTACAATGAAAAGTATTTTAAGACTACGGAAGGCAGAATGAGAGAGATATTTGATTTGAAATTTATTTGGTAAGGTTATTTTTTTAAACTGACAAAACCTCTCAGCTATCAGATTGTATCAGAGATCTTTGATAAGGATAAAATTTTTACTTGAGTTACTTATTAAAAAACGACAGAGAACTTACTTGGTTGGCACCCAGAGCTACTCCTCAAGGTCCTCCATGGTCGCTGAAGGTCGCATTTGCCTTTTGCTCTTTAGCACAGGGCCTGCCAGGCTCCAGAAGATCCTGTGGGCTAAGAAATCTGTAGGAAGACAGGCCTACCTTGACCTGAGCAGCAAGGCTGTCAATTCCAGCAATTCTGTCCACATCAGAAGATCTTCAGTTTAGCTGAAGGGCGGCTTTGCCCAGTGGTCGGTGCTTGGCAGTTGCAGCAAACTGTGGATGAACGTTATTGTGTGCCCAATTGTCTTCTATCTTCTTTGGAGAAAGTAGAATGTTATAGCTAGGAGCCAACCTGTCTCTTTTTACTATGAAAAGTTTATTTTTAATAAATGCCATATTTCCCAGATCTCTAAGCTGTAACATGAGGGCTGACTCTTTAGGGTTACTGTCCTGCCCAGTACCCCACAGCCGGCAAGCCCCAAAGAAAATCACACAGAGGTCTCCATAAGATTATAAACTGATTTGCTCCTCTTTAAAATTAGCTACAGTGAGACTTTTCATCTGCAGCAGAGTTTGCCTTTAACCAATTATCCTAACCTCCTCTACTTCTCAACAGAGTTCATCACGTTACTGTAGTTATCAGAGACAATAGTCACACTGATGTTGCCTCAAAACTAGGATTATCATTCACCCTGCTGGGGTTGTGAGGTAATGCAACAAGAACCAAATATTTATAGTTTGATCAGAGCCAGATATATTTACTTAACTGAAAAGCTCCTGTGAAACAGTACTACCAAGAATTCAGAGTAAAAATGTATCACCTCCTGAAAAGAAGAGCAAAATGTACAATAATTACAGTTCATCCATAAAGAAGTCAATTACTCCCTACCCCAGTATGCCATTTCAGGATTTAAACATATTTTTGTGTGTTGTAATAGATAGTAAATGGAGACTTGAACAATGCTTAAAATACCATAAGGAAGCTCATCATTATGAGAGCATGCGATGATAATCTATAGGAAAAGTAGCAAACATTGGACGTGAATAAGGTGTCAGTTGTAACTTATATACTGATAAAATAGATTAAACCTAACAGAGTTAGTGAATTAGAATCAAATATTGTCTAACATAAAACATGTTTACATTTCATTTCTTTTCAATGAGGTATTTATACTTTTCCTGGGTTTTATATTGAAGAGCTTTAGGAAAGAATAATGCTAAAATAAGAACATAACTATGGAAGCGTTTTGTTGCAGTAAACTCTAGTAGATACTGCAGGAATTCATAATAAATTATTTCATGTTTTTGTTCATTATTTGAGGATCAAAACTGCTAATCCCTGACTTGCTTGAAAATGTGTCCCGAGTAAATCATACAATCGGTTTTTTTCTGGACTTTATAGTTGTCATGCTGTTCAGCTTGTAAAAATATGTAGGGAAGAGAGGGACGAGACATACGTTTTAAAGGCAATCCTTAAACTATGCTGAAGATTTATAGAAAGTGAAACAAAGTTGTCTTTGTGCCTACGCAAAGGAGAAATTTTCTGCAGAGAAACAAAAAGTGGGAATTCTAAATTATTATACAATTGAATGCATTGCAAAACCTGTTCCCAGAGAGCACTCGGGTGCCTGTACTTTTTAAGTAAAAACTGTTGATTTTGGCTTTCTAGAAACATTGCAAACCATCTCCTTTAATTTCAAAGAGAGGTCAAGGAGAATTGTGTAAAGAACAATGAATAAATGTAATTATTTAAGAACTTGAGAGAATATATTGGTTTTCGGCTTGCAGTCTCATGCTTCTTCTGTACATTTCAAAGATGGGTTTAGTTTGTTTAATGCTCTCAATTGCTGAAAAAAAATGAATCATATGAAAATGGACAGAAGCTGGATTCTAACTACCTTATTTTAAATATAAATTACATTTAAATGAAGGAAAGTTTTGGCAAGATTCCCAAGTCCAACTAAATGAACACAGGCTAAGGCCAAAATACACACAGATTACTATACCAGAGAGAGCTCCTCCAAAGAAGCAGGCAGGTCGGTGATCCATGCAGAGAGAGCGCTTTCCAGTGGGCCTACCATTTTATACCTCTCTTGGGACCTGGTGGTCCAGCCCCATTAATTAATTAAGGGGCGGAATAATTAGCTAATGGTAGGGCGTGGTTATAAGCCGAAATGGTCAAGACCACACCCCTTCAGCTGTTCATTACCTAATATTTTTGTTTTGTTTTAATACAGAATTTTACAAGTTATAGCAATCAGTGAGGTAAGCAGCACAATATTATTATCTGCTACTTGAATATTTCAGAGGCTTCATCTTGCAATGTGTTGGAAACCCACTCTATTCTTTTGCAGAAAGTGGCAAAATTAAGAATTTGAGCACAATTCTTTTGACCTACACTGGTTCAAAACAGGAAAATCCCTGCATTGAGTAGGGGACTTGGACACAAAGTCTCACCCATAATCAAGGTGCTATTTGCAATTGATAATTGTTGAGAAAGGGAAACTCAGTTTTCTTCAAAGCAATGTTACTGGGTGTATCAAGTAGATTCCAGGGCAAGTGCTGTAACCATCACAAAATAGACGTGTGTGTGTGTGTGTGTGTGTGTGTGTGTGTGTGTGTGTGTGTGTGTGTGTTTGTCTGCACTTTTGGTTTTGTCTTGGTGTTTTTTCCTTTGTTTTATTTTAGTGACTTCCTTTTATTTAGTTTTTGCAATTCCTGTGGTTTTCATCTTCTATTTTCATTGGTTTTATTTGTTTGTTTTTTTGTTTGAGATGTGGGGAAGGACACAAAAAAGAGTACATAGGAACATTTTGAAGATCTGGGAGAAGTTGGGGGATGGGAAAATATGAAAAAAATGCATTTTATGAAAAAAATAAATTAGTATTAACAAAAAATTGAAGACAATGACACAGAGTTATTGGGTTTTTGCTACATTCCTCAAATTGATGTTTGTGGTAGTTTTTTTTTTTTTTTTTTTTTTTTTTTTTTTTTTTTACCTTTTTCAACATTTCAGGATGGAAATAGAATGCTCTGTGTATTTTAAAGCCAAATAGGTTGATGTTGCTGGATGATAGCTAACAAACGAAATTACATGATTTGTATGATCGTCAAAAATAGGTATTTGAGGCAGAGCTATAAACCTGTCCCCTCACTTATGAGCTGATAAACTAGGCTAAGATAATAAATCTAGATTCCTTTGTTTCAACTAAGAAATGCAACAATCATATTAACAGAAAAAGATTGACCATCATCCTAAAATTAGCTCCAGGGAATCATACTTAGGCAAAGATGGTGGGCATAAAGAGAACCAGAAATGGTATCATATATTGGCAACTTGTATGCTTAAACTTTGCTAGAAAAAAACAGTATCTATACATAATATCTTATTTTGTGATCAAATTAATTTGAAAAATAAAAGAGTTATAAAATATTCTAATAATAAGAAATTATGTACCCTTAAACAAAAGTTTTTACAAATGCTTATTATGTGTATGCTACAACAATACGTACACATAAAAGAACTGGAACTGCTGGGCGGTGGTGGCGCACGCCTTTAATCCCAGCACTGGGAGGCAGAGGCAGGTGGATCTTTGTGAGTTCGAGACCAGCCTGGTCTACAAGAGCTAGTTCCAGCGCAGGCTCCAAAGCCACAGAGAAACCGTGTCTCAAAAAACCAAAAAAAAAAAAAAGAAAAGAAAAAAAGAACTGGAACTTGCCTAAATTCCCTTCTTTTAATAAGATACAACTTTTATAATATAAATTCATTAAGAATAAAGAGAACGATACTAATGTATACAATGCAGCAATATATCTACTATAAAATTGCATTATCTTATAATCTATATCAATATTTATATCTCTTTTGGTATTTGATACTTCATTAAATTCTTCCGACAACGCAATTAATAGCTCTGATCTACTTGCTGCAATTGTAATAGAATAAAATAACACGCAACAGAATTGGGAATCAAAGCCAAAATCATTTGATGAGTAAGTGATAGAGCAGAGAAACAAATCAATGGTTGTTTCTAAGTGTCCTTGACGTGTCTCTTTGCACAGTTTCATCGGTTCTATATTTGGAGATCTACAATGGGTTCTTGATCAGAGTCAGTTTTAAATAAGTATTTTCCTATAATTTATATATCTCTACAAGTCAAGGCTTTTTCTGATGTAATCTGCACTGTCTCCTTTATGAGTTTCTCATATTCCTCTACAGCTGAAGAACATCTAGGCAGCTTCCCCTGGGGTTCTGATCGCGAATCAAGTACAGTAGTGTTTCCTCCCCAAACCACAAGCCATAATTCATTCACTGACAATCCTCCTCTTTTTTAATAATTATTTGTTCCTCTATTCTGGTGTCACATGGAAATCTACATTGCTCCTCACTCACAAACAGTGAAATAGAAGTGTGTCTTATGGTTACCTTTCAATATGGAGCTGGCCCTTTGGACATCTTCCTGACTCTGAGCCAGTGAGAAAGACTCCAGTTTCACAGTCTTTGTCCTTGTTGAACATTTAGACCCACAGCACTGAAAGTGATGGTGATGAGGGTTTTGTTTTAATAAATCAGCATTCCATTAGATGATCATTATCTTTGGTCCCAAGATAACATCTGAGAATTTATGGTCTTAGAGACCTGAGTCATGGGATAATGGTGTAGGAGGTCCTTCTGTATTTTTGTTGCTTTTATTGGTTAAATAAAGAGACTGCCTTGGCCTTTTGATAGGGCAAAGGTGGGGGGAGTAGACAGAATGGAATTCTGGGAGAGAGAAGGCAGAGGCAGGGAGAGCCACCTGCCATGACATGCTGAATCTTTCCCGGTTGTAATGATTTCTGTCTTCTCTTTAAGAGACGAGGCACTTCCAGTCACTTCCGGCCTGCAGCCCACAGACCCTCTCTCTCTCTTCCTGCTCTCTCTCGTAGAGGCAGCTGCTGACTCCAGTAGCTCATACATAGGAAAATTTAGCATATTTCTTTACAGTCACTAGAAAACAACTCTTACAAATTACTTCTCTAACTGCAGTTATAGATTGTGTATATTGAATATTTTTTTTAAAAGTAATAACCAATTGCTCAGTTCTTAAATCTCTTCTGTTGATATTGCAACACTAGAGTTTCAGAAGCTTGAAATATGAATTACTTCAAAGCATTTTCTGCATTTTAAATTTTATAAGTCCTGCTTTGGAAAAACATGCCAAAATTATTTCATGGAACTCAAGTCAGATTTTGCAGTTTGCTTTAAAAACTTTACTTCACAAACCTCCTTTTACTTTGCTGTGAAATATTTATATTTAGTAAATGAACGTTAAAAGATTTTTCATTCCATTTGGTATATTCCAA
This sequence comes from Dicrostonyx torquatus, assembly GCA_028555095.1. NCBI lineage: Eukaryota > Metazoa > Chordata > Mammalia > Rodentia > Cricetidae > Dicrostonyx > Dicrostonyx torquatus. The sequence continues at coordinate 1,998,076 of JAQHUG010000090.1, read as the reverse complement.
CCTACACAGTGTGGATTAAAAATAGTGTTTATCCTTTATACTTCAGCATTTCTTCTTATAGCTTTCATCTTAACATTCAAGGCATTAAAATAGTAACTCAAACAAAAACACATTTAAAGAGTTTGTACTAGTCATGTCAAATTAGGACAAAACACACAACAAAGGAAAACTCTGCAGGGAGAGAATGCTTTGGGCATTTTTCAGATGCCTGGTCCATTATTGCATGAGGGGTATGCCTCAAGAGGGCAGCTCGTGTCACAGAGTCAGGCAGCAGAGAGACGATGTCCACACTCTTTTGTCTTTCTACTTTTTACTTTTAACCTTTTCATTCCAGGTAGGTCATCAGCTTATGAAGAGTGCCACCCTTATTGAGGGACAGTCACAACTCCTTAATTAATGCCCTGAAAATATCCTTGTGTTAATGGCATGGCTGGAGTGTAGATCTTCTAGAGAAAATATGTGCCTGCCTTTGATATCACAGTATATAACAGTGGATCCCAAGGTTAATATTTCCCTAGAAATATTAGGGAAAGGAAAGGGCTAGAAGAAGCCCTGATGTCATTCAAAGGAAGAATTTGCAACTAAAAAGAAATTCTATGCTGTTTTAGAGATCTTATTGGACCCTTTTGGATGAAAAAGCACAGACAGTTGTAGTCAATGATTGCTGGGACCACACCTTCACTGTGACAGTTATACACACCTTTCACACACAAACACACACACACACGATTTGCACCACTTTTCATTTAAATTTGTACCTCATGTCAGTATCAAAACAGCAGAACATGTCATGTGGGAGAAAGGTCACTGGACCCTCTTATTTCTTCTACTTTTCAATGCTGTCACATCTAATACATCTCATTTCTTTGCTATTCACTTATCTGTTTAATTGATGTATTAAGAACAGATGGCTACATCTCACTTCTTCAGGAATCCTGGGCTTAGCCTTATATCCTAAAGTCTACAGTAACACTCAGAGACACATACAGAGGTATGTTTCATTAATTAACTACATGATGAATTCAATTACATTGATGATCAGTGATCAACCATCATATTTATAACATTTTATTGTCCAGTTGTATAACTTCAGTTGAAATATCTATCAAATGTCCAAGAGATCAGAATTTCATTCTAAAATAAATATTAATCTTAGAGTTGTATATTTTTACATAAAAGTTGCATAGTTGATATCAGGTACCAATCTCATACTTTCTCTCATCCTCATTCCAATATTAATAATATTACAGTAGTATGGTGTTTTCACCACAAAGAGGAATTACACATTATCATTAACCAAACTCTACACTTAATTTGTATCTTAGTAGTTCTTTCATTAATATCTTTTTTCTTCTAGAAACCTATTGATATCAGTGATCACACTGAGAATGATATATTCAATTAAGTCTTCAAGTCAACTTAACTTTACCTGATCTAAATAAGTATCTTTGTTCTTTTTTTGCCAATTGGCATTGCTGGTATTAAGAAATTATAGTCAATCACTTTACTGAATATCCCTCGATATGGGATATTACTTTCAATATGGATAGATGATTGGTGTTACATATTTGTTGGAATAATTTTTCAGAGGCAAGGCGTTCTTGTAACATGCTATGGGTATCTCATGCTATCAACATAATTTGACCACTTGTTTAACGGAGTATTAGTCAAGGTATGTTGAATGTGAAATTGCCTTTTTCCTTCTTTCCAGCAATAGTATATGAAGGAAAGGTGTCAAGTAAGGCCCACTTGTTAGGCAGGAACATGATTAGGCTACATCTTCTAAAGCAGGATCAAGGGCTGGAGAGATGTCTCAGAGGTTAGGAGCACTGACTGGTCTTCCAGAGGTAGTGAGTTCAATTCCCAGTGACTACGTGGTGGCTCACAACCATCTGTAATGAGATCTGGTGCCCTCTTCTGGCATGCAAGCATACATGGAAGGAATGTTGTATACATAATAATTAAATAAATCTTAAAAAAAAGAAGCAGGATCTAAGCCAATTATTTGGTCAACTTCTTTAAGAAGCATGTATCACTTCTTTCTCATGCACTTAGGGTAAAGACATGCATCTTTTCTACTTTGAGATTTCTAACATGTCCAATAAGAATTTGCAAACTGAATTTCAAAGATTTCTAATAATAGCTTATCATAGGAGTAGAAAGAAGATACGGCATTAACATCATCATACATAAACTACTGATGGCCTTTATGTATTTTTACTGGAAGATAAAAAAGACTCATATGTCAAAACACTTCAACATTGTTTTATTATCTGGTCAGCTTCTTTATGAAAAATGTCAATATTCATTCATTCATTGGCTTCCAGCAAACCAGGTGTGCATTATAATACCTACAACTGAGTATTCCACCTTTTCTCTATGAATATTAGTCAAGACACTCTAATTTATCAGCCTTATCTATTATGAACTGCACATGTTCTGATGATTGTAAAGTCTTCAGATTCCTACCTCAAAACTCTAGAGCTTCACCTGACATTATCACAAAATCAAATGCAATATACAAAACAAAGGGCAATGGTTTTATATTTGTATTTTCATACCCCTAAATCAGTTGTACATATAGAAGAAAGATTTTTGTTTCCATGACACATTTAAAAAAAAATGTCAGAGATAATTAATGACAAAAAATAAAAATATAAACTACAGAGCCCAGGGCTTATTTTACACATTATGACCTGAGCTTCATATATAAATTGGGATTAAGACACAAGAAAGATAAGATTGAAAAGAATACCATAAATTGCATCCTTCAATTCCTGAAATAAAATGTTAAAATAAAACATGTTTTATTCTGTGAAAAACTGTTTTAAGAGGGGGAGCAGGCTGTGTTCCCAGCACCTGAGATGAATGTGGGCCTTTTGTTCCCAGTGCCTGGCTCCTGGCCACAGCCACATGGCTAGTTTATACCCGAAATGATTACAAACAAACTGTATTCATTTAAATACTGCCTGGCCATTAGTTCTAGCCTCTATTGGCTAATTCTTTCATCTTGATTTAGCCCATTTCTGAAAGTCTGTGTGTTACCACGAGGTGGTGGCTTACCATAAGATTCTAACCTATGTCCATCTTGGGCCAGAAATCATGGCGTCTCTGGCAGTGCCTTCTCTCTCACCACCTCTGTTCTGTCTACTCCACCCACCTAAGGGCTGTGTCCTATTCTACAGTCCAGGCAGTCCTTTGTTCAACCAATGAGAGCAACCCAAAATACAGAAGAACCCTCCTACACCATTTCCCCATTTTCTGTTTAAACAAAAAAAAAAGGCTTTCATTTTAACATAGTAAAATTACATATAACAAAACAGTTATCAATTACAGTTACATTATTTATATCTATTTTATCTTTAATCATAACTAAGGAAAGTTATAACTATAACTATCCATTCTTCAACTCTATCAAAGACTCCAGAAGGATATAATATTACCTAAGTAAACAAGAATTAAGCAACTTACAAAACTCTAGAAATGACAGAGACATCTCGCTGCCTATACAGTCATGCAAAGAAGACATCCATCTTCAGCCTACAGGCCTATACCATCCAGCAGACATTTCCATGAAGCAGGAAAATTCAAAGACAGTTCAGTCACTTTCTTTACTATCCTGCAGAATGTCTCGCAGTCACTTTTATGAATCAGGAACCCTGAAGGATCATCTCACCTTTAGGCAAGTTCAGCAGTCCTCTTTCTGCGGGTTCTTTGTGTCCATTAAAGCACTCCAGGCAAGAGCAGTTTCTTGCACAAATGGCTAGCAAACTCAATAAGTAATCTCTTCGATACCCATCTTCTTCAGGAAGTAGTTTGGTGCTGTCAGGAGCAGATGTGTCTCATTGTCATGAAAAGCCCTAAGTTATTAAAATATT
>JAQHUG010000090.1:1892682-1923731 GCA_028555095.1 Dicrostonyx torquatus | reverse complement strand
CCCCTGCCCTGTGGGAAGTTCAGGGCCCTCTCTCCTCCATCCAGGCTTAGGAAGGTGTGCATCCAAATAGAATAGGATCCCAAAAAGCCAGTAGATGCTGTAGAGACAAATCTCAGTGCCTTTATCATTGGCTTCTCAGTCTGCTCCATTTGTCAGCCACATTCAGAGGGTTCAGTTTGATCCCATGGTTCAGTCCCAGTCCAGCTGGATTTGGTGAGCTCTCATTAGCTCAAGCACCCTGTCTCAGTGGGTGGGCCAACCCCTCGTGGTCCTGACTTCTTTAAAACATTTTAAATGCAGTTTTGGAATATTACCTACTTTTGCCAGTCTAAAAGCTAACAATGTCATTAGATCATATATGAAACCCTATAGTAGAATTTCCCCTATTTTGCTATGCACTGAACATCTTTAGTTGGCACCACAGTAGCCCATCAATTTGTTACTTTGGGGTGGTGTTCTATAGCTAAATCCACCCCTTCCAGTGTAGAACACGTCATTTCATGCAATCAGGATCTATCTTCCCAAGCTATGGCCACTCATATTTGGCACAAATAACTTGCTTTTATTTCCTTTGATGTGAGAGTTCTGCATTTTGTCCATGGTAAGAAACAGAGTGTAAAGCTGTGTAATAAGAGGTCCCTCCTTGAGTATGTACCCGGTTTCCAAGAAGAGGCAAGATCATTGAGATAATGAAGCTAAAAGTCCTGATTATTAACGAGGTCTAGTACTAGTTTGTTCAGTCTGGAGAAGTTGTACAAACTATTTAATCACCAGTTTTCTCTTTTCTAGAAGAGGTATGCTAATTATCTTGTGAGCTTGTGCAGTGATTACATGAGATAATCTAATATTTGCTGCTTTAGTCTTTCTTCTACTAGGATAAGAACCAGAGGAACCCGAATGAGAATTGGCTTTCTTGATAAGAACATGCTCTGTTAAGATGCTGCCTAGATTCAGTGTATCGTGGACCAAGAAAGATGAGAATGTTTGCTCTCTGACCTTCCCCACAATTACTTCTTCTTTGTGTCTACTAAGCCCAGCCCTTCACAGGTTACTGCTCATTCATTATTCATGGTTCCTGTTTGCTTTGATCTAGTTTCTTTATGTTTTTGTTTTACTTGACATGGATCCTGATGTGTGGCCTAGGGAAACCTCACACTCACCACCCTCCTATGGAGCTATTTGAGTTCTGGAATTACAGATGCGCACTAACACACCTAGAAAGTTCTTTCTTAGTCCTCTTCTCGCAGCTCTGTGGAAACATTCAATAACAGCCCTTCAGCACTTGAATGTCTAAATTCAAGCAATGGAAATATTTCTTCTCATTGGAAACTCAATGAAGCCTTGAAATAGTCCTCTATCTTCAGATTTCAAGACAATTCCAGACATATCTACATCTTCAGTTCAAGGTAAGGTTAATATCGCTATTACTAATTTGTAATGTTTTTGTCACTCAATACTCTTAGGTCCAGAAATGCCATCAGTCTTACCTCAGCCACCATCCCAGAAATGAACACTGCTGAAGGCAGGGCAGGGTACTTATTTTTTTGAGACCAAATTTGGAATGTTGTTTGTGTTATGGTTCAAGGTTTATGTTGAAAATGATCACAGGATTCTAAATTTTGCGTAGGAAGGAGATGGAGATCAAGGGGCTTGGTCTGTAACGGTGATATCTCATGTTGTTTGGAGTATTTTTTCCAGAACTGTTCCTCAGAGCTGTGTTGATGTCAAGAAGATCACTGCTGCTTCAGTAAGGCAGACGGCTTTGTCATTTCTCTTAAGATGCCATCGATCAAGTCAATTGTTCCTTAGATGAAGGCAGAGAGAAGAAAAGAGCTCAGAAAAACTCAAAAGAAAAAAAGAACAAGTAAAATTGAGTAGGTTAGGTCACTGTTGGTCCCTCTGTTCTGATGCCAGTGGGACAGAATTTTTATTTACTTTGAGACTTATTTTGTAAATGTGTTTGCAGATGCTTAATGCATGTTGGGAAGATCCAGAGAAAGTAGTAATCAATAGTTTCAATTTGCTCAGTTAACTTCCTAAAAGACTCAAAATGTAGCTCCAATAGAAACAATGTTAGAAGGCATTACTGGCTGGTCAGAGGTTACGGTTACAGTCTTGGTTACAGTCTCGCTAGGACTGGCAGCTTTTCTCAATAGCTTGACAACAAGGGGCTCCTTTCCTCCAGCAGATCTTCGTGCTTCTACCTACTCTTATCTGAAGAATATGCCAGGGCCAGAGGACTGACCTTATCTGGAAGCTGTCTCTAAACCTGATGCCTGTCTCTTAACCAGACTCCTGATTTATCTTTAGCTCAAACTCTGGCACAGAAGACTTCTCCTCTGCACATACTGGGGGTCTTATGATAGAAACTTGCCACTAAATTCAAATTAGGGTTTGTCCTCAGGCTCCACTATCCTGTATATTTCTTATACTCTGGAATAAAGTTAAACTGATTCAACCAAGTCTGTCTCCCATGGAGAAAGAATAGCTCCTGTCATTTGTGCTCATGGGCCGCCATGTACAAGGCTTTCTGCCCCGCTTCTCCCTTTTGCCCTCTTGGCCTGGTATCCAACAGGCAAGGAGGGAAAAAGGACCCCACACCCAGTGGGGGGAAGGGATGACAGAATCAGTAAGGTAACTTTCAGCCATTTTCTTCTACCAATGTTCACATCTGTCTTTCATTTAAAGTGATTGTACTACTTTCTGGCTTTTTTTTTTAAAAAAAGAATGTTATTTCAGTATCTTATTGTTTATATGTTTAGAAATTTCTCCCTAACCAGTAATTTGTGGCAACAACCTGTAGTTTAAACTGCTTTTTCACCTTTGAATATGGACTATTGCAAAATTCTTTTTGCCTCACTCTCTGGTTCTAAGTACTACAGTAATGCCATACCTGACAAGAACAAAAGAAATCTGCAGTGCTTAATAGCTGATAAGGAAAGGAATATAATCTTCAGAAATCCCTGAAAAGCAATAGGGAGTAGAATATCATTAAAATAAAGATGACTTCAGAACAGTAGCATCCTTTAAAAAGCCCACTTGGAGGTAACTATAAAATGATGGCTCATTTATCATCCCCCTACTCATCAGCTTATGAAAAATTATAGTATTAAAAAGGACCACTGTGTTTTGTAGATATGAAGTCAGAAAATCAATTTGTGAATCATGGTAAGTCATGGTAAGTACTAGCAATGAGGCAGCTTTTGAGATATTTTTAAGCTTTCATGGTGTGGAGGAAATAGAAAGATTTTAATCAAAACAACACTTTTATTTAGGTAGTTTAGAATGAGTCTGCCTTTCTATACAATGCATGATTTTCTCTAGTTTTTCACTATGACAGAATTTACTATAATAAATGAATTTGTTTGAGGCAAAATTTGAAATCTAAAATTAGTCATTGTTTATTTCTCCAATATATGCCTTTTAAATGTAATTTTATAATAATAGATAAATCATAAATTTTGCTTGAAATAAAATAGATTAATATTATATAGAAGTAAATGTTTTCTAGCCAATCTGGAATTTAAAAATGATAATTTTGGTTCAACATTTTACCTATGTTGCAGCTTTCACATATCCTCATACAAATTCATATTCTGAGTTATTTTCTTGTTGATATTTTCATCTTTGGGTCACTATAAGGCAATTTACTTGCTCTAATTTATGGAATGTAGGAAAACATAGACATATAGGAAAATATAAAAGATTAATCCAAATTTCTGAGTTAGTTCCACTTTTCCTGGGCTGAGACAAAGACACCATGATCAAAGGAATGTAAAGAACAAAGGGTTTATCTTGGTTTCAGGTCCCAGATGATTAGAACCCGTAATAGCAGGGAAGGTCTCAAATGGCAATGGGAGCAATAAGCTCAGAGAGAAAACAGGAAAAAGTGTGAAAGTAAACTCTCAAAGCTCACCCCCAGTGGCCTACATCCTCCAGGAATGCTGCATCTCTTAAAGGTTTCATCACCTTATCTTAGTTACTTTTCTATTGTTGTGATGAGACCCACAACCAAGACAATATAAAAAAGAAAGTGTTTAATTTAGGCTGTGGTTTTAGTTAGAGTTAATGATGCTGTAGCAAGGGCATGGTGTTTATATCATGATCTACAACCATGAGATCAAGAAACACCCTGAGTATACCTTGTCCTCATGACACACCTTCTCTGACAAGGTTACACCTCCCAATCAACTGGAAATCTGAGCATTTGGGGGCTACTATCATTCAACTTACCATACTCCCCTAATTGCACCACCAACCAGGAACCAAGTATTCAAGCATGTGAATCTAAAGGAGACATTTCTCATCAAACCACCTTAGAATAAAATATAAAATTTTGTCAAAAACAGTTGGTTTTACTTCTAGAGACAAAGAAGTGTTCTAGGTAATTTGGAACTTACACACTGATTCTTAGATCTAATATTCGTAAATATCATGTATACTGAAACTTTTGTATGCCTCTCTGATTTTACATATTGGAGCATTTTCCCCTCAATATTTTCATTTATGAATCATTATAAGGTACTTTTGTTAATTCTGTGCTATAAACTATAGAAAAATACAGATGTGCAGGGAAGAAAAAAAGATGATTTCAATTCAGCACTTCCAAACCATGTATGATGCAATGAAACACTATCTGTATTTAAGTAGAAAAAATACAAATACATGTCACTAAATCATAGATTGAAATGAATTTTTCAGAAATTATTGATTCAAAGTAATTCCTACCTTCAAAGTCTTACTTTTTCATCATATCTAGAAGATTTTTTGGTGCATGATAGCACATTACTCCAAAAAGTTTCCAAATCATGAAACTACTAAAGTGTATCTCATTAGCCCAGCTTCCTTCCGCCAATGCACAGACTTTATGAGTTGTAAGGTAGCATGTGTAATGCAGTCACAGGTTTACTGAAGCATGCAAAAATAAGGGTTATCACAACTGAGCAATAAAAAGAAAGTCAGCTTTACATGATGGTTACAATTTTTATCAAATTGACTGGGCTAAGGAGTTTCCATACAGCTGGGAAAACATTTTCCATGTGTATCTGAGAGTATTTCTAGAAAACTTAACAGAGAGTAGAAATGGTCATATTCACCAATGCACTGGGCACCATATGACCCACTGAGCATCTAAGTAGGACATCGAGGACACCCATCTTCTATTTCATACAGTAGTGTCTTTGGTCTTTTCAACCTGCAGGTTGGGACTCGATCATTGGTGTCCCTGATTCTTAGACATTGAGTTTCAATGAGAATTATGCTCATTGTCTTCACTGGGCCTTCAGCATGCAGAGTACAGATCATGATACTCATCTCCTCCATTTTTGAGTATGTAAGTCTCTCAAATCTTTGATATAACTATTGTCATATTTCTGTATCTAAAGATATGTGTGATACATGGTGTACGGTACAAGGGATGTGTGTATTTTTCTGTGTACACCACACCTCCACTACCAAAAATCCCCTCAGGGAAGTCTTTGAAACTGAAATTGCCAACAGGCTGAGCAAATATGTCAAATAGACAAGGAACTGTGATCCTGAGCTGCCTCAGTTCACAAAAGCAAATGTTATAATGCCGTCCTTAAGCTAGACCCTCAGCTATGATCAACCACATCTTTCAGTTCTATGCTGCTGTAAGCCTGTAAATTCTCAACCGTCCTGTACTTTTGTATTATAAATATATCCTAAGGTGTGGATGGAACTTGGATTGAGAAAGAATTGATCAAACTGAATTCCATGCGAAAAGAAAATGCCTGAGGGTAATAAAGTCTTTGTCTTAAGGGCTCTGTCTGCGTGACTGCACTTTCGCAAACCTGACAATGAATATTACAATAAGATTTGAACCTAAATTCCCTGGTTACTGCTAATTATGCCAAAAGCTTAAATCTGAGAACAAATTCTACTTGATGATTTTGGTATCACAACAAGAGTGTTGAGACAATGCAGTACAAGCTCAAATAATAATTACACTTTGTCCTTATTTGTAATACATGAAGGTTTTCTATTTTATTTTTCTCTTATTTTATTTACTAAATGGGAATAATATAACCCTTAATTATATGGAGACAAAATGGCCACCAATTTATCTCCATTTTCCTTACTAAGGAAAAACAACTGGTATTTTAAAAGAATATCATAAAGTTTGTTCCAATGACATAAACAAAACCCCCAAAACTTGGAAGTACTCATGTATAATAGTGGAAGGAATAAATGGTTTGCCTGGGGTCTTTGATGGAGAGTTATAAACTCAGACACGAGGGCCATACCTTCATGACCTCCCAACACTTAATACTCACCTTGGGATTAGGATATCAACAAACAACTTTGGCGGAAAACCACACACTTCAAACACTGAGACCATATTAGCGTAGTCTCCACTTAAAGTTTGTACCTGCTCAGGTATTGCTTACATAGATTTTTCTCCCTCAGATTCTAAATTTCATGCAGTTTTCTGTCAGAGTTAAAGCAAGAATAAAATCCAACCATTAAGTGCCGAGTCAGAAAATTCAAAAGCCTGAGGAGAAATGCTTTGCTTACAACCATTTTGTGTTAGTATTTTTACTAGATTGTATAACTCCGCAATAAAGTTAATGCCCCAGACACCTCTAAAATGCTGTTTTCAATATAACTTTCCCAGCATAAGTCTCCTTGGTTCTGCCTCCAGGGCACATCTAAAGTTTAGATAAATGTCAAATATTCTTTCAGAGGTGATAAAACAAAGAAGAAAAGGATAGTCATCTAAGGAAGGAACTACACGGTAAATTTAATTAGGCCAATTTACCCTCTTGAATCCAGACCCCGCCCTCCTAACTCTCTTGCTTCTACACAGACCCCTGTCCTGCTCATGATAACTACTTGTTTGTGCAACCTAATGGGCCAGTTCATATACATAACATTAATTTGATGGTATATGAACTATATCTGTGCTAATGATTTGATATCTGCATTTCTTTTCTTGTGGAAATTCTCAGTCTAGTTTCCATAAAAATAGACTGCAAATAGTTATGTTGAATTTAGATTTTGCCTGAGCCCAAACAGCTAATGAAACCAACCAGCACAATGTAATGCTGAGACCTTGCCTGCATAGTATGCTGTAAATACACAGCTTCTTCTTCTTCTTCTTCTTCTTCTTCTTCTTCTTCTTCTTCTTCTTCTTCTTCTTCTTCTTCTTTTTTTAAGAGAAAGAATCTTTTTATAGCATCAGAATTCTGTGCATTTTCCTTTACGAGGGCAAGGAGATCTCTGTTGAGGCTTTAAGACAAAATGCCTCTGATTGAGTGATGTATAAACAATGAATCTATTTTTCTGCCCATCTTACAGGCCTGGTGTGTCCAAGATTTGGTGTCAGTAAGAACTGTGTCAACTTGATTTAAGAACTTAGGGGTACATCTCTTTTATTAGTTCACCTTTTCTTGGTTTATTTTTCCTTGATTTCTCTGGTAGCCTGGATATTGCTACTCTATTGGATGTATCAGAGGCAAAAGATTTCTCCCACTCTGTAGGCTTCCTCTTCACTTGCTTACTTGTTTTCCTTGCCATACAGAGGTGTTTTCTTCATGTTATGAGGTTCCATTTGTCAATTGTTGGTAAAGAAAAAGGATATGTAAAGCAATTTACTCATGACCTACCCACCAAGATAGTTCCAATAGTGCAATGATGGTACTAACATATGTTTACTTAGACCTAAGGCTTGCTCATTAAGATAGCATTTATGCCTAGTATTATAAATCTAGCCAACTAGGTGGCTAGTAAGGTTACAGACTCCAGCAGAGAGCCTGCTACTGCCATTTTGCTCAACCAACATAATTCTTTACTGAATTATAAATACTTATCCTTATACGCACAGATTGCACCAAAAATCTATTACTGAGACCCCAAACTGGTGACATTTCAGGGAAAACTGACAATGGGGCATCCAGCTCCAATTAATACCTCTGCAGTTTTACCCCCACGCCTGAGGCGCAGGGAAAACTAAGGAGGAGGGAGGTGGAAAGATTGTGAGGAACAGCGGACCAGAAAGTCTGCTGCAAGGTAATGTCTTCTAGACATGATTGGGTTTCACACCAAAAAATCTCAACAATAATGCTACCTAAACAAGACCTGCATAATAGCAGGGATGGGCAAATTTACACAAGGCCTCACTGTAGATGTAGAGATACAATTGGCAGCTGCTAAGCAAGGAAAAAAATCAGCTTTCTTCAAGGATGAGACTCCTGATAAGTTGTCTAATATGAAAAACATGTACAAATGAACTGGACTAAGCGGTCTAAAGGACTAACGTGTTACAAGAGTATGTGGGGTGGGGAGAACACAACCTATGAAGAGATTTTGAATGTGAAGGCAAGGCATGGGAGGAGTTGGAGAGGGAGGGGCAAAATAATTGATTTTGACTGATGGCTCTTCTCATGTCTGCTCCAAACTTCAATCTGCCCTTGAAGATATTCTCCTAAGCACCAAAGAATTTTTACTCGCACAGAAGTCAGGGAATAGGTCCAAACATGCAGATTAGGGCTAGTTTGCCACTGTGGGTCATTAAGTGCTGGGGAACCCACAGAGTAGGAGACATAACCAGGCAGACAGGGAGTGCTAAAGTGAGCCATCACAAGAAGGCTGCCCGGACTTCATACAAAGCAGCTGCTTATCTGGCAGAAAGCCCTTGGTATAATAAAGAAAGCCCTTGCTCCCCTCTCACCCTCAAGAGCCCCTCAGGAGGTCTCAGGGATCTCATCTATGGACCTCCTCAAGCAGGGTCCCTGAGGAAAAAGCATGCCTGCTGCAGCGTCCAGGAGCAGTGACCTCTAGAGAAGGTTGGGTGCTGAGTTTTCCAAATAAAACCATGGAGCAACAGACTCTTCAGAACTAACTATACATAGCCAACAAACCTCCCATATTTCCCATATTTTCCTGTGCCTGTTATACACAGTTTCTCCCTCTCTAGGTATTAAAAATGTAAAACTAACATTTTGGAGCCTTTAGATGGTGAGACTAATGAAAGATTTAAAAATATATTATGCAAAGTCACTGAGACAAGTATAATCTTTAATTTTTTGAATACTTTAAACAAAGGACATAAATTTTGGCTTGGCACTGACAGGAAAACGTTCTCTAATCCAGGCAAATGAGGACTCCTGGACTAGCTAGTGAAGGCATAGTCACTGCATTATGGCAGTGATCTCTTCTATTCAGGAATTATAGCAAGTTACTAATCTCTTCATAGTTTCCAAATGTGTTCCAGATGCCCCATGGCTTACAAACTCCAAAGACCTTCTCAGAACATCCCACTCCGCTTCAGAAGTCCCATTGGCCTTCAGAAATGCTAATCACCTAAACCTACTAATGTCTCAGGACTCCAGAAATTTTTAATCCTTCCACATAGACACTCTTTTTTTTTCATTTCCTTACTTTTTAGATTTAATTTTTGTCACAACATATTTTTGTAATAACCAAAGAAATGTGGTCTTTCATATTCTACATATATATATATATATGTTTTCATTTTTTGATGTTTTTAACTGCACCATGTTTTGAAAAAACATAGGAGATATGATAATATACAATAAACTTTAAAATTCATAATTGTTACTATTGCTCATAAAATAAACAATGCAATGAAAAATAGGACCAGATTACATTGTCCCAGAGAAACCAGACTATATATCATTGCTATTAAATTACCTAGCACATAGATTTGTCTTTATTATCAACTTATAAGACATGACAAAAATAAATGATTTGCTCCTTCTGTTACCTCATCCCCTTGTCTTACCTCCATGAGGCAATGACTACTTTATAAAATAATAGAGTTATTTATCTTCTCACATGCTTCAAATCATAGGAATATTTCATGTTCATCTAGGTATTGTCAAGTTGGTTCAGTTGTTTGTTTCTAGTGTGAATCTCTGCATGGCTCAGATCTGATATGCCTATCTCACTTCAAAACCTATTTCATTGTTGAACCCCTTTGTAACCACGCCATCTAAAATTCCAACCAGTCCAGGTCATTCTCTATGAGCCCAGTCTGCCTTATTTTCCTCAAACCCTCTACCATGTTCTTAAATTATGGGTTTTCTTATTCATTTTTTGTTTCCCTTAATATAATGTAAATTCATGAGATAAACAATCTCCTTTTTTCACTGTTCTTAGCATATAAAACAGATGTCAGAAAATAACACATGCTTAATAAATATTTATGGAATGAATGATTGAATGCTAGCTATCATTTTTATCAAAACACCATTTTGCTTGTTGCTCATAACAAAGGCAATTTTGGTCTAGTTCTTCTTCAAGCAATCTGATCTAAAGCCTGACACTGAAATAAGCAGGATGACACACATACTGACCAGATGGAGGTTGGGCAGCAGAAATCACACAGCAAAAACAGTCTTATGCTTGCAAGGATGAGTAATCTACATTTCTATTTTAGTCATATGTAGGCTTGTCAGGGACCATTTGCCCTAATAATTACAGAAGGCCATCAAAGGCCTTTGACTTAGAATGTTTAACAGAGCCAACTAGGAGTTTTGACTCTAGGAAGCTTACAGAGATAAAGAAGCCATTGCCTCCAGGATATTTACAGAGATTCCCCTCTTCCTTAGTTAGCTATCCACAAAAGAATGTTTCTGTTTGCACAGGTATGCTAGTTAGCTAACTAGGTGTTTATTACCCCCAGTTCCTGCTCTCTGCCTGGACCCCCACCTAAAACCCAGGTCCCCATTTCGGGGCTATATATACTGGTGTCGTTCCTTAATAAAGTGAGACCTTGACAAGAGAGATTTTGCTTTGTCTCCTTCTTTTCTCTCGCCCATGATTTTCAGGTAGGAGCCTCTTCGGACCCTGAATAACTGGAGCACGGGTCAGGTTCATAGGCTTATTTCAGTTCTAGGTCCATAAGTATATTGACTACATTAATGATCCTAATTAATACACCTTAGATTGTTTCTATATTCCCTTACTTGCTAAATTTAGTCCTTTTCCAATACAGATCTAAGACTGATCTTGTGCATTCTCATCTCTAAAAGGATGTTTATACTTATTGTGCAGGCATAATTTTCATAAATATGTATAATCAGTCAATGTATAACTGTGTATTTCTGCTTCTCTATGAGCACACATTGAAACCAATGAAGGATTTGAGTTCCACAGTCTTTCTAAAGTAACCAACAGGGAGTTACCCCTCTAAAATACTAGACAAATAACCCCAAATCAAGAAAACAGCTCTATATGGACACAAAAACATATAGAACAGAAAGCAGAAAACAGACTCAGATTGTAATGAATTCTGTCCCTTTAAGGGTAAGCCACGCCCACTCCTTCTCTGCCTGGAAGCCTGCAGTTGCAGGTTCATTCACTCTCTCTGTCCCCACTGCTGTTGGGAGAGGCAGGCGGGCTTCTCCCGCTCCCCCTTCCCTCTCTTTCTCTGCTTCCTTTCCCTTCTTTCCTTCTCCTTCTCTCTCCTCTTCTGTTTCTTCCCCTCCATAATCCATCTAATAAATGCTTATAACTTTAACTATCTGTCTGGTCTCATACTCCCGTTGCCGCCTCCGCCGCCACCAGCACAAGCTGGGGACCCGCCGCCAGCCGCCATTGCCATGGCCTTCTGCACAAGCTGCCTGGGACCCGCCATTGGGGACTGTCCCTGTGGTCTTGTGCCTCCCGCAGGGGGCCCATAGCAGCTGCGGGGATCCTAATTATTAATTAAAAAAAAACAACAAAGATAATCCGAAGACTCAACAAATTTCAAATTTATTATACAGTAATATGGTGCAGGAGGTCCTGAATGACATGCTGAATCTTTCCTGGTTAGCCATTGGCATGTGGTGATAAACAGATTAATAAAAATTGGTTAAATTAAGATGTAAAAATTAGCTAACAAGAAGTTAGAGCTAATGGGCTAAGCAGCTCTAACTGTATTTAATGAATACAGTTTCTGTGTGATTATTTCGGGTGTAAGCTAGCCGGGCAGCCATGACAAGCAAGGGGCCCTGCTCCTTTTAACAGTAATTATTGTAGCACAACTAAAATGGTAGATAATCCAATGAGGAAATAAACATTGGTGTGTTAATAATGCTTAGACCTGTAGATCTGCAATAAAATCCATCCCTTTGATCCTCTTATTTCTTTAGAACTTAATACATAAAAAAGTCTATTTTTTTGTTGACACCAATGAAGTCATAATATAGTGAACAATAATAGGTACTGTCTATACATCGCTAAATTTAATCTTTATAACAGGTCACATGTGGCTGAGACATACAGGGTAAATACTCATCTAAGTGAACAGTAGATAAAATTCTCAAAACCTGGATATTTATTTCTCCAATCTATATTCTTGACCAATGCTATTTTTAAATGGTTTATTTTTCCTATTTTTATTTATGTATGAGTGTGCATTGTGTGTGTGTGTGTGTGTGTGTGTGTGTGTGTGTGTGTAGATGAATGTGTATAGCTGCCCTTTGAAGTTAGAGAGTGTGTTGGAAACCCTGGTTGCAAGTGATTGTAAATAACATGAAATGGGTGCTGCGAAATCAGCTTGGGTCCTCTGGAAGAGTAGTAAACCCTTTTGACAGCTAAGCCATTACTACAGTACCCCATTTGGATTTTTAAAAAATAAAGCCTCTGTTTAGAATGTTCTGAAATTCTCAGAGCCAACACGTATAATGCTTAACTTCCTCTTAGTTGTTTTTCTCATAAGTGGCAAAATAATTCAAACAAAGAAAGTTAAAGAAAGCCTTCCTTTGCCTTAGATTTCAATAGTACAAGCTGTCATTTTAAGGAAACAATGGTGTCTGGAATGTGAGGTGTCCAATCACATTGCATCTGCAGGCGAGGAGCAAGAAAAGATGAACGCCCATCTCACCAGCACTTCCCATTTTCATTCAATTTGAGATTTGGAAAAGTGCTACCCACATTACATTGTTTCTCTCCCAATTCTAGAACCGCCTTCACAGAAATGTCTGTTAAAAAAAACCTAAACTACTAAAGCCCTAGTTAGCTGAATTGTCATTTGAGAGAAAAACCTACTGAGAGACTGCTGAGATTAAATCATCCCATTGTTATGTCTATAGGGGATTTCCCTCTTTATTAATGCAGGAGGGGTCTAACCAATGATTGGTGGTTACCGTCCCCAGGCAAGGGGTCCTCGGTTTACAACAACAAAACACACACACACACACACACACACACACACACACATCAGAAACAAACCTGTAAGCTGTTCCACAAGCATCATTCCTTCATCTTTTCTGCTTCAATTCCTGCTTGAAATTTTGTCGTGACTTTCTCCAAGAATGGGCTGGGTGTAATCTTTCAAGCTAAATAACCCTATTCTCCACTAAGTTGCTTTTTGTCAGCATGTCTTATCTCAGCACAGAAAGGAACCTAGAACAACTGTGTTTCGTGGCTTCATTTCTTTTAAAATTTTGGATACCTCTTTGCGAAGCATCCTTCCTCCACTGTGCACTTCTCCCTCAATTCTACATGCTTTATCTTCTCTTAGGAGCCTTTCTCTCAGGAAATCCCGTTTCACCACTTCGACTCTTCCATCTTGCCACATCACACCATTGGTGAAGTTAGAACTGTGCGATTTGTATTGCTTTCCTCCTTTACTGTGTCATGTTGTGCTTCTATGTTCTTCAGTACAAGACCGAGGGTTCTTGAGTGCAAGAAAACGTCTTGTTAATCATGGTGTGCTTAGCATCTGGCATGTTGCAGATATTCAGTAAATACAATCTAGGTGAAAATGAATAAGTGCATGCAGCATGTTTGTTATCTTTTCTCCTCAGTCTTGGAACGCTGATGAGGTTTTAGAAAGAATTTCTCAAAAAGAACAAGTAAGCATTTAAGTAAAAATGGTAACTAAACACAAGGCAAGTGTGAAGGTATTGAATATGGCAGGAAAGATCTAATAAACTGTTACCTTATCACTCTCTTGAGATAATTGTTTTTCCTTAAACACAACATACCTTTTAGTACTGGATCAAAGCTTTAGGGTGACAGTATATTCTATTCTTTGTAATCTAAACTGAAGTATAAATCAGACAAAGTTTTCTCTGGCCTATGGTATGTAATTATTTTCCTCTTCTCTTTTTATCTACTAAAGATTCCTGGCAACATTATATGTTTCCTCTTCATACAGAATCAGTTACAAACTTATATCATGTTTTATATACTCAGTCTTGTTCAATACATGAATGAGAAATTTCCTCATTGACAAAACCACGTTTTAAAGATAGGATAGGAAGCAGAAGCAGTTAAAACTGTCATTTTGAAAGTTTATGAAGATAAAAAGACTAATCGATTCTTTCTCTAATCTAATGCATCAATATATCATGAAATTAAAAGAGTTAAATTAGTTGTTCGCTGAGCCTTTCCCAGTTCTAATTTTTGAAGAAGTCTTACACACCATGGAAAATGAAGTAGAAGTGTGTGTGTGAATTTATGCGTAGATGTGTGTCAAAGCCAGAAGCCAAGGAGAGTTGTTTCATAGGCTTCTACCTTACCTTTTGAGATGGTTTCTCACTGAAACTAGTACTCATGGGTTGACTTGATTGGTTGGCCAGTGAACTCCCTCCACTGCATGGCAGGGTTATAGACCCTCATGATCACACCAGGTTTTTAATATGAGTTCTAGAGATCTGAACCCAGGTCCTCATACTTGTGCTGACATCCATGTCCCCAACCCTAGTCATTTCTGTATAAGAAAAATTAAGAATCATCAGATATCTTTAGTCTAATTAGCCAGTATTCGGCAAAAGTTTATTTAATTCAGCAATGACATGTCAAAAGAAACAGACGAAAGAAGATTGTTGTTTTTTTTAAGAGTCAGTGCTTACTGAAACAAAAGAAGATTGTAAGGAGATACTTGTATCTATCTAAGTATAATATATCTTACACAGAAAAACTGATTTTTTGCTTTATTTACTGCAGTTTTCTGAGCCCTGTAATTTAGGTCAAATAAGGCCTTACAACATGACAAAAAATTGATAAATAAGCATGGCTGAATTCTCGTAAGAAGGTGGTATTTTATTTTTCACAATTAACATGTATCTTTTCTCAATGTTTTTCATCACTTCAGTATGACTAATATACTAATTTTGTGCACTAAGTTAAGGCTGGTAGAAAAAGTCCTTTGAATGACATAATCCTGTGCCTCCCTCAAGCTCCTCACTATAGATAGGTAGGACTGTACTAACTATGAATGGCCGCTCATAAATGTCTTGAAGATTTCATGTGCTATTTATCTTGGGTTTACCAAGTACCTTGTTTGAATAATATTTAAATAAACACAAAACATCTCCAGCTCACAGGAAAAGTAATTATAATATCCTGCTGTGGTTTTACAATGAGGGACAATTAATACCCTAATTAACACAAGTTAAAAGGAAAGAGCATCATCATTACATCAGGTCACCATCACCAGGTATTACAGTCACCAGCTATCATGCATATCACTGCCTAGACGCAGGACATAAAAGTTATGCATTATTACAAACATCAATAGGCCTTCCTGAGTTGAGGATAGGCTCCCTGTAGAAAGTCCTTGTGAGTTGGTCTGCGTTCTTCATTTGTATATTTATCTGTATTTTTCATTGTATATTTATCTGTGTTCTTCAGTATCCAGGCTGATAAATATTCAGGTAATCAAATTTGTCAGATGTGAGTATTTTCATCCAAAAGCATGAATGGTCCTTGTCTACATTCTCTCTATGATGCACTTGACTTTATGTTCATTTCTAAGAATGGATGAATACTTTCAGCAAATCAAAACCTATGATTGTAGATTTCCTAGGCCCGTTAGTGTTTGAATCCAAGTCATACGTTGCATTCCAACATAGTTGAGAATATTAGAACCCATGAAGGCAAAGGAATGAGTATCCATCAGTAAGATGTGTCCTTCTCATGGTCTTCCTAATTGTTGTGCATTCATATTTAAATGGATATAGAAGATTCAAACTCCTTGTTCTTTTATCTTAAAATTGTTTCTGAACTCTCCACAATGCATAATTTTAGTTGCCAATCATGGAATGCTTAATGTCTAGACTGGAACACATTCTTTGAGAAAAGCCTACCACCTCCATAATTCAACACTGGGGAAGTAACTGAGATAGATATGGTCAGGAGGCCACATAGTACCTGCTACCATCTTTGATAATGAACTTAGAGCATTTTGATGTGTTTAGCACCTACCTAACATACACAAGTATTCTGTAATATCAATTACATTTGCTGCTGCTGTCATTTAGGCCTAGCATTGATTTTTTTTAATTAAATCTTTGTAGCTTAAGTAAAATAGAGAATTTTGACCATTTATTGCCATAAGTACTGTTTGTGTATGTGCTGGCCTACTGTGTTTTTAAAACCATGTAATGATCCATATATCCAGACATTTTTCACTTACATTGAATTTGCTGTAAATGTGTGCAAAGGAACAGGTATGTTTAGTTGAATAATATCCCTGTGGAACATAAATCAGTGGAACAAAATTAAGGTTTTGAATATTTTATGTTTAAAAGAAAATTTCAGCTTTATCACTGGACAATTGTACAGATTTACTTTTCTAAAACTAAGCCTCTCTGTTTATATTAATGTCTAGTCATTTATAAGACATTAAATAGATTATACATGTGATCTAGGGGGCCTGAAATATAAAATAGATACATAGGGTCATTTTCCTTATCTTCATTCTCTTTCTTCTTCTCTTCCTCCTTCTTCTTCTTGGTATAATAAAAAAAGAAATTCACCAATTGTTTTCAGTGTTGTTAGAATTTTTGTTTATTTGTTTTTAATATTGTACTAGTGAAACTTTAAGCAGTTTAGGATTTCTACTTTAAGTGTCATTTCTTAGGCTTCATCACAAGATTTCAATTTGTGTTTATGTTGCTGGCACCTGTGTGTCAATAGCATGGTACAGTCAGATGCAGAAAAGCTTATATCCTACAACACTAAAACCTAGTATATTGGTTTAAAAGAAAATCATATTTTCTAATAAAATATGAAGAATTATGGGATTACTGGTATAGCGAACACATTCTTAGTTCAGAATAACTTCTCAGACCTGAACTGCTCATGGTTAAGTTTTAAAGTTCCTTTTGTTATCTGTGGCTTTAGGCAAATTACTGTTCTTTCCATTAAAACTTCCTCATAGGATAGACATTAAATGAGATGATTCAAGAGAGTGCTTATAACAATGTTCAATCAATGTGTATAATTTATAGGAATAAGATCAGATCTAACAATACCTTTGTTTTAGCTTCATGTAATCAGTGGTTATGTTTCATGCAATAAGTGGTTACATAAGTTGTCCTATTACCAGTAAAACTCAGGAGTCAGATATTCTAGTAAAATCTGATACTTAAAACAAATGGCAGAGGAATGACTAGCTGACCCTCTCTACATAGTGCAAAAGGCCTATTAAAACCCAAGTCCCTCCATTTTCTTTTTGCTAGTCTCTCTATTCATATTCCTGGTTTCTCTGTGTCTATTTCCAGTCACCTAATCACCTACTTCACCTCCTAATTCAATGTTAACTTTATTAACAGTCTTAGAGTGTCAATGTGATCAAATATCCTGCAACATTTCCCCTTTTATCTAAATAAATCTCTAGCACAATAAATCTATACAATAAGAACAATTATCAGTAAGAATTAAATTCACGATGTCCAGTCCACTTGAAGTTGGCAAATTTGGAGAAAATATTCTATTATCTAGTTTATCTTGATTAATCCAATGTTTTATACCTAAACCACTTTCTATCATAACTTGCATTATCAGCCTAAAATATCCTTTTAGACCTTTAAACAGTTCTTAGATAAACAACTTAAGCTTTTGGTCTCTCAACCTTATTTACTTTACAACCCTTTTGCAAGTTTCTGTTCTGAATTTGGAAAAAAAGCAAATGGTATAACTAGTCTTTAGTTTCCAGCAGAGGTCCAAGAAGTATAAAATATTACCTGAGTAAATAGGAAATTCAGAGCAAACAACTTCCAAAACTATAGAAATGAAAGAGATATCTGGATACCTGGACAGTTACCCAAGTTTTCTGTGCAACTTTGGGGCATCCATCTTCAGCCTACAGGCTAGAATATGTGACAGATTTTTCTGTGAAGCAACGATTTGGAAGGACTGTCCTACTTTGTCTTGTCAAAGTTTGACAGTCACCTTCTTTTGTGTCTCGCTTGACCAATTTGGACAGCATAACATCAGCAGTGAAGGTAAGGGCTGTGCCACAATGAAAGCAAACTCCATGCCCATCATCTTCTCTTAAATAGATTGGTGCTGAAGGAGCAGATATATCTTTTTATCATGAAAAGCGTTATGCAATTAAAACATCTTAAGTGCCTTATGCTGTAGATATCTGAATTGTGTGGGGGATAGGAGGACTAGAGGGAGAGGGAACTGTGGTTGGTATGTGTTATATGAGAGAAGAATTTATTTTCAATTTAAAATAATTAAAACTAACTAAATAATAATTAGTATGACAAGTCATATTTGGTTTTATCCTATTTCTCTGGGCCATTCATCATAGGTCCTCGTACACCAGGCATTTTCATGGGTGGGCTCACTCTCATGGCCAAGAGTCAGACCGGACCAGGCATTGGTTTGATATACCACATTTTCTACACCATGCTCACCCAAGAATATTCCAAAGGCAGGACAAACTATATGTCGAAGGGTATGTGGTTGGGTTCATGCCCCAATCCCTCTATTGGAAGTCTTGCCTGGTCACAGGACATATCCAGTTCAAAACCATCTATGCACCCTTGACATTTGTGGGCTTGATATTGAAGATATTGAATTGCACTGCCTATATTTATTAAAAATTAACCCAGATGTATTGGAGGCCAGATATAAATGATGTACCAATTCCGCTATTGCTATGCTACTATTCTTTTCACAAAATTTCATCTGTCCTACTATATAGTAGACTTGCTCTTCTGAAACTAATACGCTAAGCATCTATTCTCGCCAGTCTGTGATTTCTCTCTAACAGTACTGTGGCAAAGGAATCCTCAACTTAAATTGAACTGTACAATTAGTGTACTGGAAATGGCCCAAAGGCAAGGGAAATTTGCAATGATTAAAGGGTTGACACATTGCAGAACCTAAAGAAGGAAGTGAAGTCACGCTAACTCATTGGCAATCTACAATTCTTGGCGCTCCATAAATGAAAGTCTTCCCAATGCAGTGTATTCTGATATCGTGTGTATATGTCAGGATGTCCAGGCTTCTTCTGAGAAAGAGCTCAGAAGTGATTTGTGCGTGTGCAGTGCACATCTTCCTTCCCTTTCAACCACTTCTTTGGCACATTTTTCATCAGTACATAGTGCATGAAATAAATTAAGGATATTCAGAATCACCAAACAAATATGATATAGAAGCTTACTCTAAGTGACTAGAAGCTTACTCTAAGTGACTCTAAAAATCATCTCCTCAGGATTTGAAAGCAGTTGAAAAATTGGAAAAGTAGTATCAAAGAGTGACAGAGATGGTTTGGGGGTGATAGATCTTAAAGTAGTGAGAAGTGAGCGACAGGGAGCTTTCATTTCACTATGGTAAGAATTCAATGTAAGATCTAGCTTCAGAAAATTATATAAGCAATATTATTAACTCCTCAGATATAATTGTTAAAATGGATTTCTAGAATGATTCTTGCACAAATGAGACTACATCCATTGAGTAGCAACCCATTACACAGCTTCAGTAACCTTGATTATACTCTGGCTGTATGTTAGGTAAATTTATATACATCATATAAATGTGATTTTGCACCATTGTGTTTTTATGACTTTTTTTACCTTATTTAGTTTAATATTTTCAAGTTCATCTGCACAGTTGCAAATTAAATTTTTCTCATGAGAATAAAAATAAAAAAGTTCCAAATACTAAATAATATTTTATTGAATGTCATTTTCTCTCTTTATTTATTAAGGGCATCGATAATTTTCCCTTATCTTGGATCTTCTTAATAGTGCTGCAATGAACACTGCATTGTTTGCACTTAAAGGTGCTAATTTTAGAATGTAAGGGCACATTGTGTGCCATATCTGTCGCCTCATTCACCAACAGAGTCCAGGAGTCTGAACTGACTTTCTATACAAATGTCCCATATTTCCCTCAGAGCTCCATGTTGCTTCTCCTGATGGCATTTTCTGAGACAGAAAGGCAACTTCTTGATAAAGACTACATGAGTATCTGTGCTTTTCCAGGACACTCAGACAAGCTTTCGAAAGACTTGTTTTCATGAATAAAAACACAGGAATGGACTGCTTGGGTCATTCTGCTTCTGAATTGTATTTTTATTTTGAGAAATACTTGTGCAACTTTCCATAATGGCCCTATCATTTTTCATTCCAACTCATAGTGCATATGGGGTTTAGTTTGCTCACATCCCCAGCAATTCATGTCTTGGAAGGTCTGTCTTTTGAAGCACTACTCTACCAGGTATGAACAGTTATCCCATGTAGATCAGTGTTTGCTGAATAATCTCTCCCTATTTCAAGTCTTTTACATTACAAAGCAATAGTACATAAAACACAACCGTTTTGTAAAACACCAAGCACAAGGAAGGTAGGAACAGCATCTTCAAAACTAAATGTGGTAGCTTCATCTGTACACAAAACGTTCCATGTAGCAGTCTCCAGATAATTAGCAGGTATATTACTATTACATGCTTCTTCCTGAACACTTACTAGCAAAATATTTCATATTATGTCATGCTTATTACGTTTAGAGCTTTGGAATGGCAATATCATGTTAAATAAGATAAAATTCAATCACCTAGCAGTTTTATTTGCACTGTCTACAACATCCAGTCTCTTAAACTGATGGTAAGAGCTGATCTGACCTTGAATATTTCTTCATCTTTCTTTGAAGCCATTCTTCATATTACTTATTATCCTTTGGTCACCCTGACCTCTTGTTGGTTCTCCCAGTATTTCAAGAGTGTTCCACATGGGAGTATGTAATGGCAGATCACTCTACTGAGAACACCCTTTCCTCGTCTCAGAAGCCTAGCTCATCCCTTCCTCCATTTTCATCTGCATAAGTAGAATGGACACTCCATGAAGGCAGACATCATTCTGTTCCTAGGCAGACTTCATTGCCGCAGTTTCTGGAAGAGTAATTGCTCTACAAGTATTTAGAGTTGCTTAATAAGTGAGTGATATGTTTTTGTTTGAAAATATATTAAACCAGAAGGCAGTCTTTTTCTTAAAATATGGATTCAACATGAAAATTTCTTTTTTGTATATTTGCTTGTTTTGGTATATTTTTTAACTTGGCAATTTTTGAAAACAGCCACACTTCATTCTTTATCTTGAAAAGGCATGGTAAAATAATATATCACAAGATGTTGTACAAATGTAATTAATTGAGGAAAATTTTACGCGAACAAACCATAAATCCAATATAAATAACTCTCAAACATTTTCTATGTGCTTGTTAATTCTGCAGTATTCACTCCAGGTTACTGTACTATGAAAGTCAAATCAGATCATTTTTACCTATCAAAATTTTGAATTTAATGCAGTTAGGCAGAAAAAGAAAGTTAGCCACATCAAACAACTGACTCCAAAAAATCAAGATGTATCTAATGACTGAACAGTATTGAACCTAATAGGAAAATAATAAGACTGCTGCCATCCTAGGATACCTGGGTCTTGGTGACCAGCAATGCAGTGAATATTTTGGTATTTTTAGAAACATTAGGAAAACTCACAATTTTGCTAGACTCACAGCTTAAATAAACTGTTCTTTCTGTGTCAGATCATTTAGAATGGAGGGGATAGAAGAAGATACAAAGCCTTTAGATGGAATAAATAAATCTTGAGAGAAATTAATAAAAATAATTTTCTCTGAAAAGATACCCAAGATTTACAAGACCCTAGATATTACCCAGAAAAAACACTTAAATTAATCAAATTCAAACTGAAAGGGGAGCCACTAGTGGAATTCCAAGCATCATTAGAGCAAAGCTTGAAAATATGTATTTTAATAAACCAGAAATATAAAAATAATAACTTCACAGATACATATAACATACAAAAAAATAAAAACTATAGTGCAACCTATAAAAACCTGTAATGAGAAATAAAAATGAAACAATAATTAAAAGTCACCCAATTAGAACAAGTCCAGGTCTCGATGGATTCGCTGCTGAATTCCACTAAAGCTTTAAGGCACATAAACTATGCTTCTCAAACTACCTAGTAAACCAGAAAAGGGAGGGATATTGCTAACCTCAGCTCAAGGAGCAACTTTTATTCTGATGCCAATGTCTGTTAAAGACACAGAAAATAAGATGAATGTCTAATCCTGCGGAGCATGTATAGGAAAATTTTCAGTAATGCACTTGGAAATTAAATTCAACCGTGCAGTAGAAAGACCAGCCACTCAGTCAGATACATTCTGGATACATTCCAGGTGTACAAGGATGATTCAATACACAGTCAACTTAATATATCATATTGGAAGACTCTAGGACAGAAATCATATTATCATCTCAATGGATACAGAACATGCTTTCTACAAAGTCATAAAATCCTCTCGTGGCAAAAGCTCTAAGGAAACTTAAGAACTGGGGAGACATACATAATATAGATAAATACCAGGCATGCAGTAGACCTTAAACCACCATTACACTGGGAGAGAAAAACCCCTAAGCACTTCCACCAAATAAGAAAAGGACATCCAATTTCTTCACTCTTATTAAATACACTTCTCAACATCTTATCTTTAGCAATCATGATGGAAAGAAATAGGGGCATAGATGAAGGAAAGGCTGAAGTTATGTAATTCCATTCGTAGACACTGTGGCTGTACACACAGCAAACCCTAAAACCTCCATCAGAAACTACTCTCAGACTTGAAAAACACTTTTAACAAAGTAGCAAAATGTACAGTCAGTACATAAAAATTAATAGTTTTCTTATATACCAATTATAATCATATAAGGAAGTAATTGGGTGCAATATCCTGTTCACAGTTTCTTCCACAAAAATCATTCAGGATTATTGCTGCACTGTCCACAACACTCAAGTTGTGGAAACAACCTGGATTTTCATCAGCAGATAAATGAATGAATAAAAGGTTGTAGGTATACATGATGTAGTTCTACTATGTCATTTGTAGAAAAATGCCCAGATCTGGAGGGAGTCATCCTATTCATAAAGTAAGCAGACTCATAGCGGCAAATACCACATTTTCCTTCTTTCATACATGGATCCTAGATACTACACAGATACAGAAATCATTTACATATGTGTATATGTGTGTGTGTGTGAAGAGAGAGAGATATGCAATAGTAGAAAAGGTATTGATGAGAAAGGAAGAAGATTAACATAATAGGGTGGAAGAGAGAGGAAATATATGGGGGAGAATATATGCAATGAACATAACTTACTTGAATGAAATTTTCTCTATGTGTACAATGAATATACGCTAGCAAAATTTTTTATTCTTTACACTGAGAATTTCTTTGGCTGCAGCAATTCTTCACAAAATTTAACTTACTGTCAATCATCTCCATTTCCATAATTTGATAATTTTTAAATGTACATTTTAAAGTTATATTTTGGAAATGTACCTGCTTTTAGAATACTAATGTATAATATCTATTAAACGTTACAGTGAAGTAGTTCATTTGGATTATGTAGGTCCTGGTAATTGCAGATAAAATAAGATATAACAATTTTTATGCAAATACACAAAACACATGTTCACACATGTGATCCATGTGGTTTTTCATTTTATCCTCTCAGCCAGACTGCATTAGCAGTGACAGCCAGCATGTCTTTATTTCACACACAGGAAAACTGAAGCCAGAGATTAGAAAATTTACAGAGTTAGAGAAGATGCCAGGATCAGGAGATATAAACCTGACTTCTGGAACAATTCTCTTATTTAAAAGCACATTATCTAATAGCTTTTAGCAAATCAGCGGCATTTTCAGCAAAGTATCCTAAGGCTTGAGGAGAGTAATCGGGTCCTCATCAGCAAATCCACTTTTGTCTGATCAGCCTCTGTGGCCATAGCCTTGTCTCTTGTGGCTTTACAGAGCAACCATTTGCACATTGCTGGTTAGTTGTGTATTTCATAGAGAGTGAGAGGAACCAGCATTCTGGTGTCTGCATCACACAGTGTTTAAAGCAACAGAGCTAATATGAGTCTCTAAGTACTGACAATAGAAATGAGTTAGGGGAAAAATCCAAGAGTAGATACAAATTGAAACAATCTTTCAGCCTTCTGTGAAATTGTTTTGTTTTCCTTTTAGGGTTGTAATGATCTCTAATTTTGTATGTTGCACAAAGTTTGAGTTTTACAGAATACTCAAAATTCTAGCAGGTCCAGATGTACAGCAAGCCAGATGCAAGACTTACAGAATTATTACACTCAGCGTCAACCTGGCTCACACATCTCATATTACATTTTTTATTTATACATGAAAATTACCAACACTGCCGACAAGAAAGAATATAAACTAGCTCCCTGGAATACAATCTTTCCTTGGAACAGAGAGTATCAACATTCAAAGTTTTAAATATATCCTGGCTATTTTCCTTTCCTTTTCACAGTAAAACTTAACTGAATTCAATTAATATATTAATCTAATTTCTGCAGTTTTTGTAATGAAGATGATATTAAGATTAATTCATACATTATATATTTTGATTAAAAGTAGCATTTTTGTCTGCTCCATATCAGCACACCATGTCCCAAAACCTGCTGGGCTGTGACAGAACAATGATTGCTGCACCCCAAAATTTTGCTTTTGGTAACTGTTGTATAAAAGGGGGGAGAGGTGCGGGGTGTATTCCCGGCACCCAGCTCCCAGCCCCCAGCCGCCAGCCCACTCAGCTGCTGGTTGCTTGCTTATGCCCAAAATAACCACATGACAATTATATTTATTTAAACCTGGCCCATCATCACCAGCCTCTTCTTGGCTAGTCCTCACATCATAAACTAACCCATTTCTAATAATCCATGTGTCACCATGAGTTGGTAACTTACCAGAAAAGTCTAACTTGCATCCATCTATGGCAGGAGAATCATGGCGACTCTCCCACTTCCTTTCTTCCGAGAACTTCTGTTTTGTCTACTCCACCCACCTAAGGGCTGACCTATCTTATAAGCCAGGCAGAGTCTTTATTTAACCAATGAAAGCAACAGAAATAAAGGACCCTCCTATAGGTAACAGGACAACTCAAGGCAGAACACTGATCTTCACAAAAGGAAAAAAAAATAACATTTACTCTGTATGAATTTTCAATGTTCCTTTAAATGAAAACAGTCATTTTTCCCAGATGTTCCTTGTTTTGTTTCTCCTTATCAGGTCTTCTAAGGCATAGGACAAGCTAGCAACCCACATTTTTTTTTTGTTTTACCGCAGTTGGAGATTAATCAAGAATGACACATGCTATGCAAATAGTTTTCTACCCACTGAACCAAATCCTTAACTATCTGATATTATCTTTAAATTTTACAATATAGTTGCTACCATTACAGGAGATAGTCTCATTGCCTTCTTCAAGATTACATCCTATCTGCAACCGGCCTGCATCAGCCTCCCACGTGCTAGGAATACCACGATAATACCTTGCTACATACTGAATGGAGAGGGACATATGTGCCCTGCGATAGATCATCAATACAAGCCAAACCTTGTCGCTGGCTCTCTCTCATACATATCCAACCTGGTATTGCCTATTATGAGAAGCTCATCCAAAATGAGGGAAGATACTTTCAAACTCTGGGATTACGAGTACAGAGCTGCAGGATATCATGATGAATAAGAGGAATCTGATCTCCTTGAATGGTATTTGACAGAAATGCTCAGTCTGTTCTTAGACTATTGATAAGTGTAACTTTCTCGAGGGATCATGATGGTTTAGCCTTGGCTATCTTGCATTCAGTGGAGATAATTATTAACTGTCTAAATGTCATTGTGAGATTAAATGTTAAATGTTGCTGTAAAAATATAAAGTCTTCACTTTCCTATGCATAAATGCAGTTGTACTTCTTGTTTAAGGAAGAACAGTTGCAGGTACAATACAGAATTCATATTTAATAACAAAGTCTTTTATTTTTGTAATCAGATGAGTAGATTTTTAACTTTTCTCACCATAAAATGACCAAAATTTTTAAAGTTGATGTTAGTTCTATCTACTTGAATAAGTATTATATATCCCACAATATCAAATTATGTATCAGAAGTATAGTTAACTTATTTATTAAAAAATCAAGCTGAATTTTTACTAAATATAGCTCATCAGTTATGAAATTCACATGCGATTGTGACTGTATTTTGTTTCTATTACTGCAGTAACTTGGAGCTGGTTAATCTTGAGTGCTGGGTATGGGTCTGGCTTTTAATCAATAATCCTATGTGCAAATATTGCTTTGAATTGAAGACATTACTTCTTATTTGTTTATTTTTAGTTTCTGTTTATGAACATTTTGTCGGTATGCACACATATTTATCACTTCTTCAAATTCCAGGAAAGGGTTCTGATGCCCTGAAACTGGAATTATGAATGGAGTGAACAGCGAGTGAGCAGCTCTCTGGCCCTGTGACCCGACGATATTTTAAAAGAACTATGACAAAAACAATGGATGTAATTTCATTTCATACAATTCATATCATCCAAACTGTGTGTTCCAATTATCTTTAGTCAGAATTACAGCATTAACTAAATAAAGCGAAGCACATCAATTATAGAATTGGCATTCTTGTTTAGACTTATACATAGATAGAATGCTTCCAAATTTTCCATCTCTCTTGAAACTTCTTTCATAACTTTTATCTTTTTTGGATTTTTTCCATTCCCACTGAGTTACAGGTCATTAATTTCTGTACTGTGGTTAAATTTCTACACTTACTGAGTTCTTCCTCATATATAAAATTTTCTAAGTTCAACAATCCCATTGTTTAAACTTATAGGTATTGCTAGTAAAAATGACATTTAAAGAGCATCTGCATTAGCTGTGGGGGTGGCCCACACCTTTAATCACAGCACTCAAGAGAAAGGCAGAGAGAGACAAATACCTGATTTCGAGGCGAACCTTGTTTACAGAATGAGTTTCAGAACATCAGCATTGGTATTGAAAATACTATTTCTCTTTTACGTTACAAGTCATTTTCTAATTTTAGCACCTCATTAGGAAGAATTTTAAATGCTTCTGGCTGACATTTTGGAAATGTAAGTAATGCTTGATGTTTGGATTATAGAATGGGATTTTGAAGTAGCCTCGTAAATGGTGATTTAAATAGAGATTGTTTTAAACTTTATTAAGTCTCATGATGTCAAATCATTTATAAATTAAATTGGCATATATATCATGCAGATATTTTCTCCTTATTTAATGCTGTAATGTTACCCCAAATTCTTCTGTATGTGGAGATAGTGGCAATAATTTTCACACCACTTTATTTTTAAATTATTTTAGATTTTTAATTTATTTGCATGTATGTATTGCAATAAGAATATTCTAGTAACACTGGCCTAGTATAAAACAAAATGTATCAGCATGTTCTTAAATTCTCATGTGTTATCTATTTGTTTGTTTATTCTTGGCTTCACTGGTGAATTTTTACAAAGTCCTAAAAATTATAATTAAATGTTCAAAATTTTCTAAAAGTAAGAGTATATTTTCTAACTCATTCATGAAGTGTTAACTGAAGGCATAAAACTATAGATCTCTATATTTTATGAACCCTGACTATTGTTTTACAAGTCCAATGAAACTGAATATAAAACAAAAAAGTTTCTAAAATATGAAAAAAAATAATTTTTATTCTAGTAGGATAAGATTGGGTAATCATACAAATCTAGTTAGTGCAAAATATTTTGCCAAAAAAATAAAGCATTAGAAACAAGGTCATTTTTATAAATGCAGAAAACACATGGACAAAGTCATCACATCTTTATTGTGTAAACACCCACCCCATCAGCAACAGAAGGGACTCATCTAAACTAATGGGGTATATCTAAAGATGTGGGTAGAAATAAATAATACTTGAAGCCACACTTAATGGTATAGCACTTATATTTTCCTTCCAAGGTCATGAAATCTACTGTTGTCCCCATGTTCAATCATAACACATGCAGTGCCAGACAGAATGATTAGATAACACACAAAAATATCCATTCTGGGTAGAGATAACTTCAATTCCTTTCTTTCAGTGTTGTGTATAAACAATCACACGGAGCTCACTAAAAACACTATTAAAACTAATAAATGAGTTAGGCTGAAAAATGTTGCATAATACATAACACATAATCAACATTCGCAAATTGTTCACATTTTATAAACTAGCAAGGAGCAATCTGAAATACTCTGAGGAAGCAATGAACTAATATGAGCACTACTAATAAAATAATAACAAAACCATAAATTTTCTTTTCTCAACACTATAAAACATTATTATTTAAAAAATTCAAAAGACATACCGATAGCCAAAAACACATGGCACAATTCTTTGCACTAATAGTAACAGAAGGCACATCAGACCCACAAGGGGTCACTGAGCTACACTAGTAACAGTGAACACATGGTAGTGTTTGTGAGGACATGGAGAAATAACATTCCTCAGAGAATATTAGTGGTTTTATAAGACAAGATAAGAGGATTGGAAAAGAATCTTGCACTTCCTAAATAGTTTCAACATAGTTATAAATAAGCCAGCAATTCTATTTCTAAATATAGAAGCCAGAAACATGAAAGCATACACACACAGAACAACCAATATATTAATGTTCATATTGTTATTCACAGTAGCCAGAAAGTGTAAAAAATACACATTCTTATGAACTAATCAATTTCAACAAGGAGAGGGTATATCCCTCAAATGAAGTAGTATTTAACAACCAACAGAAGTTTAGTACTAGCCCTTGATACCGTGTAGTAAGTCTTGTAGAAGTTATGCTAATGAAAAGAAGGCAGTCACAAAAAATCACAAGCTGGAAGGTTTTAGGTTCCTGCATGCTGACACATGCCTGTAATCCTAACACTTGGAATTCAGGTTCATGAGGGGCACAAGTTCAAGGTCAATATGAGCTACATAGTAAATATAAAGGTGACCTGGGTTGCATAACAAGACACAGTCTCAAGAGCATCATGCATACATAAAGGGAAACTCTGTGCATACAGTGTACTAAGAGCAGACACACATCATACTGCACATAGAAAGTAGCTTACAATGGCAATGAGGATTTTTGGGGGGAAGTGATGGAAAATTAAAAACAATTGGTACTATTTGAATAGCTTTGGGTCAATATTAAAAAGAAAAAGTTTTTTAGACCTCAAAACACTTCTAAAAAAATTTCATGGAAAAAGTAGCAATATAAAATAAGTGTAAATCTGTGTTTTCAATGGTTCGTTAAGGCACAGTTTTATGAAAAGTGTTATTCCCCCTTCAAACAAGCAAGACACATCAAAATAATCATCATTCTCAAATGTTAGCATTTTAAGAATCATTAGGCTGGATTGTTGAAACTCTTCAAAACCAAAACCAGAACTCTATGTTGATTGTCCTTGATTTTTCTACAGAAGATGGATTTTCCTCACTAATATAAGTGAACTGATCCGCTACTTTCAAAAATCTAATGGAAGTAGATAAGAAAAACAAATAATGCTGATTTTTCTGATAATCTTTTGTTTCGGGCACAAGACTAAATGAATCTAGGAGCAATTTGTCACTGAATTTCTTGAAGTGTTTTCTTTCTTTCTTTTTTTACCCTGCTTTCTCTAAGTGGTATTCAAACTTCTGCCTGGAGGACCTATATGACAAAATGAGTCACATTATCAAATGTGGTGTCGCTATAAACCCAGATGTAATAGTGCACCTGAGCTGTAATGCAAATACCGTGATTTCTAGCAGCTCGAAAACAGCAAATATTTAACTTTTGCAAGGCTTTTTGTTGTCGCTGTCCCCTTCATGAGTTTCTCAGAGGATGTGGAAACTTTACTCAGTGTTTCAATAACTCCAGGGAGAAGAAATATCTCACACTCTAGAGCCCAGGCAGCCCTCAACCTTCCGGGGCCTTTGGCACCCTCAGTGCCTGCACATGGTGATTAGGGTGGGGCACTGAATTCTGGGTATAATCTTGGATACTGAAACTCTTATTTTAGGCTTTCCTTGAACGTTGGGAGCTCCAGATATACCAGGTACTCAACTGCTTGCACCGTTGTTAGATTTTTAAAGTTAATTGTAGAGCTAGGGGCTGAGATAAAGCCCTAAAGCATGTATGCATTGAAATTAAGTGAAATATTGGAAGTCATCATTTTCCATTACTTCATGAACTAATTTCAGAACATTATTGCCTTTAATAAATGGCTCTTCATTGTGTACAGTCTTCACAGTTGTATGTGACTATATGTGACAGTTGTATATGACTTCAAAAATGAAGCATGCAGGACAATTATTAGCAAAGCCATTTTGACTACAGATACCAACACATCTATAAAATAACCAGTAACTTTGCATACTGAATTTTCCCCTGTGTACTGTGAGACCCCCCACCCCTTATTCTCAAAGGTTCTCACAGGGATGAGAAGAAATTTTCTAGCAGAATGTTTTAAAAATAGAAACCCAGACTGGTGGGGGACAATTCTGTATTCTGTCAATCATGTTTTAAATAAACGCTGATTGGCCAGGCAGAAAGTATAGGCAGGAAAACCAGACAGGAAGTAGAGATGGCACAAGGAGAACAAGACATCTGGGAAGCAGGAAGCTCACTCACCACACCTCCCCAGTCCACCAGGATGTGAGCTGCCTGGCTGAGAAAGGTACTGAGCCATGTGGCTATCATAGATAAGAACAATGGATTAATATAAGTTATAATAGCTAGTAAGAATCCTGAGCTAATGGGCCAATCAGTTTATAACCTAATGCAGACTCTCTGTGTGATTTTTCTTTGGGGATTGCTGGCTGTGGGGTACTGGGCAGGACAGAAACCCCAACAAGCCAGCCCTCATGTTACAGAATGGTGCCCACGTGGATAACTGCATCCACAGAAAGCATGAGAAAGCTTGGGAAAGAATAAAGCATGTTT
>JAQHUG010000090.1:1867596-1887749 GCA_028555095.1 Dicrostonyx torquatus | reverse complement strand
GTAATTGTGGTTCCCTCTGCTCAGATGACTCCAGACTGTGTCAAATTGACATAAAACTATGCAGCACAGAAACAAAATAGTAAATGGTACACCTGTATTTGTTTTCCCTGTTTTAATATAATTATGGTCTTCAAATATATAACTATAAATGTTTTATAATAATAAAATAGAATGAAGCTATTGAACTTCTCCATCCATAGGCCAGATTTACATGGAGCTGTCTATAAGGGGACAAACATAGTCCCATTTTTCCATATTAATCAATGATAACAGTGGCTCTGTCTCAACAACTCCACTTTAGCAGCTGTCGCAAATCCTACCTCTTTCTTGTGAAAGACATTTTATTTTGGAAATGTGACTAACAGCTTGGACAAAAATTCTATAAAACAATGTCAGGAAAGCAGCCTGCGAGTCGGCAGCAAAGATGCCTTAACCTTATCCTTATTCACACGGACTAGACAAATGATAAATTATTTTAGCTAAAAATTCTTTTGGTGTTTCTGCTTTCATTTTTACCCTTTTCATGTTCACCTTCCATGACATGCCATGCTCAAAACCTACTCCTGAATTCTTTGATTTTTTTTTCTTTGTTTTCTCTCACATCTTCATCTCAGAGCCAGAATAATGGCAGAGGCTCTCATTATCTAAAATTATGATGGCTCCCCCAACACAAAAACAAATGCAGCAAAAAATGCAAAAATCACTACAATCAAAGACCAATTGTTATTAATTTTACTGTTCTTATTTTATATGTTTTGTCAATTTTAATATTATTTCCTCATTTCTAACAAGCTTTTATTCTGAAGGATAAAAAATAAACTAAAGAATTGGGTAGAGAATACAGGAGAAGGGGAAAGGAAGAAGGCGACATAAAGAAAATGAATAAAATAGAATAAGAAAGAAAATTAAAAATAAAGAAAATTTCTAGGAGAACCAAAGAGATAAATGGCTGGAATATGTGCTGGCATATTTTAAACATGTTTTAAACTTATCATTTTATTAATAGCACAATGGCTCAAGATTATTTTATTGTTTGTCTAGCTGGTAGAAATATTTTGCTGCTGCCCTGGCTCTTTGTTACCTTGTCCTCTTCCACTCTACAATGTTATTTTCAAAATCTGATTGTTAGACTAGCAGTATCAGTATCATGGTGCTACTTTTTAGGGATTCTTAGGTCTCACTACCAACTCAGTACTGGGAGCACTAGAGGGTATGGTGGTACAAGGAGGCATCAACAAGCGCTCCAGAAATTTCTGATCCTTGAAATAGGCTTGTTTCCCCTTGTTTCTCCATTTGCTACTTGCCAGGCATGGAAACCTTGTGTTCCCCATTGCTCTGATAAAATACCTAACAAACGTAACTTTAAAAAAGAAGTGTTAATTTTGGCTCGCAATTTGAGAGTAGAGTCTAACATGGTGGGGAAAAAGAGCAGCTTGTTCATAAGGTTATTCTTAAGGCATGGGTTGTTTCATACACAGTCAGAAAGCAGAGGGAGAAGGAAGCTTTGCCTCATTTCTCATTTTCAATTTGGTCAGTACCCCAGTCCATGCAACAGTACTGGCCACACTATGTTTGGTTTTAGTTTACTTTACTTCCCTCCTTGTTTAAACCAGTCTAGAAATCCTCACAGACACTCACGAACTTTATCTCTGAGGTGATCATAGATGGTATAAATTTAACTGTATGTCTAGATACAACTAAAAGTCTAGATACAATCATTAACTGTATGTCAACATTCAGAATACTACTAGTTACTCATCAAGTTTCTTTGCAATTGTAACTTTTTAGTCCACTTATCTTCTACCCCAATAACTGCTACCACAGTACCACATATTTAGATACACTTTCTTTCTCTATTTTGTGAGATAGAAATACTTTAATGAAGAATAGAATTTGGCTGATGATATCTTTTTCATTTCCATGCAGTCTGTACTGGACCAAAAGGCTAAATATCTTCTGTTCAAGAACAAAGCCTGTAGTGACATTTCAGTGTTCTTAGCTGACATTGTGATTTTAACTTTCTATATCACACTTATGAACTAGAAAGAAAGCAAATTTCAAAGCAAATAATCCCAAAAAAGTAAACAAAGAAACTTAAAAAACCCAAAACATAGACATTTCAAATGGTTCATTTTTCTCATAGAGACCTATTGGTTCACTCACAAAATTTTCCATTAGCTTTTTCTTCAAAACTGCTTGCACCTACCCTTCCTTCCCAGAGGACAAATATAAAAACTGCTGCTGAAGTTGGGATTTAACGACACATATCAGATCCCCTGGAGTGGGTCTTCTATGGGATTCAGGATACTGATGCTGCTATAACCAAACAAGGTACCCTGTCCTCCAGGTTGAAGAAGTTCTGATTGACATATTGAAAAATTTTTGTCTGGTTGATAAAACCAGGAAAACTTTTGTCTCGTGTCTAAGGAATCTCTGGTAACTCCTAAAACAAGGTAGGTAATGATAGATTAGGGAACCTCACTCAGTACAGCAAGACAATGTAGTCATTCCAACCAACTATAAAATGAAGAGGAAATGTGTTGCCCAAGTCCTGGGTTTCAGACTCTCCAAATCTAACTGTGAGAGTGTGGCAGGAGCCGGTGGAACATTTCTATTGGTGAGATGTTTCTTGCTCTGTCTACAGGCTTCATTCCAGAAACCCAGCTTCTAACTGGAGCCCTTCATATCAAGAAAAGATGCACTTCTGCTAGGACTTCTGTTCACTTCTGTCGGCTATCTATCTTCACACTCCAAACAGACAGAAAGCAGAGAAACCTTTTCTTATGTCTTTTCCGAAACCCAAGTGTTTATAGAACGTGAGTGAAGCCCTCTTCCTTTCTACACTGCTGATGCCCCCTTCCTCTTCTGCCCAATACAGTGTTCAGTGTTAAAGGAGTTAAAACATAAAATTGAGTGAATTCACAAGGTAGGAATAAGTCACCAACAAAACAGTGTTCTGATTGTGTTTCAGACATTCTGGATCAACTGCTCAAATAGGTTTTTTTTTCCCAAACCTGTAAATACCTTAAAAACAAGGGTTCTCAGGCATCCATCTTCTGTAAAGAAAATGGACAGAATCCCTAAGTGCGGGATGACTCAGCTAGCAGCGGAAAACTTAATCCCATGATCCTAGGAGAAAGGAATTCTGAAATGAAGCCTGAGGAGCTGTTGAGTTGGAGACAGATACATCAGACTCGAGGAAGTGGAGTAAGTCCAAGACAGCTTACAGAAAAAGCATCCCAGTTACACTGTTAGTAAAGCTTCGGTGATGGGAACCCTTGACTGTGAAACTTTTAGGTCCCCATGTACCTTCCCGCAAGTGCTATAGCAAGAGAACCAAATTAGGACTGTTGATCTGGCCCCAACGTGGAGTCCTTCTTATCAGCCCTCTGAAGACTTAAAATCCAGCAGATCTGTGTGTTTCTTGTATTCTAAGACTTGCCATTCTTTTGAATAAAAATCAGATCCTGACTATAGTTGGGAGTGAGAGAACATACAACAGCACTTCTTGACGTGCCATTGTCCTTCACTGTTGGAAAAGTGATTTTATTCTGACATAAATGGCTATACAATAAAAAGTGTATACACAAATATACTATGGCAGCATACACCTATACTATCAACTAATAAAGCAGCTGAGGAGAAAAAAGTCATTTAAAGCTATGTGTTTTAGGCTACCATGGGCAGCATAGTGAACTTCTGTCTCAAAAAGAAAGAAAAAGAAAAAAGAGATAAAGAACAAAATTTATAACAAATCCAAACAGATATCTCACCAAAGAAAATACATAAAGGACAACAATTATTGGCAAATATTCCACTACATTTGCTATTAGAAAATCTAATGTTAAAACAATGAAATTCTACTTCACACTTAGTACAATGATTTCCATTAAAACACAACTAGGAGGAAAAAATGCCGAGTTGTATGTGGAATCTTATTTTCTCATTTTGCTAGTGGGAATGACAAGGATACACATAGTCTTACACAAAGTAAAAATTGTATCAAATTTATTGGCCCAGATGAAGTAAAAACTCATGGGCATATAAAATGATGTCCTTGAATGTTTAGAGAAATTATTCTTATAAATCCAAATTCTAGAAGCAATGATTCCCATAGGCAAATATACAAGAAAGCTTTTGAGCTTCCATATATTTTAACATTACTCATTCATAAAATAAGTGTGCTGTCAAACTGCAGGTAGACACTGAGGAGAATTATATCACCAAGGGAGGGTAAACAACCTAAGAAGTTTGCATGTCTGGTAGCATGTGTTACAATGTAAAGAGATAAAAGTGCAAAGAGAGTAAAATGCCATTGGCTTAGAACACTTGGAAAAGGAAACTAGAAGAAGGTTGAAAGAGTAAACTTCAGAGGTGTGGTATGGCAGTGACACAGTCCTCTATGATACTTCAATGGTGGATGAAATTCATTTAAGGGCAATCTTATATAGCATAGGATAGACATTAATGAAACTGTGACCATGGCTTCATAATGTTGCACTAATATTGTTTCATTGCTATACTCTTCTTAGATGATTGAAACCCCCTTTGTGTACCTGAAATATATGTTCACATATGTTTTCTCCTTTTTTTCTTTAAAAACTATCCACAGTGGGCTCTTTCAAGGGAAGACCCCTCGCACATTCATCAAGATCAAAACATAGATTCTAGGAACTCATATCCCCTATGCTAAAACAGTAAATGATGATTTGGATGAATTTTTAGACTAGTAGAATAAGAAGAGAAAGAATGCTTCTCATTGTGAAAAAGATTTTTACAGATATTTAATAATGATTGACTTGCTATATTAAATTGTTTACTATATGCTGCGCATTGTAGAGACATTTAAAAGAAAATACATACTTTAATACTTTAATTCATTAGCCTAGTATGCAGATTTGATTTCAATATAGGGAAGTTATATTCCATCTAAGTCCCATTTGAAACCTTATATAGAAAGCCATCTGTCTCCCAATCCCCGTGACAGCAGAAAGTGAGGATTTTACAAAAAGTCACCCTGTGACTTCAACCTTGGAAGAGTTCTTCCCATGTCTTTTTGAAATATGAGTTTAATTGGTCTTAAATTGGATCAGCCACCTCCTGAAGGCTTAGAACTGTCTCTTCTAAATTCTTCTTGCCCCAAAATGTTCTTATCAAGCAACTTAGAAGAAACACAATAAATCTTGTTAAAATTATTTTAGTAGGATTTTTTTTTGCCAGAAAACACTTACAATGAAAAAATTGTTCAAGGGCTCAGTTTATAGAAAGTTATTCTGGTTACATCAGGGTAGCTATGTGATTCTGAAGCAGTACAGTAAAGACAATAAAGTATTGGAAAATTATACTGTGTCCTTAACAATATATTTAATAGCACATCTTCTTGCTAGTATCTGTACTCTTGCTGAAGAGGATATACTTACAATATATTGGACAGTTGAATAATTTTTATACTGCTACAGAGTTAACATTCTGGAAATCCTGTTTCTGGAAAGGCAAAGTTGTTGGAAGGCAGGTATTTTACCCTGAATGCTGTGTTACAAACTTTCCAAGATGGTTCTCAGCTAAGCCCATGATACTGTAACTTGCAGGAGCTGAGTGACAGAGAAGTCACCCATGCTGCAGAGTACACTGCGCAAACAGAAACCCTAAAAATCTACCAAGAAAACACGGCTAAGGCACTCCACCTTCCTTCAGTATCTCTGCGGCACCCGCAATGGAAAATATATTTGTAAGACTCATGTAGAATTTCTCCAAGTCGGGAGGTGAAGGGTGAAGTTAGAGTGCAGAGACAACAGACGGAGAGGTATTTCAATTCCCCAGAGCACATAGAGTTTGCAAAACTGGAAGACTGTGTGGGAGGGTCCACCTGTATTTCTGTGCTTTGATTGGTTAAATAAAGACCTGCCTGGCTTATAGTTAGGTCAACCCTTGGGTGGGCGGAATAGACAGAAAGGAAGTTCTGGGAGGAGAAGAAGGAAGTGAGCAAAAGCCTCAAGCCACCATCGCAGATGGATGCAGGTTAGACCTTTCCGGTAAGTCACCATGTGGTGACTTACAGACTTTTATAATGGGTTAGTTTAATTATGAGAGCTAGCCAAGAAAAGGCTAGTGATAATAAGCCGGGCAGAGTTTAAATGAATACTGTTCTCATGTTCTCATTTCGGGCATAAGCAAGCAGCCAGCAGCTGAGCGGGCCGGCAGCTGGGGGACCTACAACCCGCACCTCTCCTCCCTATTTACAACAAGACTGCTTCATTATGTGGTACTGTAAGGCTCCAAAATCTCCTCCCCTTGACAAAATTTCCAAATGATCGTTTCCCTTCAATTTTTTCCCACTGATACCTAGAACCCAATTAGCTACATGTTACCCTCCCTGAGGTCATGCAACTGTAGGCTTCACACACACCAATAGGTTCTCAAATGCAACATTTTCTACTTGCTCCTGGCAGATTTTTTTCTTATACTGTTGGTTAAACATACAATGTAGGCTAGTCATTATAAACAGTTGGTGCAGTATAATTTTTGTATCAACTATTTAACTATTTCTTCTGCAAAGGGCTCACTAGTCAGTTTGCCCTGCAAACATGATCAGAAGCAATGACTCTTTTAAAATCAGTGAATTATGGAATAAAACGACATCTTCAGGTCCTTCTGTTCTTCAGCATCCAGTGGAAACGGAAGTGCCTGAAAGATTGAGGTTCCAAATCCTCACTTAAGGGCATTATGAATTATTTTTCAGATCACTATCAGCACTTTCTCTTCTCATAGATTGGCTTAGATAAGCTCAATAGTCAATGAAACTACTGCCTGTGTTGATGAAGATAATCTTTCTTGCTACCAATGAATTATTTTTCCCTTTCATAAAACATACCGACTTCTAAGACTGCACTGCCTCACCAGGGGCCAATATTACCAAATTTCTGTTTCTCCAGGACTGTGCTCTTCCATTGGTATGCAAATAGATGCTATTCATGCCACATTTAGGATAAAAAAAAATCAGGAAGTATATTATGAACTCTTGCCAGCTGGAAGAGAAAAAAATCCACAACAGTGGATGAATTAGAGCATAATAAATTATAAGTAGCCAATTTGTAGCATACAAAGCAGTCTACCAACCATGTGTTGGCTTATACATAAGTAAAAAGCAGCATTCCAGCACTGAGGATGTAGCTTAGCAACAGAGTTCACTATAGGTAGGTGTGAAAACACTAAAGAACATCATAACACCACAAAAACAAATTAAACTGAAATGTAAAGTAAGCAATATAGAATGATAAACTTTTGCATTTTAGAGTCTTTTTCATTTGTAATAAATGGACGAAAAAACAAATTAAAACCCTAGCATGTATATCAAAGGGAAATTAATATAAAACTTTTGTCCAAATTGAATATATCAATACAGTCATACTTACTTTTAAATTGTAAGTTGATTTATCTGTTTCTAAAAATAAAAATACCTGGTTATTACAGTTAAGTACACTGTGAATGCATAAAATTACTTTGAATACCTCAGTTATGATACACACATTTTATAATTTAAATTCTTAACTCAAAGGGAGAAGATAAACAATGTAACATGAGGGGCCTGCCCGTTGGGGTTTTTGTCCCGCCCAGTACCCCACAGCCGGCAAGCCCCAAAGAAAATCACACAGAGAGTCTACATTAGGTTATACACTGATTGGCTCATTAGCTCAGTCTTCCTACCAGCTCCCATAACTTATATTAACCCATTGTCAGCCACATGGCCAGTACCTTTTCTCAGCTGGGACACATGTTGCTCCTTCGGTGGGCTGCGTAGGAATGCCAAGGGAGCTTCCTGCTTCCCAGACGTTCTCCGTGCCCTGCCTCTACTTCCTTTATGGTTAACCCTCCTATACTTCCTACCTGGCCCATCAGCGTTTATTTAAAACATGAGTGACAGAAACAGACAAGTCTCCTGCACCAAAACAATAAGCATCTCCAGACAATAAATTAGTTCATTTGTAGATCTGATATTATTTAATATATTCAATTTCCAGAATTTACATGAATAAGAAAATGTTGGTCTATTTTATACCATTGACATACAAACATTCCTTATAACTAATTATGATACGTTCAAAAGTGTATTTTGCTACACTACAGTGTGCTAGCATAGTTTCTACTACTCTTAGAGGCAAGGTTCAGCCTCTTGTAAGATGATGGCAGTTGCTAGGGTGATGGTAACCCACTGAAATTGACAGTTCTTAGAGAAGGAAGCATGGGAACAAAGCATAGACACTTTTCCTATTATTGTAATGAATGACTGGCAGGAGCAACTTTGGGATTTAGTTTTGACTGACAGTTTCATAAGATATAGTTCACTATAGCAAGGCATGGCAGCTGTGACAGCTCTACCTACATCATCAAAACAGGAAGTGACAGTTCCTAATGACTCAGTGGATGAGGAAGCAGAGAGCTCAACTTGGAGGAATAAGTTATAGCATTCAAAACTCAACAGCACCAGCCTTGCTTCCAACCACAAGGATTCTACTGCCTCCACACGCAGAATCACCAGATGGACGCCAAGCACTCCAACCCATGTGCCTGTGGGAGACCTTCATATTCAATCCATGGCAAAAAGGAAGACCTCAGGAACATTTATTATAGAGATAAGACAAGAACTGCTGTTCTTTTCTCTAAGCCACCTAACCTTCAGCATCAAAATAATATTCCTAAGTCATGAATCTCATGCAATTAAAGTTGATAATATAATATGAAAATACATTTTTTTGTAAGCAAAATACACTTTTTTAGCTCTCCTAGTCTATTTTGTCTCCTAGGTGTTCCTTCGCTGATGTTGCTGAGTAACCATTTACAGGTTTAGGCTTTTCTGATACTTACTATAGCTAGAATACAAATGCTGAAGATGTGAATTTAGCTTCCAATAACGGGAGACAAATCTTTGAATTCCCCAAATGGCTACGGCCCTCACACCACAGGTAATTGAAGCATGTCAGCAAGAAGGATGTAACAAATAGCATACTGAGAACTGGGAGTCTGAAACCGCTGTAGTTAGAACTCTAGGAGTCCCAGGGCTTTGAAAAGATTAACCAGAAACAATCGTAAAGCAATTACAGTCCCCACCTTTTCTGTGTGATATGAGATTGTAGATTGTCGCCATAAAACAATATTTATTTTGTATGCCTCCATTACTAGCCACATTGGTGAGCTACAGTTTCAGTGTGAGACCCTTTGTCCAACAACAAAGTGAAGAGCAATTGCACAAAATTCCTGGTGTCACCCTCTGAAAAAATCACACGCCAATCTTTTTTTGCCACACACAAATGACAACATAGACATACAGACAAACAAATAAAAAAGTACAAAGCTTTGAATTTGCTGAAGACTTGCAGTCGTTATATACATATATTTTATGTGAGGCATCCATCCTCTTTAATGCCATCTACACAAAAAGTTCCTTTTGCTTAGTTTCATTTTGTTTTGGTTGAAAATTCTTGCTTCAGGGAAGTTACCTCAGTGCCAGACACAAGACTGGAGCAGGTTGAACTATGAGTAACCACAATGACCCTCTTGTCAGTGATTGATTTTAGAAAAGTGTCCCACTTTCAAAGAGGGAAACATGAGGAAATGTTTTCTGAGAATCAGCGACACAGTTTTTTTTTTCTTCTGAAAATAACTACTGGAATGACCTACTGTCCAGTCTCTGTGATGATAGTGATTTGATTGGAAGTCTGAGAAGTTTGGCAAATTAATTAACAAACTGAAGATAAAGCAACTGAGGGGAGCAACAGCCTAAAGAATTTTCTGGAAAAAAAAACATAGAGCCACTAGATAACACATTGTTTAGCTTATGATGAATATTAAAAG
The DNA here is from genome assembly GCA_028555095.1 of Dicrostonyx torquatus. Lineage (NCBI taxonomy): Eukaryota > Metazoa > Chordata > Mammalia > Rodentia > Cricetidae > Dicrostonyx > Dicrostonyx torquatus. Next base: position 1,877,900 of record JAQHUG010000090.1, on the reverse strand, counting down.
TTTCATCCAGTTATATTATTTCTAAAGGAATAAAACTGATAGGGTAAAAGGCAATTTTTCTCAATATGACAGGTGTTTCCATATATTTCTATTTTTTCTTCTGCTGCTCCCGAGTGCTTAGGAGACGAGGAGCAGATTTGGGAGATTATTCTGAAACTTGCCTTTGTCTTGTGGCTTCTCCCTCTAATCACAGAGAGCTATCAAGGCTCTGTGCATTCTTGATGCTAGCAAGTGAAAAATTAATTTCTCTTGGAAGCTGAACTTTAGACTTTTATATCTCAGAACCTAGAAATGGAAACATTTATCACTTCAGCTATAAAAACAATCTTAATAACTTTTTGGTATTTATGTAATGCCTCTTAAATGGTTCATTTTATCACACACATACAAACAAAGGTAATATGATGCTATGGGTTTTTTTTTCCTTTTGTGTACCTCTACAGATTTGTGTGTATCAGTTATTTCTCTTTCAGAGTTCACTGGATTCAGAATATTGCCTACTGAAGAGCAGAATTCCTATTTACAAGAAGATGAAGAGCTATTGGAAAACCAATATATCATGATCTATTTTGGTATTAATTCAAGCTAATCTATCTAGCTGTCATGATGCTATGGATACATTGTTCATTTTGAGTCACTATGTACTGGTGCCATCATATATCAGATTTATTTGCGACAGAAATCAATCTGAGGATTTAAAAATAAAACACTTGCTAACTGAAATATTAAAACAAAAATACTATTTGTTGCACTGATGAAAAAGAAGAGCACTTTGGGAAGGATGTGAGAAGTGAATAAGGCAATAACCTCCCCAACGAAGGAGATGACGGATGGTGAGGACAGGAGCAAGTGTGAACAAGCAGCAATGAAAGCAAGATATAAAACTGTATTTGTGTGTTCAAGGATGCAATGTCGTCCTAGTTTTGACATGGAAAATCCCTGTAGTCCTTAAAATTAATTATGGAAAATAGCATAGAAACATCTGCATGAGGACAGATCTGTTAGAGGGAAACATTTTGTCCTTTGAATATGTTTGACAGTAATTACAGAACAGGATCATTCTAAATTTCCTAACTTCAACACAGTTTTCACTGCTGAAACTTATCTAAACGTTATTTCTGTTCTTAAATTTGGGCCTAGAAAGCATTGGTTCTAGTCAAGAATTTTATCAGTTTTTGAGACTTTCCTTTGAAATGTTATTGTACGTGAAGTTTGGACATATAATTATTATTAAAAAAGAAAATCAGAAATATGTAGGTTTGTTTTTTTGTTTTGTAACAATAAAATCTGTATTGAGGTAGCAGTTGCATATGTGTCAATATTTTAGGATTGCTCCTACTGATTTCATTATTTATAGTTTGTTAATAAATATCTGTACCAAAGCCTGCTCCCAGAGGAGCCTGTCCCTTTTCATATGTCTGCACACTGAGTGAGTTGTCCACATTTCATTTGTCATCTTGGATATGTTTGCTAGTAGCAAGACCTTACTTTAATTACAGATTCATGATCATGGTTGAATGCACAAAGGTAAATGAGATAAAAATCATTCAAAAGTTGTTTGGGCAATTCAGTATGGCAGGGATATAGCTAATTCAACTTAAGGAAATTCAAGAATTATGAATTAAACATTTCATTTAATGTAACTCATGGAAACATATAAAATCTAGTATTTTGAATTTTATTTTTAAAAAAAAGTTTATTTGTTGACTAGGTCCCTAAATGTACTGTGAACCATAGTCTGATCTAGGGAAAACATCGTAATGGTCAGTTTATCTATTGAAATCATTTTAGTACTTGCAAACTTTTGCAGTCTGTATATTTACATATAGTCGCTTGATAATACATATATAATATCTTGTCTAAACCAGGATTTGTTCTGATCACCAGGGATGCAAAAGTAAACCATCTCTCTTTCACAGAATCTATAATCTGTTTTACAGTGAAACAGAAGGTGAGGGTGGATTAAGGTATGTGTTAATCCTGACGTCCTTCGCTCGGATTTCGGTTCCAGGCCGCTGTGCAGGCAGCAAGTGGAAGTCCAACCGAGAAAGAAGGGTTAGCAGACAGGGTCGGCCTGGGACACCCCCTGAAACAGGAGGCAGGAGGGTGAAAGGCCTCTAAAAAGAAAAGTTTTTTTAAAAACAAAATACAGAGAGAGAGAGAAAAGAATAAAAAAAGAGTAAGTTTAAAAGAGTAAATAGGTGCATTTTCATCCTCAGAGACCTTTCTGAGGGATGCCACATGGAAGACTGGCCAGTAGGAAAGTAATAAAGAGGAGGCAGAAGGGTAAATTGAAGGCCTCCAAAAGATAGAAAGTATACAGCTCAATAAGATACAATGTGTGTGTTGATTGTGTTGTCTTTTGTGTTCTGGACTGGAGAAAGACATTTGATTCTGGGAACTGCTAAGAAAGGTATTTTGGCTTTAAAGTATGGGCCTAAGAATTTGATACTTTGGAAAAGAGGTTCTGTTTTTGTCTCCACAGAGGATGAGAACCTGAGGATTTATTTGAGATTCATGTGGTTTGAATCACCGAGACCCCCTGAATTGTTGCAGTAAAATACCCCCAGAATGCAATGCCCCCACTCAGCAGGAAGTAGCCAGACAGGTTGACTATGCCCAAATTTCCCTAAAAGATTGTTTAAGTGGGGCCCCTTCAGTGGTTCCGGAGCAGCGAGCCTGCTTTCCCGAGTTTCTCTCCACTCCATACACCAGTTTGGAGCCAGAACGAATGCAGCTGCGGTCAGTAGACAGCTGGCGCAGAGCTTTGCTAGGTGTCTGTGGCAGAAAGCACATTGCCCCTGCCCAGTCGGTGCCCAGCCTGGGGGGTGCCACAGTGGTGCCTGGAATCACAGAATCCACTGGGCTGCCCGAGAAGGCAGCAGTGGGGCAAGGAGAAGGCAGTGGTGGTTCCAGACTCTGCATGCCCAAAAGTCTGCGGTGCGAGCGCGCTAGGCTTTCCTGAGGCACCCGAGAAATCCGCGTAGTAGCTGCGGAAGGTCTCTGAGCCTGCATGCTGACTGGGCTACACACAGCTGCCTGAATTGCTCTCTCCCAGACTGTGCAGATGGCTGAGACTGTCAACCAGCTAGCAGAAAGAGTCAGCAATGTTTTGGACATACTCAATTCGGCGTATTGTGGCTCTGGTTAAGGAGCAAGTGGACTATATTTGGACTTTTCAACAGTTAATCATGTTATGTGTGTTACTACTGGTACTGTATTGTATGCTTCTGCTACTGTTATGGAACTCAACCGTCATATGACAGGGGTTTGGAATACTGCTTTCGTTAATTTTACCACCCAGCTGGTGCATACTATTTAAGCCGTAAATTTCACCCAGGTTGAGCCTGTCCAGGTCAATGATAATGGGCTTGGATGGCTAAAGTAGAGGGATGGCTGCAGCGGTGGTCTGGCTCGTTGGCGTTGTCAGTCCTGGGGATACTTGGTTTAGGGCTATGTGTCTGGATCCTCCGTTGATTCCGCCACCAATATCAGAATCAGTTGAGTGTCACCTGACAGGCACTCCTAGCGATGGTTGCGCAGCCTGAATCCACACAAGTTTGGCTGCAAATGCTGGATAAGCAGTAGCCATGGATGGGCAATACCTTGGGGACAGGATGTCCTAAGACAGGAGGGTCTTCTGTGTAATAAAAAATTTAGGGGGGAGATGTTGGGACCATTTGGAGTCATGGCCTCCAGTTGCTCTTCCTTGGAGATCTTTACCTCTGATTTGAGTTACTGAAAGCTCTGCTTCACGAGCATGTGTTGTCTTGAGGATCAGAGGATAAGGTTTTCACCTGTTGGCCCACCTGACTGTTGGGTATTTAAGCCTCCATGGTGCTACTGAACAAAGGGCTTTTTACCAGTGACTAGAGGTCCGTGTCTGTCTCTCTGTCTGTGTTGTCTCCCTGTCTCTGTGAGTTTGTATGTTTCAGCCTCCAGCCCCTAGCCCGAAGAAGCTCCGTAACTGTATGGTAGCACACAGAGCGCAGACAGAAAGGCGATTGTGCGCATCTATTGACATTAATTCTCTAAATCTTGATGAGCTGTGAGTTTCTTCATTAACCACCACCCCACTACCTGATGTAGTCTGTGATACCTACTAATAAATGGGAAAAGAGATCCAAATTAAAAGAGCACTTTAATACTATATTCATTTAGCAGAATAATAGTAATGGAGTTAGCGCTAGGGTTTATGAGCTCCTCAACCATGGGTTCTTGGTTAGATTTAAGGCACAGGCCTGTGATTCCTGTTGTAATGCCTGTGAGGTGATTTCAAAACCAATCAGAAATTTCTTGCTTGCCCCCATGACCTTTGTAGCACTATTGAACCCAGGATCATATCCTGGCATGCTGGTCATTATTGTAGGTCATGGGTTTCACAGCTGGCCCAGATTACTGATGACTCGTTTCCCCCAGCTGCCTACATTCTGATTCTATGGAAGTTACAAGCTTAATTTTATTGACTTATTTTGTGGGAATGTCTTCTCAAAGCCTTGACTGAGTGTCCTCAAGAATCTAAGTGTACAGGAAGTGATGAGGAACTAGAGCAATGGGTGAGCTTATGCCAATCTGGAAAGGAAGGCGGTAGCATTCACCTGATGTTTCCTGGATCATATTGGGATGATAGAAAGCAAACAAGAAGAGGAAAGGTGAGAGACAAAATGCTTTAGAGTCAGCCAACCACTGAATGTAAACAGAAAATCTCTGATTAACTGGAAAACCTAAAAAAGGAAAAGGCACATACATTGTTTTGAGAAAGCTGCTTCTGTGTTTTGAGAGAAGAATTGGATGAGAAAATCTACCATTATTTATTTCACAATCATTCCCTGCCTGGAATCAATTCAGCATGGAAGAATTTGCCTTCCAGCTGATTATGTCTATTTAAATGCCATTCTGTGTTATTTTTCTTTTATTCAGAAATATTTGTTTTGTGCCTGTTATGTGACAGAAACTGTACTCAGCAGAGCAATGAACAAAACAGAGAAATGTTGCATACATAGGCAGCTAAAATTCTAGCTTCAAAAATATAGGAATAAGAAAATAGGCAGTAAACTACAAGCAGGCAGTCTGAAGACAGAAATTCTGTGAAGAAAAATATAGTTGGGTCAAGGGACCTGAGAAGCTGTAAATGGGAGGCTATTGTTTCACACATGTGATGCATGCCTTCAAATAAGATAATTGAACTTCCTCTTTTATCCCACTATATACAGTACCTCACAATAGAAAAGGGAAGTCTCTTGGTTCTCTGTCATATCTGACCATTGACCACTGTTGCTAATGAAATGTTAAGTAGAAGGGATTTGTGCCAGTTCCATGCAGATTCTTAACGTACAATGACCTGTTTTTGTGTTTCTACATTGATCTTCTAGAATAAGAACATGCCCCAAACATAGGCTCACATTTACAGTTTTTATGTTAAGTTCATCTTTCACAGAGTCATCAAAATAAAAAATCAGTACTCATAAAGATTTATAAATGTGTCAAAAATAGCTAAAGCTTATTAATACATATGTATGTACAATTTCTTTAAAAATAAGATGACATTATACATATGTTTTTAGCTGGTGGAATTTTTCATATAATAGGTAACACAAGTGCCACATTCCTTATCAATTGATTTCATTATCATTTAAATTACAAATAATGCATGCATTTCCCAAAAGTTTTCAAAAACAACTTATATTTCTCCTGCTTGCCAAATTCCATCCCCAGCAACATATAGTATTAAAGATTTGTAACCAATGCATATCAAAGCCTTCCACCTCACTTCCAAACTTATAACAAATACTAACAAAATAAGATGGTAGGGTCACCTGTAATATGTAATGAATTGGATGTCTGTTCCCATGTGCATATTCATGTATAATAGTATTATGGTTCTCTTACCAAGATGGAGTAAGCATATAAGATAAACTGCTCTGTTGTACATAGGACTTAGAGTTCTACAGTCCTACTTTCTTTATTTGTGTAGATGTGTGTCAAATATCTGTTTTGTGGTTACAAATTTAAAAAACACATCTTTACATAAACTATTCAACAGTGTTAGAAAATAATTTTTAAAGTAAGAATTACATCTTATTAAATAAAATACCATATTTTGTGTCTGCATAATATTTTTATTGATTTTTAATTGATTTTTATTGAACTTCTCATTTTTCTCTCTTCTACTTCCTGCCTCTCCCCTCCTCTTTAGCCATCTCCCAAGGTCCCCATACTCCCAATTTACTCAGGAGATCTTGTCTTTTTCTATTACCCATGTAGATTATATCTATGTATGTCTCTCTTAGGGTCTTCATTGTTGTCTAGTTTCTCTGGGATTGTGATTTCTGGGCTGGTTTTCTTTGCTTTATGTTTAAAAACCACTTATGAGTGAGTACATGTGATAAATGTCTTTCTTGGTCTAGGTTACCTCACTCAAAGTGATGTTTTCTAGCTCCATCCATTTGCCTGCAAAATTCAAGATATCGCTATTTTTTTTCTGCTGTGTAATACTACTCCATTTTGTAAATGTACCACATTTTTCTTATCCATTCTTTGGTCAAATGGCATTTAGTTAAAATGTGTATATAAATGGCCATTTGTTTACTTTCATGGATTTTCTCCAGTCTTTTACTAATATGTATGCAACTACCATTAGCATTCTTATAATTTACTAATTATTACATAGGTATAACTTTAAGTCAATTCAAAATGATACATAATTCTAGAATTGTATAGATACTGTCCTGATTTTTGTAACAACATAATATCATCAACATGGTACAAAAATAGTGTTTTTTCAAATATATTAGTAAGAGTTATGCCACATTACCACTGAGTACTAATAAAGAAGTCTTAATTCTTTCCCAATAGTGTACCAGTATTTTATTGTATTTAAACATATGCATATACTCATTGTGATGGTTCCTATGTTCACTCTATGAAAATAAAAATTGTAAAAGGAAGACAGAAGGCACACATTTCATTATACATTGTGGGTATGATGGTGTATTTCCATGTGCCAACTCTGTATGTAGACAGAGCATAAAATTTCAGTTAACTGTTGCTAAGATTTTGGCCCGTTGAATTTTTCTCAATTGTATTGATATACTATTGGGGTATATAAAAACATATTTAACTACACAATGCGATAAGTTGTGACAATTACGTAAACCCAAGTAAGTACTACTGAGATTGAAACACTAAGATGTTCTATTTATTCCCATCAGTTTAATTTTCCTCATTCATAATTTATCCCTTATAAACAGTCTTGGTCATTTCTCAGGAAAACACCTTAAATCCTTCTATTTGGTTTTGAGTCCAGCCTCAATATGAGGGCTTTTCTTTGCCTGTTGTATCTTTTTTGTCCTGTTTGGTTGTCATTTCTTGGAGGCCAACTCTTTTCTGAAGAGGAAATGGAAGGTGAATGGATCTGGAGGAAAGGGGAGGTGAGAGGAGCTGGGTGGTGTGGAGGGAATGGAAAGTGTGATCCGGATGTATTGTATAAGAGAAGAATAAACTTCTTGGATTATATACAAACAGGACAATATACTATACATTTTATAGTCTGGTCTCTTCCCCTTACCATAAACATTTTGGTGCTAATTCAAGTAGTGTCGCATACTGAGAAATTTTCTTCTTCTTGCTAAATTTTTATTATCACAATTTGTTCATTCACTTGACAAATACAAATTGGTGGTGTTTTCAGATTTTACTTCTTTAGAGAACATTTCTATCAGTATGGATGCATCTTTCAACAGCTATACGTTTTCATTCTTTCAGGAAAAAAAAAAACTTGTAGTGTCTGGTCGGAGTGATAAGCATAAGCTTTACTTTTCCAGACGGAGGAAGGATTCATCTGTCTCCGACTTTTCTTGCTGAATATTTGCAAGCTGTTTCTCAGACTCTTTGCCTCGTTTCATGTTCGGAGAAGCAGCCTCATTTTTGCCTGTGCTCAGCTTTCACTTTGTCCTGACTTGCCACAGCAGCTCCACTAGGGTGAGAATTGTATAATCAGATGACATTATGACAAGCATTATACTTGATTATCCATGATTCCCTTCGGCTGTATTAAATCTTGGATGAATGTTTTGACAATTGAATTGATGATATAATAAATTTCTGAATTTTATTAGATTTCTGTTTATTTGCAATGTCTCCACCAACCTGTGTGTGAATAACTGGTTTATTCACATCATATAGCACAGTGAATTCTAAGGGGCCATGTAAGGTAATAAAATCTACAAGAGGTAAAAAATATTTAAAACTTGTATGATACACTATTTACATTTTTATAATGTTATAAACTCTCTAAATATTTAAACTTTTATTTCTAATGACAAAAGAGTTTTCATTTAGTAGTAACCTAAATAACTTCTCTGGATTGCCACATAGCTTCATATAAAAAAAAAATAACAAGAAAATTAAATGTGATAAACTTTATATCATAATACAAATTAAAATTATAGCCATGAGTTGTGTTTTATTAAAAGCATAAGAATTTCATTTCTACAAGAACTTGTCCCTGTAGACATCTAGTTTCAGGGCTTTGGTCTAAATGTTTATAACTGCCATAAGCACTCAAGGAAACTTCATTGAAGGATTAGTTAAATTTTCTAAATTACCACAGCTTCTAAAAGACAATTCTTAGCAGATGAATATTCTTTATAACTATATCATTTCTATCAATATTATCACTGTGACACACTCAGTAGTAATTTAGCTTAATGACTATTACTTCCAGTAATATCCTCAACTTGTGGTGGTTTGAATATGAGTGCTCCATAGACTCATGTGTTTGAAGGCTTGACCCATAGGGAGTGGTACTATTAGGAGATGTGACCTTGCTGGAGTAGGTGTTGTCTTGTTGGAGTAAGTGTGTCACTGTGGAGGTAGACTTTAAGGTCTCATAGACACACAAGCCTACCTAGCAGCACACTGTCTCCTTCTGCTGCCTGCCAATCAAGATGAAGAACTCTCAGCTCCTTCTCCTGTTTGCTGACCTGTCCTGCCATGATGACAAAGGACTAAACCTCTGAACCTGTAAACCAGCCCCAATCAAATGTTTCTTTTTTTAAAGAATTGCTGTGGTCATGATGTCTCTTCACAACAATAGAACCTTAACTAAGACACTATTCTATATTTTACTCTACCACAAGTAAATGTTGAATATTATGATACTTAAAGACTTCATTTTCCACTCAATTCAATGACACTGTTTTTCAATCCATTAAATTCAATGAGAGATGCCCATATGTGAATGGGTGTGAATCCATTTAGTAGAGCATGGGAAACCTACCATGAGTCATTTTCTTTAAGAAGGAATGGTTCTCTCTGTCTCAAAACCTATCCACTGCCAATAGCGTTTCAACATGTGGATAGGACTGGAGAAAATACATGCCATTTATGCTGGGATTTTGGATGTCTTGATCTTGTGCAGGGCTTATGTAGATGATGTAAGATCATGATTGTGACAGCCATGTCCTGTCCAGAAAAAAGCATTTCTTATCACTTGTCTGGCAGGTCATTTATCATAAGATACATAATTCATAACTGGGTAAAACCCTTGATAGCTTCTCTTCTCAAGAACTCTGCATTGCACTTTCCAGCATTGTGGAGGTTATCTATCACAGAGGATGTTTCCTGGTTCATTGGGATTGATATCTCTGTGTCTCATGGCCCAAGTGTGTGCTGGGTTCGATAACAGGCCTTTAACATCAGGTTATAATGGATGATCAAGGGTTATGATAAGATTCTCCATTGTTTTTGAGACCTCTGGGAAATCCCTGGCCAATATCTTGCAGGGAGGCAACCTATGTCTTGTACTGTGATTTCCATTTAACAACCAACATTCTCTGCAATCAACATTGTCTACCCATCTAAGACAACTCTTTTTAAAATATTTTCTTTTTATGAAGTTGCATTTTAAAAGTAGCTTAATCACTAGCCACTAGTAGGGTTATATAAAGCTAGGTTCCGTACATTCTTAGCTCTTCTTAATCTATATTGCAACCTCTCCTCTCATGGCTTCATCACTGCTTAATCCTTAACCCAGAACATCCCCTTTCCTTTTTTCATGTAAATTATACTATCCTTCCACATTTTTAAGTGGGGCTGTGAAACAATGGGCTTGTATTGCTTTTCATATCCACTTCACTTGGGTTAACCCTCCCCATTTACACCTATACCCCACATCCTCCCTACTTAACCCTATCTGCCCCAGTACTCCATTATGTTAGTGAATTTTACCTGTATTCTACTCTTCCTTTTCCCTTAATAACTGCAAAGACCTCTCTTTCACTTCCCTGGCTTCTGCTTATATA
>JAQHUG010000090.1:1842365-1852996 GCA_028555095.1 Dicrostonyx torquatus | reverse complement strand
TTTTTATTTCCTCTTTAAGGGCCTCAAACATTTTCCTAAAGTTATTTTCTAGGTGGTTTCTTCTGCTTCATCTGTGTTTCAGTGTTCAAGAATTGCTATTGTAGAGCCACTAACTTTTGGTGGTGCCGTGTTGCTCTTTGTGTTGTTGAGTGTGTTCTCATCTTGTTGTCTACCTACCTTTTCTGCCAATTTGTGCATTTGAAGCTGTGTCTCTGATAGTCTCTCCTCCAAGTACCAGTGGATCCAAGGCGCTCCTGATGGTGGAGTTGGGGGGTTACGGTTCCAGTAACTCTGGAAGTTGGATCTGCTCATGATGGCTCTGGCAAAGGGCGGGAAAGGCACATCTTCCTTGTTTACTGGCTCAGGTGGGCAGGTGGGCATGCCTTTCTTGCTTGTCTACCTTATTCCAAGATGGTGATTCTGCCTCCAGTAAGCTCAGAATGAGATTATTATATGTATTTTAAACAGGTTTCTCCTGGTGTGTTTGCTGCATTGTTTGTTATTACAGCAGAGATGTAAAGTCTCTGGCTGTAATAGTTGCTTCTGAAAGTCTCCAATAGCAGCTAGGAAAAATAAGAGAACATTTTTGACATCTCATTGGAAACCTGGCTAAAGAGAAAGATTTGGAATGCTTTGGTGGACATTCGACAGTTTCCTTATCACCTATAGTCATAAAGTGTATGATAGGAGATGATTATAAGGGTTATAAAATCACAATGTCAGTTTAATGTGGGAACCCTCAATAACAGTTGTTCATAGATCCTGAAACCTAATATCCAGAAATATTTCAATGAAAGAATTTCAAACCAAAAACTTGGAATCCCTATATCTTACTGAATTTTATTTTCTAATAGGAGCACCCCTTCTCAACTGTCTTACACTCCATAAGATTACTTATCTTTGGCTACAGACCCTGGTGGTGCACAGTTCTCTGGAATATATACCTATTACACCCATGAGTTGAAACCAAGAAATGTATTTCATACTCAAACAGCCCCAAAGGAGGAAAAACAGACCTGGTGTGAATAAAGTAGCCTTGACAAAAAGAGTTGCAGAAATCTGGTAATCCAAATATTAGTAAAGTGATGTTGCCTGGAGAAAGAGTTGGGTATATTCAGATGATCTAAGAGTAACGACAGGTGGACTGTGAACTGAAGCCACAGATCAAAAATTGCCCCGTGATTTAGTGGTCAGAAGTGGCATTTGATGCCAGAAGAAATCCAGATATATAGTCTGTGGCATGGTGTGGGGTATTTATTAGGAGCTTAATGCGTTATTCAAGTTTCCCAGTCATGATAAAAAGAAACCATTCAGAAGCAAACCTGTGTAGGTCTCAGTATGAAAGGCTCAAGTTCACAGCTGACTTGCTTCATTGTTTCTAAGCTCTGGTGATACAGGTCAATGCTGCAGAAAAGCCTGGCAGAATAAACTCGCTGCCTTCACAGCACTGAGGAGCAGAGAAAGAGCTCTGAGAAAGAAAAAAGATTTCTTTTTCCTTTTAAATTCATGGCCCTGTGACTAAATTCCTGCAATAAGACCTCTCATTCTGATATCTTATTCATTTGTGAGGCTGACACTTTTGTTCACACCACCTTTCTATGGCACCACCAGCTGGGCGCCAAGTCATTGGCACGTGAACTTTGGGAACATTTTATGTCCACACACAAAAAAACAAACAAAAGAGCAAAAAAGCACAGCCTGCTTTCTTTGTTCTCAGAATGTATTCTTAGAAACTAAAATACTTTTTAAGTTGGTTCCTATAAGTTAAGAGTCATTACAGTTGGCCAAGTTATTACATTAAAAAATGGCATGTCTATATCAGTATTTAATGCAATAATTTGTTCTACAATACTGGAAGACAATAAATCATTATCAAATGACTTGAAATTTTCAAGTGAGTTGGTATTTTTATATTATCCACCATTAATTTATCTCTTGGCTGTGAATGGCGTCACATTGCTTCATGCCTGATTAGGGGATTTTACCAAACTCAACTAAGCAGCAAAACAGAATTTTAGAAGAGGAAAATTAATATCTGTTCACATATCTGTGTTGATTTCTTTAGCAGTCTTATCAATAAAGATAATCACATTCAGAAATGACAGACTATCTGACTGCCTCACATAATTCAACTCTTCTACTCCTGGTTCTGTGTGGTTCAGGGGGATCTTGAACTCCCTATTACTCTTCAAAATATATTATTGCATTTTAATGATGATATGCTAACTAACTGTGGTGGGTGTTCTTGGTTGTCAACTTCATTACATCTGGAATTAACTAAATTCCAAGTGGCTGGGCTCACCTTTGGGGTTTTTGGTAATTAATCTTTTGAAGTGGGAAGACTTACTCCTAGTCTGAATCTTCTGAGGTGGGAAGATCCACCTTTAATCTGGTCCACACTTTCTGCTGCTTGCCTATGTAAAGGACATGGAAGAAGGAGGCTTGCTTTCTCTCTGCCTGTTTGCTTTCACCCATCTAGTAAGTCCATTCCTTCACTGGCATTGGAGCATCCTTCTTTGGGATCCCAACATGTACTGAAGCCCAGTATATGAGACTTTAGCCTCATGGACATAACAGCTAGATTCTTGGAATTTCCATTAGTAGACAGCTATTGTTAGACTAACAAGACAACAGCCTGTAAGCCATTCTCATAATTACTCTTTCTCTCCATCATTGTCTTTGTCTCTGTCTGTCTCTCACTCCATCTTTTATATTCATTCTGTTCCTTTGGAGAACCCTGACTGATGTAAAAGGAGGGCGGCAGTGTCCTGCTGCCAAGAAGTGGGGCTGTTTTCCCGGCATCCGGCTCCCAGCCCCCAGCTGGCTGGCCTGCTCAGCCACAGGTTGCTTGTACCCAAAATAACCACACGAGAACTGTATTCTTTTAAACTATGCCTGGCCCATTATCACTAGCCTTTTCTTGTCTAGCCCTCATATCATAAACTAATCCATTCCTAATAATCTGTGTGTCACCACGAGGTGGCAACTTACTGGAAAAGTCTAACCTGCATCCATCTGCGGCAGGAGCATCATGGCGTCTCTCTCACTTCCTTTCTCACCGCCTTCCATTCTGTCTACTCCACCCACCTAAGGGCTGTGTCCTATCTTACAGGCCAGGCATCCTCTTCATTTAACCAATCAAAGCACAGAAATATAGACGAACCCTCCTACTCCACCTGACTAATATATCTGCAATGATTGAGTGTTGCAAAATCTTGCAGCCTGAATAAGTAACAAACAGGCAAGACAATGTGAGGTAGACTTTGCAGTATTACGAGCACAGGCACATCTGTGCACTATTTACAAAAAAGGCTTGTGATAGGATATCCTTTCTCAGTAAAAAGCAAATTACATCATATCCTATGAGCAAAGAATGGAAGTGTTGGTTTGCATTGTTTGCATTTTTTAGTTCATTTAAAGAAACACATATCATATTGATGACTTCTGTTTTGAGTTATTTACCAGATGGTTTATATTGGAGGCTGGAGGGAGAAAGTACTTTATTACAGAAAAGGGACCAGTTGATCTGTTATTTGAATCTCATTATTTCCTGTGCTCAGTAGTGAAAGTAGAAGAGTTATTAACGATTCAGAGCAGGATTTGTCCCAGTACCAGGTCCTTTCCCTGGTAGAGGCTGGTTATAGAAGTTAAGGAATAAATACAAGGTCTTTCATGATTGGATGATATCTGATCACTGAATGATCATGTTAGGTATTTGAAAAAACACTTGTTAAAAAAGTAAATCAATGTAATACTTTAAAATATTTTTATATGTAAGAGTTTTATTCTACAAATATTCATATATACACAAATATGGATTGCTTTATTTCTGTGCCTGGTGCCTGTAAAGTCCAGAAGAAAAAACTGGACCCCAGGAGCTGGTGTGACAGATGATTGTGAGTCTCTGTGCCCATGCTAAGAAATAAAGCCTAGTCATCTGCAAGAGCTGCAAGCACTCTTAAACACTGAGTTATCTGTCTAGCTCTGAAATAGGAATTTTTAAATCAATTTTCACCATTAAAACACCATGATCTTAATAATAAACTTACTTAAATGAAAGGAATTACTATTAAAAAACACTCATAGGAGAAATAGTTTTCTGAAAAGTGACTAGGAGTTAAGCATTTGTTCACATGTTATTAAGACACCCAAGTCTCTTCAGGGCCACATTGCCCCTTTGTCATTCAGTCTCTTCAGTGATAAGTATTTACACATACAGAATTAGCAGACCTGATATAGTTGGCCAATCATATTTTTATTTATTTGTAGATCTAAAGTGTGAAACTAAGATGTGTGATAGCTATTTCTTTTTTTATAATTCTTTTTTTCTTCATTAAGTTTAGAAGCCAGGGTTATGAAAAACACTCCACCACCATGCCACACTGTCCCCCAAAGTTTTAGCACATGATTTGACATTGAACATAGGTTGGCATGGAAAACACTTCTTCTTTCATTCCTTATCATCTTCCTTTCTAAATTGGGATAGTTATGTGATTGACTTTAATAGGGGTAAGGATTAATGTTAGTTACTTCCAAACTTAATCAGTGTTGTACAGTAAGTTTCCTTAAAATTGAACCAAGGTACAGCTGTGTTTATTGTCTTTATGATGATTAATTGGATGAATGAAGCTGAACAAAGTCTGACAATATTTAAAATTATTTAATTGTCTCCATATTGATTTAACAATGTAAGTGTTTTATCAACCATAAAAAAAGATGTTAAATGATCCAAAGTTAATTGGCTTTCAATGCTTAACTAGTCTTTTGAGCTTAAAATCATAACAAGAATTTTTTAACGTATGAATTTTCTTAGCTTGGCTTAAGAGTGCTAAAGACACTAACCATTATTTAATGAGGCATAAGTAACTGTAATGGAACATAAAAATTTTGCTAAAATTTCAGTTTTAGGAGATATAAGACTTCCTTTGATTTCTGATTATAGGGGTGTTGCTTAATTTCTGAAAAAAATCAACTTAATCCCTTAAGTGTCAGAGGCTATGGTAATATTCATCATACGGCAACTGATAATTCAAATGTCCACCTATCAGAGGAGTGACTCTGATGGAGGTTAATCCTGTCCAGGGAAGGCCTTCAGGAATATTGACCTTGGAAACTGTTATTCACTTTTGCTAAGGCAGATTGGTATCTCCCCAATACCTGCACTGTAGAGTGTAATCTCATGTGATGTGTATATGTAATACCTTGATTACATCTCATTCTTATGAGCATATATACCTGTGGGTGGTCAGGAAGATGATTTTTCATGTAGTTATATACTGTTGATATATAGAACATATATTACAGCATGGTTCATAACTGGTACTATTTGTTCCACAAGGACTGTGGACACTTAGTAGCCTGACTTGTTTTTTTGCTCAGATTAACTGCACACAATTAGTTCACTTTCACCTCAAAGTAAGCTCAAACTAGACAAAAGGCTGTTTGTAAATAGATCATAAGTTTGGAACTTTGCAGTTATGCACAGGATCAGAGTCACAGAGGTCTGGCCAGGTTGTTTGGCAGAGCATCCTAGGAAGGGCATGCAAGTTCTTTGCTAGCCAAATCCATTAGCAATGGACCTGTGTCTCAGGGTTTGCTACTGGACATTGTGTCTGCCCGCCACATGTCTTTCTCCTGTGGATTTGGGACCTTATGTTGCTATGGAAATAGCTCAGCTACCTATCACTTGCCCTAGGAATGCTATTTTTACCAATGAGAAGCAACTCTTATAATTTTTTTATCACTTTAAGACTCCTTTAAACAGTGTGAAGACATTGAGATATGATAAAGATGGGTGACTTCTAAAATGTACAAATGTTGTTTGGATTGCAAGGGAGAGAGAAATCAGGGAACTAAGTGGTGATTATATCCCTAAAAACAGCAAATTATATATAGTGGGTTCTTGCTGTAAATGCTATGTTGGCCTGTCACTAGCTAACTATTGGGGATGACTTCTGCTGTTGTCCTAGCCATGATGGGTTCATATGTTCCAGGGTAAGGATGTGAGGATTAGAAATACTAGATAAGAGGAACAGATGTATGAAAGATATCCAGAGACATAGGGTGGTGCCTGGAGGGCAACTCAACAAATAATGAATGCTGAATTTGCCCTCATTTATTTTCAATATACTTTTATACCCTAATACAAAAGAGGGAAAGAAGACAAAAGACTTCTTTAACATGACACAAAGGACAACCAGTACAGTTACTTCTTTCAATACTTGAGACATCCAGCCTTTATTTCCTGAGTAAATTATTAGATGTTTGGGCAGGAAGGTGAAGTAAACACATCCTAGACCAAGTATCCTGTAGGCGGTCACTTCATATGTTAAACCTCCTTCTTTAAAAATAGGAGCAGAAGTAGGTTCAAGTTCTCTGAACTTTGGTGAGCATGGAGCAGATCCACCTCTATGGGCCATAGTAATGTTTAGAACAACAAGTAACCTTGGTCAGGGTGTATAGCTGCACTTGTTGTTAACAACTTTGTAAGAGCAAACAAAAGTTCAAACTCTCTGACCTCCAGTCAAGGTGGAACAAGCTCACATCTGTGTGTATCCTGATAGGTTCTCTGAATTTAAATATGTGTTTTCTTGCATGTGAGCCATCTCCCTGTGGAAGGAATTTTTCCCAACTTCTTATGAAATGCTATCATTTAACTACTTGCCACACATCATGTTGATGCTTATTTACCTGTAAGCATCTTTACCTCTTCAACTATACAGCAGTATTTTTTATGGGATGGGATTCTAGGTTTAAAGCTGCTTGGCTGCTTGTTGGTAATGTTGATGGGTGTGATGGTTTTGACTTTTGATTTTATAACCACTGAACATGTTATAATTTCTGTCATGATTTGTCCAAAGCAAAAATCTCAAACCTCACATTAACTTTGTTTTCCTGTATGTGATGTGGCTCTTTCTATATGTGCTTATACCATATCACTTGGAGTTGAAGTAATAGACAGTTGTGAGCCGCCTAAAGTGGAAGCTGGGAACTGAACTTAGATCATCTGGAAAAGCAGCAAGTCCTCATAACTTCTTCTGAGCCATCACATCACTCCAGCCGCTAGTGTTCAATTTTCTAAATATGTTCCCATTAGTTATACTATAGTAGGTTGACATTATTTTAACCTTTTTATACTTTTAGTGATGTGACTCACTATGTTCCGGCTTTCAATATTTGTAGCCAGATATTCTTTGATATTCCTGTACATAATACAGATCACTTGTTTCAAACAATTTTATTTTAAAGGATACTACTGTCATTTTCTTAGATATTCATGTTTATTATTTTCCATTGAGCTTCTAAAATCTGATGGCTTAAAAATTTCATCACCCTTTGAAACCATTTCAGCCATTATAGACTCATTTTTCTTATGAAACAATTATATTACAAATATATGCTTTTTATTTAGTTACCAATTTTATTCAATTTATAAAGATTTTTGGTTTAGGTTATTGAAATGGAGACTACAATTATGATATTAAGTAACCTTGTCTATAGATTCTATTATGTATTAGTTCTTGGTAGATAATTTGCAAGACATAACAAATATACTGGATTAGCCTACTATCAATACAAAGAGACAAAGGAGGAAAATATGAGATATAAGTGTACATCTTTCTTGGTTTCTTTTTCTCTCTATAACACACACACACACACAGATAGATAGATAGATAGAGAGAGAGAGAGAGAGAGAGAGAGAGAGAGAGAGAGTTGTCTTTAGGTCTTATCTCCTTTGTTTTAAATAATTTTAATCTTTGTTTTTAAATTTAAATTGCTGGTTTAAATTTCTATATCGCCAAATTCATTAGTTTTTTGTGTCTAATTTTCTCTTTTGGGGGGCACATTTTTCACCGAAATATTTGTAATTCAGAGTAAATGTTTTATCGCATTGGAAGGGCATTCTCTAGATATATATGAGCATGTGAGAGGCTCCACATCCAATCCCAGTGCTGCAATATTGATCCTTCACATCTAGAAAGCATTTCAAAAAGTAGATACTTGTCTCAACTAAACATGACATTATTTCAGCTTCTTCAATATATGGAATATAGTCATGATAGTATTTGATGACCTTGCATACACATTCTGTAATGTGGTCTAGATACATTTCAAGCAATTTTTTTAAAAAAAATGTTTGATTTTTTGATTTTTATTGTTTTTCACATATTTTTGTCATTAATATTCTGGATAAATTTTATAGAATGCTAGACAATGTAAATGTCTTGATTATTGATTTTTTATTTCTTGTATTAACCATTTTCTGTAAATCCTTGAGATTATTCTAGAAGACTTTTTTGTATTTTTTTGAAAGAAAACAAACTATCTTTTTTTTTCATTATACATACTGCATCCAAGTTCCCACTCTCTCCCCTCCTCCCATTCCCTCCACTTAAGCCCCTACTCCACCCCCATCCACTCATCAGAGAAGATAAAGTACAATGCTTTGGGAAAGGTCTAAAGTTCTCCCTACTATATCTAGGCTAAGCAAGGTATCCATCTAAAGAGAATAGGTTCCCAAAAAGCCAGTACATGCATTAGGGATAAATCCTGTTACCAATTCCAGTGGCACCTCAGTCCACCCCAGCCATGCAACTGTCAACCGCATTCGGAGGGACTAGTTTCGTCCTATGCTTGTTCCATTCTGGAAGACTTTTGAAAATGTCAATCTCTTCAAAGCATGTGATTAGACTTAATTTTCTTAAATCAAGTAAATTCTGTGTATTGAGGAGTCATCTGCTACCTAGGGTATATTTCCCTGTTGCGACTGGAGTTGATATGCCTTGAAATCCAATGTTGCCTGGACAATGACAAAGTAACTCTTCCAGGAACTGTGAATGATCACTTAGTTATTTCATCTACCAATTTTTGTAGGTTCTCCTCCTGACTTGTGTAGATTCTGCTCAGTTGAACAGTCTATAAGGATTTCAGTACATAGTAAGGTACTCTGTGTACCCTGTGGTCCTTCTGGCAGTCTTTCCTGACCCATTGACAACAATGGTATCCCTCTTTCTGCCTTCTTTCATGTCACATCCTCTTATTGATTGTTATACTCCATCCTGTCTGGAAAGCAAAGTTACTTTAATTTTATTACCACACAGATTACCTTAAAAATCACTCTCCACCCCCCCACACCCCCCACACGCATACTATCCATAGATAAAGAAAACTTGCTGCATTTTTGACCTCTAAACATGGAGAGAAAGGTAATGAAACTTTTTATAAAGAAATCAGTCTGCTGTTTTATACCAGCTTTCTGCATGATGCTGTGTAGCCACTGAATAAATACTCTTTGATTAGCAGTCAACCACTAAAAGATAATTGGAGGGGTAGTTTTTGCTTGTTTGTTTGGGGTTATTTTACATTTTCATTGATTTGGAATTTTATCAGAAGTCTTATCCTGGCATGTTGGTGCACACTTGTAACCAAAACATTTGGAGTGCTGGAGGGCTGAGTTAACCTAACTTGAAGATAAGTAAAGTTTATGTTTTTGTTCTCCCTTTGTGTATGTCTTTATATATATTTGTCTTTTTGCTTTTGTTTTCTATTTGTTTGTTTTTTCAAGATTAGATTCCCTTGTGAAATAATCCTAGCTATCCTAGAACTCATTCCTTAGAACATGCTAGCCTCAAACTTACAGAGATCCATCTGCCTCTGCCTCTCAAGTGCTGGACTTAAAGGCATGCACCACCACCACCTGGCTGGGAATGTTTTTTGACCTATGTAGATTGCACCTGCATTTCTGAACATGGAATAAATAATTGCCTGTAACATTGGCAGTCATATATATTTCCTATACAACTAATAATAATATTAGATATTGAGATATGGATGAGTAAGAAGATCATTCTCAGTTTGTGTGATCTGAGTTTAATTCGTATCAATCAAAATAACATTTTCAGCATTCTGAGTTTTATATTTACTTCTTTGATTCAACTGGATTAAACTAGAGTTGATTTTTGTGTAGGGTGAGAGATGTGAGCTTGGTTCTATTCCTATACATGTGGACATAATGTTTTAACAGTGCCATTTATTGAAGATGTTGTCTCTGTTGGTTAGCATTATGTCAACTTGGTACAAACTAAAGTCATCTAAGAGAATAGAATCTCAATTAAGGTAACATCTTAAGCTCAAGCAAGCTTCGGGCAGGTCTGTAGGACATTTTCTTAGTGATTGATGAGGGAGGACTCAGCTATTGTGGGTGGGGCCATTACTGGACTGGTGGTCTTGGGTTCTATAAGAAAACAGACTGAAAAAGCCATGGGGAGCACAGTAAGCAGCACTATTCCATGGCCTCTTCATCAGAGCCTGCTTCCATGTTCCTGCTTTGTTTGAGTTCCTGTCCTGGTTTCCTTTTTTTTTTATTGTTAAAAGAAAAATTTACATTTACTCCCCTTGTTCCCGGCCCTCCCGCTCCCCCACTATCCCACCGCCCTCCCCCAGCTTCCTTAAGATGGTGCAGGATACCCTGTCCTATGGGAAGTCCATTAAGCTTACAGCTCACAAGCCTGCAGAAGCCAAATAGCAAGGTGAACCCAAAGAAAAACATATATAGATTTTCCTGGAAGTCGGAAGCAAACAAAACCTTCAGACAAAAGTTGGAAGCACGGGTGTGGGGATGGGGGTGGGGG
>JAQHUG010000090.1:1801404-1825717 GCA_028555095.1 Dicrostonyx torquatus | reverse complement strand
ATGGAATTGTAGCTTACAGGGTTCAATCAATCCATAGTAAATATTCTTATTCTATAACCATTGCAAAGGCACAGGATCACTCTTCATCATGAAAATGATGTTTTGAAAGGAAGAAAAAGAAAGTTTTATTTTCACAATTTTACCTGGAAACTTTATGGACTGCACAGATCCAGTTGCAATAGGCAAGCTAGTACTTGCTCTGAAGATAATACTGTCGTTTGCAAATGCAGTCAGCACTATGCAAAATGCACACCATGCCTGGCTATTTTGATTTGCATTCCTGTGATTCTGCAGAGCCATGTCTAGCAAACTGCTCAGTCATGGGAGCAGTACAACAGGTACTCTATCTCCTTCAATGCTTTTTGTCCCTATCCTTCCATTGGACTTCCTGTCTTTTCTTTAGTTAACACAAGTTTCTACTCCTTTATCTCTGTAGTGTTGGATCTAGCTTCTCCAAGAAAAAGCCCTCTGTCTCTGCTCCTTTATATCTATCATGTAAGACCTTGAAAGAAGGCTGCCCTCTGCTGGCCAGATGGAGTCCTCACCGCTGGTACCAAATTGATACCATGCGGTTTGGACTGGACCTTTCAGAATCCAGAACTGAGGGAAATAAATTCTGGTGAAGCCTCTCAAATTTTGATTATAATTTCCTGAACTGGTGACTAAAAAAATCCTTCTCCAAGTTACTTTGGAACTTTTGTTTAGAACAACATTCACGTTTCATTTTCCTTTCTTGTCCTGTATTTGACATAACACATTGCTTGTTATGGTGTTAGTCATTGTATTTCTCTTTCTGGGTGCTTGTAGGGTATTATTCATTGCATTTATCTTACTTCAATTCATTAGTGTTTTCTTTGGTTGGTTGATTTTGTTTTAATTTCCCAGTATGTTTAACTCCCTATAAGACAAAATAGACAAATTAAGACATTCCATCTCCCTGTTGTGTCTAACTACCTTCGCTACCTTTTCTTCCTTGGTCAGACACTTATTTTTTCACTAGAATAATGTCAATAAATTGAATTGCAGGTTAAAGAAAAATATATTTTAGGAGAGGATGCAATTTAAAATTAAAAAATATAAAAACAAACTAATAACTAATGAAGGAAAATATTCTTAAACCAGATTCCCTTAAAAATTATAAGTAATATTTAATTTGCATTGTACTTTATAGATAATGAACAAACCAATGAGCTGGGTTACCGTTCTGGAATTTGACTTGTTCTGAAAGAATCCCGTGAAGTTTTATCCGGAACAAAATCTTGCCTTGCTTTAGCAAATTTCTGCTCACTGCTAGCCAGAAGATTTGGTGACTGTTAGGCAGAGTGTGAGCTTCGTCTTTAATTAATTCATACTCCACACTGGCTTGAGTTCCAGTCTAGGTTACATCGTAGCAGCCTTGGCTGTTTCTCAGCAGTACACAGAGTTTTGCAATAAAAACTTAGAGCCCACTTTAGAAGCACTCTGTAGACTTTGGTCTTTATATAATGCTCGAGAAAGGACACACACACAAAAAGGACATCTTACTTTTTGAGTTTGATTTGTTAAATACAGAGCCCTGGACTGTGCTAGTAGTCAGTGAGATCGTAGCAGCACCTAGTGTCTGGCTGTGGAATCACATCAGACACCGTGAAGTTGATGGGTAAAACATAGAGGTTAGGTGTCTAGCGTAAGTTTGGATACTGATTCACAGCAGGTCAGTTCAGAGATGATGCCTGTGTTTCTAGATAACTGCTCTGAGACACGTCAGTGCAAGAGAGATCTCTTTCATAGCCAAGGAGTAGTCAAATAGTTACAAGGACGCTCAATGGAAGTAATCAGTCACGTGTCAGCTTTGAAAATAGGGAGGCCTGGGTCGAGGAAGATGGCTCAGTCAATAAAGTATTTGCAGGGAAAGGAGAAAGACATGAGTTGGATCTCTGGAGCTCACTTAAAAAGGCTAGATATAGCAGCATGAGGCCATAATCTGAGCTCTGGTGAAGTAGACACAGAAAGATTTTGAGAAAGTCTAGTTGAGTGGGTGAGCTCTGGGTTCAGTGAAGGACTTTGCCTTAGACTTGATCTCTGACCTCCACAGCCACACACATAACATACACACACATTTATGCAAACATATGTGAACACATACAAAGAAATAAAAGACTTAAGAAAATAGAAGTTCTGATTTGGTGGCAATAAAAGTATGATGTATTAAGTAAGGTATGGGTGGGTGCCACTGGTACCTGAGAACCAGAAACCACACATGTTTAAGAATGGTCATGCATATACATGAGTGAGGTCATACTACTCCTCTTATTGTCTAAACTCAAGTAGATCTTAATACACCCACTTTGACATTATTGACCTACTAAATAAACCACAAGGAAAGGACATGGGGGCTATGAATAATGCAACCAATGATTACATATCTCTGATAAAATATTGAGAAAGAATTTTAATTTTATTAAGTAAAGAATACACTTTATTGTATTATTGTAGGATATTGAACCTACACATAGCTGAGTATCTCCAGGTAGGGGAGGAAATGTTGGGAATCTAGCCAGGTGCTTGTGTATGTGAGGCAAGAACCCTCTCCTGGCTGCCTTATCAGATGGAGATGGTTGTATTAAATCTAGAAAGTAAGGATTTTTTTCTCAAAAGGTAAAATAACTAGATAAAAGAATTTAAATCTCTCATAGCTATTTAGAAATAATAAAAGGGCACAGTCAAATAAGTATTAAATTAAAGAAAACAAAGCTAAAATTGCAAAGAAAAAAGAAAATATTTCATTTATTCTGTAGAATAAAAAATACGTTTATTGAGATGAAAAGAAATAGAAGGCATTTACCATAAAATACTACAAAATGCAAATAAATATAAAAATAAAATTATATCTTAACTGTTCATCTGTGGTCGGAGGGTCCAAACATGAGGGAGTATCAGGCATTCCAGAAATTTCCAAAGTCTGGATGCTTCTTAAATCTTCATTTAAAGTGTGCCTATATTTTTATTAGTGCGTCTGTCACAGTGTTTGGATCTCCCATCTAATCTTGGATTGCTGAGAGTATTTCCTACTATGTAGGCTGGGGCTCTGTGATGTCTCCTGTCTGCACAGATGTCAGGAAGGGGGCAAACTTCTTTGACCCAACAATGCACAAGTAAACATCCAGCTATGGAACCTACCAATATTGATCATTACTGTTCCCATATAAACTCATGTACAAGTTGTGGGATTGCACTTTATGAAACTTGTGTGTATATTCTAGTTAGAGCCAAGCATTGATGAATAAATGAATAGAAGAACCAGATCCTATTATTACCTTCAGTTCAGCTACATTGGTAAAATTTCGGAGCCTAATTTTCAAACATACTAGCCTTTTATTTAGTCTTCACTTGTTAAGTTCCAGAAGATGCAAAGATAAAGTAATTAAAATCACTTAAGCTTCCTGATCATGGGAATCAAAGAAATCACAGTAAATTGTCTGTCACAGTCTGATTGATAGAAAGTCCAGGTTATTTTAAAAATATCACAAACTGCCTAGACTATATTCAAAGGCAGTGTAAGTCTGAAATATGCCGATGCCCCCCTTCCATTTGATAAGTCCGTGGATGATCCTTAAATGGCAGACTATGATGAAGTTAAGGGAAGGTTGGCAAGTTGCAGTTTGTCCTTGAAATGATCCAGAACTGAACCTAATGAGACAATGCGAAATCACAAAGAACTGTAGAATGAATTACTAGGGTCAATGGTAGTCATCACTTAAATGAATGGCTAGACATAATAGGCTCAACTACAAAATGATGATTGATGGGAGATCAGCCACATAAAAGAGGAATAGCTGCCCACTCTATTTCTGTCCAGTGCAAATCCCTTTGTCATGCACACAGGTCCAGTCTTTACGTGATGGATGTGGTCGGTCCATGAGTGACCACAGTGAGGAGGAAGAATTAACTCTCCAAATTCACAGTGACATTTAAAGTTGGTATCTTCTTCTTTTAGATTCTGGACTCTGCAGATCTTGCCTAAACGAGTGAACTGAGACCCTCATAAAGCCAAGATGTTTGTACAATTAGGCAAAAATAGCTTCTCTTGGCAACTTCTAGTGAGATCCACTCTGTGAGTTTACACTCCACCGCTGAGACAGCCAAACATTAGCCTGTGAGAATTTTCCCTAAGTTTAGCTATTGTGAGATTGATGTTTGCCAAGTTAAAGCTCTTTTCTCTGATTACTCTGAGGAGTAGGATTTATTAACGATTCAATATTTAACAAATACAGTCAAATGTCATTGTGGACGCCCCTCCCCCCAGTTTGTGGGTTTGTCATCATCAGCAATAATGTACAAGAAATACAATGTATATAACTTAACACCTTTAGATATAAGACTATACCGAGATTAGTCACTACTATTTAAATATGCCTTCAGTCATCTTGGCAAAGTCTCTGGCCCGGAGATGATAGGTAGATGATGTGTGGAACAAATGTGAAAATAAAAATATCCTTCAATTGTATAAATATTTAGTTTATACATACACAAACACAGTGGCGGAAAAACATTTAGTTTGAGGCACAAATCACAATTTAGTGTATGGTAAGAGGGAACAATTGACAGCGGAAAATGTAAGCCCTGCTATTTTTGTTTTGTTTATTGTTGATTGTCTGCACTCTGCAAGGTGTGGAGATCATCATCTACCTGCTTACGCCTCCTGAGTTCTGAAATTAGAGATGTGAACGGAACGTCCACATACTAGGCTGGCTTTGCTTTTGACTTATCACAAGCATTCAGTTTGAATGATTCGAGTTCACATTGCCTCTTATGTAGTGGAGTTTATGTATCAGAATGGTATGGACTATGGATTTTATGATGCTTTTGTCTTTCTTCCAACAATCTCATACAATGTAAAAAAATAGTTTATAAATGGGTGCTCCTGAAATTAAGCAAATTTCAAAATCAGTAAGTCATCATGTGTTTGCACCTCCATGAATCACCTCTTCCTCTTCCTCCCTTGATCTAAAACTATTTTGAAAAACAAAAATCCTCCTAAAACACTGGCTAAAATCAAAGCAAAACAGGATTTCTTTGGTGCAAGAAGAACTTTAGATAGCCCTTGCCTCAGCAGCTGAAAAGCATTTGCATCTTTTAAGGGTGTCACTGTTAATCCCTGCTTCTTTACAAACTCCCAGTAGAAAACCAATGAACAGAAACCCTACTGCTCTATCATAAAGACATCACGTTCCTATTGCTTCTGTGGCGGATTCCCACTAATACAGGGGCTGTCCATGATACTTAAGGTTGTCAGAATTCCCAGCCTCAGCATACTTTCTGAATCTCCAGGAAAAGAACCTATTTCTTTGCCTTTCCAGCTAGGATTGGTCTTCAGGATTCTTTGACTCACAACCCTTTCTACCCTTTAATTTCTCTCGTTTTTAATTTTTTTATTTTTCTGTTTGTACTACACTCATTTATGTATTTGTAGGGACATAGAGGCAGACACTGGCTGTGTATGGAAGCAGAAGGACAGCTTTAGGACGTTGTTTTCTTCCATTATGTGGGTTTGGGGAATTAAATTTGTGTCATCAGGCTTGGAGGCAAGTGCCTTTATCAGTGTTACCTTCATTCATCTTAAAGTTGCCACATAAGTATTTTGTCATTCATTCATCTACCAAATTTCCAACGAGCTAAAATGACGGGGTGTTAATATTATTAAAAAGGACAATAGAATTTTATCTGCATTTAATATGGATTTAGAAGAGCCCCAGAGGTCACATGCATAAGTGAAAAAGAAGTCTATGCATGTAAAAATGACTGAGCAGCTGTAAGAAAAAGAGAGTAGAAGAGTTTGATCTGTTCAGGATACTCAATAGCTATGTCTGCGGGATGGAAAGGATAATTCTTGCAGGTAACATAGCTTGTTCTAAGAACTGCAAGAAAGAGAGACACTGGGGTGTATTCATTATTGAAGTCGGTGTTAGAATGCCGGGAGGTTTGGGAATGGCGAACGCCATGAAGAGCCGCATAAGCCATTTCAAGATTGGGGTCTTTAACTGTATGAAAAGTAGGTGTACACAGTTTTATGATCTGAACAGAAGTTTCTTTGAGTATAAACTGCACAAAACAGAAGGATGTGATTGTGAGATTTACAGTTGACAATACAAGGCATCACTATTTGCTTTTTAATTTGGGAAGAAAACTATTCAAGAGAGATATCATAAAAAGTCTGATGGGTAATGTTTCTTTTTCCCTTTGGTTTATTTTCACTGAACAGAGAAAACAAAGGAAGCTTCTCTTCCAAATTGTAAGAAAAACAACATTTTTTCAATGCAACCTTTGTAGATACAATATTTCAAGCATTAAGAATTATTCGTGGCTGGAAAGAAGTCAGTGTTGAAACAGCATGGATGAATTTAATGCCACGCTGATGCCCTGCTGCCTGAAACTGCTCCCTCTGACCCAAGACATAGCTGGTGATAGGAAATTTGAATGCAGTGAAGAGTGCTTTTTCTCAAAGATGATTATGTGCAAAACAAAGGCAAAGAATTTCCATTATAAGTGGAACACTGTTGGTGTATAGAAATAGAGATGTTTGGGATTACAGAAGCGCAAAAGCATGCTTTCCTATGTGAAGGATGACAGCACCAGGTCTGGGTAGACCACTGATTCAATAGACAAGGTTCTTGGAGCACTAAAGGGAGGACAGTAACTTGGACTCATGTGACAACTTAAAGCAACTTTTCAAACAAGGGTAGAAATACCTATGAGTACTGAGAGAAATAACTTTTATTTTGAGTTTTAAATTCAGAAGCTACTGATTTTAGGACCCACACATGTTGAGCCAAGGCATGAAAGATTATTCACTGACATATAGAAAACACTGTCTCGTTTGACTGTATTATGGACACATCTGGGCACTTGGTAACGATAATGTGTAATGAAGCAGAAAAGACGAAAACACAACATGCTAGCACTGATAGAAGCGTGATCCTAGGCAAAGATCTGGAAGGCATGGTGTAAGCCTTGGCTTCTTGAAGAAAGACATGTTAGGTCTGCAAGGGTTGCCAATCCCATTCCTGGTACCACCACAACACGGCTGGGACAGAATGGACTACTACATTATTACCAATTTCTCCTGACACCTAGTTGGGTAGGCAGTGGTGACTGTGATCAAAGAAGAATACCAGACCTACTCCTTTACAGACCCTTAGATGAAGAATGAAAGATGTAATGACAAATTTGTTGGGTAAGCTGGCATGTTTCAGAGAACCTTAGAAGTGTTGAAAGCATAAGCAGTGAAATTTGAACCACTGGGATTGTTTCACACTCAGAACAGAGAAGCTTGCCCAAATCATTAAAATTATGATTTCCTTTAAATTGTTTCACACTCAGACAGAACAGAGAAGCTTGCCCAAATCATTAAATATATGATTTCCTTTAAAAACTAGTAAGTTTTGATACACATTACTAAGGCATATGTATATCATATCCATAAAAAGGTATGTATGTAAATCTATAATTCAGTGAATTTTCACAGTGTGGATATATTATAGAGAGACAACTACTTGCAAATCAAACCAAAACCCAACAATCTCTTTATCATCTTCTCCCAAATAAACCATGGTTCTATTTTTTTAAGATTATAACATGATTTCATCATTTCTCCTTTCCCTCCCTCCAAACCATCCCATATATTCCCCACTTGCTCTCCTTCAAATTTATGCCCTTCTCTTTAATTACATACTGTTACATGTACATATATATATATATACACATATACATATATATAAATGTTACCTGCTTGGTCTTCATAATGCTTTTTGTGAATTTTTCAATGATGGCCATTTGGCATTGGACAAAAATCCCAATGGCAAAGATCATATCTCCCACTCTTATCATCTATTAGTTACCTGCAGTTCTCTGAATAAGGTTGAGGCCCCAAGGCTTTCTCCCATCCACTTTGGCAAGCCCGTTGCTGTTGTCCTTGTTAGGCTTAGGTTTAGGCAGTTATGTTGGTGAGGCTCCAACAATAATTACCAGGAGACACAATCTCACAGGATATCCTCTGGCTCCTACAACCCTTCCTTCCCCTCCAATGCAATGTTCTCTGAACATTAGGTTTG
Source organism: Dicrostonyx torquatus (assembly GCA_028555095.1). Taxonomy (NCBI): domain Eukaryota; kingdom Metazoa; phylum Chordata; class Mammalia; order Rodentia; family Cricetidae; genus Dicrostonyx; species Dicrostonyx torquatus. Next base: position 1,817,627 of record JAQHUG010000090.1, on the reverse strand, counting down.
GGAGATGTTCTGCAGATGTATCTAATGGGACTGGGCTCTATAACCCCATATCTTGATAGGTTGTGACCATCTTCAAAGGTATCTACTATGGGATAAAGATTTGTCACTCATATTAGTTCAATAAAATGCTGATTGGCCAGTAGCCAGGCAGGAAGTATAGGCAGGGCAACAAAACTAGGAGAATCCTGGGAAGAGGAAAGGCAAAGAGAGTCACCAGGCAGATGCAGAAGAAGCAAGATGAGAATGCCTTACTGAGAAAAGGTACCATGTGGCTAAAAATAGATAAGAATTATGGGTAAGTTTAAAATGTAGGAACTAGTTAACAATAAGCCTGAGCTAATATGCCAAACAGTTTATAGTTAATATAAGCCTCTGTGTGTATCTTTGGGACTGAATGGCTGCAGGAACAGGCAGTACAGAAACTTCCATCTACCGGTATATGCCTGGTGCAAGGAGAAACTTCCTTCATGATGAGTGAATGTCATACATACCTCTATTCATGGGTGTAAGGATAATATCTAGGGTCTAGGTAGGAATTATGGTGGGCCAGAAAAGTAATATTCCAAATTTTAACACCAGAGATTAATATTAGCATTTCATCTATACTGTATGTATCAGTAATTGAATATGGTATAATTCGCATGCCTATTTTTCCTATGCCAGTTAGTGTATTTCAAATTGTCATTTGAGACAGGGTTTTGCTTTGTAACTTGAACTTCCTTGGAACTTACTATGTAGACCAGGCTGGCCAGAAACATGCATGCAGCTTGTCTCTGCCCTTACCTACTTAGTAGTGGATGATGGGCATGTACTACTATGCCCATCTGTGAGCATATGTGAATTATATTGAAAATTTTATTTTGACACCTCTGTTTAACCACATCCAGTCCTCTTTATCCTTCTTGTCACTTTCTCCACAATCTCTCTCCTTTCCCTAATAGTTCCATTTTACTTATAAACACAGTATATCGGCTATAAATATTCCAAGGTGTCAAACTACTGAGTGATGGATATGTAACATTAGCCTTCAGTAGCCTACAGAATTTTGTTCCCATTGGTCTTACACATTTTACATACAGAAGTGAACATGAGGTGCTGGAGTGTCCATCACCTGTCAATGCTATGTGATTGCAATTTTTCTTATTCTTACAGGCTTATTGTGGTTTCTCATTGTGGTTTTATTCTTAATTTCTCCAACCACAAAGTAATAAAGTTTCTCATATTTACTGGCAACATCTAAATTATTTTGTGAAATGTTTTTACATCTGTTATTGAATTTCAAAAGGGTTTATATATTCCCACGGAGATTCTTCCGCCTTGGAAAAAGGCTCCTAAGACACAGAATGTTCAAAGGTAGGTGTAGTCTCCACCCAACAGAAAAACTTCTTAAGATCAGGAATTCAAGGGTTTCAAGAAGTCAATTTCTGCAACTGACCAGATTCACCAAGGTCTTCCTCCTCAAGTAAACCATAAGGACTGCTGGAATGCATTCTTGGACAAGCTAGAGGAGGCTCAGACCTGCAGAGGTGTCTGGAAGAAAAGACAAACTGAATTGCTTCTTGGAAGAAGAAGAAAATACCTGAGTTGCCTGGAGGATGTGAATGCAAGATGAGCCACCTGGAGGATACAGAGACAAGATGAGCTGCCTGGAAGGGACTCAGGCCAACTGGGCTGTCTGAAGAGACGCCCTCAATTCTGTCAAGATGTATATGATTTGTTCAGTATACTTCAGGTTTTCCACTTTTTTGAGTTGTCACCTTTTCTGGGGTCAGGTTAGTAATACAGTTATCTTTGAGTCATGTCTGCTCCTGTTAGTAACCCCTCACCTCAATAAAACCTACTGATTCATCCATTTTGACTTTGATGGTCCTTTGGCCTGAGGTCAGTTTCTTATCTGGAGTAAACAGGTATTTGTTTACATCTCCTCAATAATACTGTCATACAACGGTTCTAAAGTTGAATTCTTTGGATATGTGAACCTAAGTCTTCTGTCTTTTTCTGGGCTTGTCTTTTACTCACTTTGTGCGAATTCTTCGTTGAGAGTCTCTGGTAAAGTTTAATGGTTTCATTTACATGTCCTTCTACTTATAATTAGTGCTACTCTACCATCTTTAAGTAGAAAACTCATGAAGAAGAAATTAAGAAGCACTTTTAAAGAGAATAAGCACACAGAGATGCACAAATGGAAAAATCCTACCTCAATTTCCTAAATGAATCAATTTTGTGATTATTTTATATTTGGGTCTGCATGCTTGTGTAATAGTGTTCCAATGTGACTCTCTCTCTCTCTTTTCTCTCTCTCTTTTCTCTCTCTCTTTTCTCTCTCTCTCTCTCTCTCTCTGTGCATGTTGTATTAGGGAGACAATGCTTATTTTCCCCATATGCATATAAAGTTAAACCAGCATCAGTCTTTTACTAGACTATTCTTTATATGCAACATTTTATAATCAGTCTCAGAATACATTCTTGAATATCCAGACATGTCTCTACAATTGTCAGTGCTCTATTATGATAGATTATTTGTTTTTTCTATCACCACATAATTTTATAGCTTTAAAATAAGTCTTTGTGTCTGATAACATTAGTTCTTTCTTGTCAAAGTTGTACTTTTGTTGTTCTTGACTATTTACTACTGTCTAAGTTTATAGCTTGTTTGCTGTTATAGACCAAACAAACAATGTTATATGGAGATTTTCCATGGAATTGCAGAGCATGAATAGTTCAGAGTAAGCTCCAGGATGTAAAGCAAAGGCTTTACAATTACACACACACACACACACACACACACACACACACACATGTACACACACACAAGCACACACATTTGAAAGATTTCAAATCCATAGCCTCACTTTACAAACTAAGGAATTAAGAAGAGAACAACAAATGAATTTCAGAGCTAACAGGAGGGAAGTACTACTAAAACAAAAGCAAATAAACAAAATTAACATGCATTGATGCAGAAAATTAAATGGAAACTGAAGAAAACCAACTGAATCTTAAAGTTGTTTTCTTCAAGCTATCATAAGTACTCTAATTTTATATTGTGTTTAATCTTGGAGACAGTTTCATTACCCTCCTCTGTCTGCTCACTCATTTTGAATGCAAGCATTTAAAAGTTAGTTTGAAATCTCAAAAAAATAAGTAAATATTGAATATTTACCTGAAATAGTAATATATCTGTCAATTGATCTTGAAAGTATAGCATATTTATCTTTTGACATACTGATTTTTGTTTGAAATTGTTAAAACAAAATTCATATCACCATAACGTTTTTTACCCACAACATTGTCATTTAAGTTTGAAATAATTTTTGGACTTCTTATTTTTTGCAGCTATTATAATAGTCTGTTTCATTTTGGTTTTGTCGTCTATGGAAATGGTATTATTCTTTCTGTGCTAATAGAAAATCCAATTGTTCCACCCTGTCATCTTATGTTTTACAGTAAGTGGTTCAATTTGCCCTACTTGATATTCCTAGAATAAACACACATTAAAATGATTTTACCTCCTCCTTTTCAAATTTATGAATTTGAACATCATTAAATCCCAGCAGTTGATGGCACATCTATGACTTCTGTCTAATTATATTTCCAGTATATTAGACATAACTTATTGTTTAAAAACCAATGTCATAATATCTTTCATTTTTGGATTAAATACAATAAAATTCTAATTTTATTGCATGGCAGATAAATAACCACCATTTTCTGCTCAAATTAGGAAAAAACCTTTATATTTTCTTATTATTCCATGTTGCTTCCTCAAGTAAACTATATATGTGTACACACACACACACACACACACACACATATACATGCCTTACCATATTTCATTGTGTAATGAAATGTGCATGTGTCTCCCTTTATCTAATATTTTTTTATTCTACATGGAAAAGAGAGAGAAATGAACTCTCCCTCAAACTCTTGACCTGGTTTCATTGTTGATTGTAAATGCTACGTCTTTCCTTTTCTTCTTTCATCATAGAGTCTAGGTTTTGATGAAATTGTCTTGGCGGTGGGGTTGGTGGACTTGGTGTGTGGTGGTGGGGTTGGTGGACTTGGTGTGTGATTAGCCTATCAGTGGTCACATCATTTAAAACCTGACCTCCTCTTCCAGCAGCTGTCTAATAATATTGGTTCCTGAGTTAATTATGTAACCACCTCCCCCACCACCTTTCTGGGTTTTGTTGTTGATGCTGTTTGTTTGTTTTTATGGCTGGAGTTGAAGAGGTCTTGTGGCTGCTGTCACAATCACTGCAAATTCATGTGCTCATCTTTTCTATTGTGTCTGGAAACCAGTTTCCTTGAAGTTGCTCACCATGAGAAATTTGCTCTTGTGTCCTTTTGTCCTTGTTTTTGTAAGGATCGCTAAGACATGGCGTGAGATATGAATGTCTGATTTACAGTGAGCACTCTACAGTCTTTCTTTTTCTGCATGTTGGCCACTTGGTGGAATCTCTGTATGAGTCCTGCTTACTGCTAGGAGTAGCTTCTCTGATGAAGGTTGAGAGATGCTCTTATTTGTGAGTATAGCAACAATCATTAGAAGCCATTTTGATTCAATGTCCTTTTAGCAGAATAATAGTATTGGCTTCTTCCCTAGGGTCCAGGGATCAACTATCCAGAGATATTTTTTAAAAATACAAATGATATGCCAGTGTGTCTCATGATTATATATGAAGAAAATGACAGAATGTTTTGGAAAACCAGACTCGATTTTTAATATGGAGAGCATATAATGATTGTGTGCTTATAGTTGCAGCATTCAGAGTTGGTGTAACCTTATTAAAGCAACCTGGACCAGTTTCCTATTTCTTGACCAAACTCTTCACTTGACTGAATCACAAGCCACTCACGAATTTCACCTTCTTAATTTTTTCAACTTCATTTGGATATTATCAAAATTTTCCTTTCTTTGTCTTCAGAAAGAGTCCTGATCCTAGAATGACAGAATCAGTGAACTGCAATTCCCAGGGTTTCTCTAACAACCTTGAGGGAACTGTCCTGGGCACACTATGCTCCCTACTGGACTAGTTTCTGAATTTTTAAATTCAAGATTCTTGGTGAAGTTAGTCCTTTAAGGCTTTCCATGGCTTTGCTAATGGAAAATAGACAAAGTCCTACATCACTGAAAATTACATTAGGACTGAAATTATATTAAATATTAAACACTACCCATATAGTCACACCGACTCCAGCAAGAAAAATAGAAAATAAATTTGAAGTTAAAACATAATGTGCCTGGTTTTATTGGTGATTGCAATCCCAGAAGAGCAATTCTCAGCGATGAAAATCACCAGTAAAGCAAAAGAATAAATATATGCTTGAGATACAAGAAGTACAAGGAAGATTCAGCAGGGTAGCCACAGTGACTGTTTGCCTTGTCTCTCTGAGTATTCAAAGAGAAGCTGTGGGGTCCACTGCTCTACAAAGAGGTTCATTCAAGGTTACACAGAGAGAGGTTTTGATTCAGTTACTGCCGGACTCCGAGGCTTCACTGGTCAAATTAGTTTTATTTTATTTCATTTATTTTTTGTTGGTTCCTTTTTTCTGTTTTGTTTTCGCCATGGAAGGTGAACTCTCATTCATTCCCAGGTGCCTCATCTCACTATCTCAGGTCTAGACAGTGACGTCCAGTCTCGCCAAATGCTGCAGAGAACTTTCTCTGAGTGTAGAGTAGTGGAAGCAGCAATACTCATGCTGCCGCAGTTAGGGGTAGAAGATTTACAAAAGCTATGCAAAGTTGGCAAAGGAAAAACTGGAGCTAAAAATTGATCTGGAAAAGGCAGTTGAGTTAGAAACCATCTGAGCTGGCAATAGGTGTCAACACCTTGGTCATGGTGCTCTCATCTATAATGCCAGAATGCACCAAGTTGAGGCAGGATGAGTTCGAGATGAGACTAGCTTAGGCCACATAATGAGGCCCTGTCCAGTAAACGATAATAACATATGCAGCAATATTTTATGACAGATATATTAACATAGTCTGTGTTTGCCCAGAAACTTTTGGGATACACTGAGTGTTTCTACTTTTGGTTTATTAATGAATAAAATAAATTTATTTGCTGATTTTTTTTTACTTAGTGCTTAAAACAACTAAATCTGTTCCTGTGCCATCATTTTATAATAATTCCATACTACTTCACCCCTAGTATTTGGGAATCCTAGCACTCATCCTTGTCTAGCATGCCCACTCAATATCCCTAGTAATCAATTTTGCAAAAAAACTCACAGGTAGAAATTCCAGCAGACCATGCTGATGGTCATTTCTTTTCTTTTTCTTTCTTTCTTTTTTTTTTTTTTTTACAAAAACCAGCAATTTTACCCACATAGCCCTTTGTTCTTGTTTTTATATAGCCTTTGCACATGCTCATTAATTTTTCAGTATGTTGTGCACTTTTCATACAATATAAAACTTGAGGTGGTAAGCTAAAACACGATTTATGTTAAATGTTGTGAAATAAATTTATAAATCAGCCAAGGTGGAATGCTGAATAGATATAAATAAGTCAGGGGGAAAATGAGCAACACAATAATTGCTTTTCAGGTCATTTTAAGATTTGTCTTTTTATATCTAAATCACAATAAGGCTGGGAACTCTGTTACTGCCAAAAAAGATGTCTGTTTCTTCTTATTGTCTCCATTGAGTGGTATTTAGAAAATGGATACAAAACTGACTTACATTTCTGACTCTTAGGAAAGCTTAGGAGGGGTTCTCTTTTCAACACTGCACTCTGCAATCCCAGTGGGCCAAGAAGGTTATTATGTTCTTCCAACTCTTAAAATTCTAAGATGTCAGTTCTTAGCCAAAGCAGCTGCATTAGGAAAGTAGTCGGAAGAGGCCACTACCATTCTCCTTGGTAAAGAGAAATCCCTGGGAGAGGCCTGGCCTAGCTGGTGCTGGAAAACCATGCAAGGAGCAGCTAGTTGAGGACAGAAAGTAAAGAATGAAGAGCTGGAACCTCAAAATACTAGCAAAAGTGTCAGGTACTTCTGGACATATCAGCCCACTGTTACATAACATACACTGTTCACTGTATGGTAAATCAGCTTAGCACCACACCATGTATACATAAGTTTCTGCTTTTTTTCTGCAGTTAAGTGGTAAAGCCTTGGACCCTGCTCCACAGGCACCATAGAGTTGCATCAAGTTTTTTACAATTTCAAAATGCAAACTGATCCCTGAAAGTGCCATTAGGATAGAATGGTTCATTGTTTATGGCTTGCAGATCAGGGCACAGAACTTAGTTAGAGTAAGTATATTTGAAGTTCCTAGTCGTTTTGGGATAGCATACTTTCACCATGGACCTTTATGTTAGCAGATAGCATGCTCACTGAATGTCTGCACTGAGAACTGCCCAGTCTCAGGTCAAGGCTGTCAGCACTTTTACTTTTTGGTGTGATTTAAAAGATCCCTGTCTCTTGTATGATTAGACTCTTGTATGATCCTTTAAACCAGTCTCCAAATGGTTAGGTTAGCTGGGTTTGGAATCTAAAGAACTGGAGATGCGTTCGTGGATGTATTCTGTGTTTTCCCAAGGGTCTGAGATACAGTTATCATGGTTTAATGTTTCCCAACAAATGAGAAAGTGTATAACCCTTAAGGAGCATCTCAGCTCGGGTGTGATAAATGTCTGAAAAGCATAATCTGCATCTGTCCTAGTGACTTAATCTTGTTGCAGTTCTGACTAAAGGCAGCTTAGGCAGGATAAGCTTTATTCTTTATCTGGCAGATTCCAGGCCATCATCAAGAAAGACCAAGGCAGGAACTCAAGGCAGGGACTTGAAGTGGCAACCATGGAGGAACATGGCTCACTGGCTCCTGCTCAGCTCCAGTTTTAGTACACCCCAGATCCATTTGCTTAGGCATATTGCCATACACAGTGCGCTGGGCCCTCCCCACACCATCCACAGTTATGGCAACCTGTCACAGACAACACCATGTCAATCTAGTATGGGCCATTCCTCCCTTGAGATTCTCTCGGATGACTCCAGGCTGTGCCAGATTGACAGCTTGAAGTTACTATAGAACATTAACAAATAACTGGTACTTAGGTAAATACAGCTGTTGAGGCTTCAAAATAGCTGAAGAGTAACTGACACCTTGGCTTATCACGAGATAAAGGAATTAGGGAGGAAGAGGAGGGTCTGAATAATAATTGTGACTAATAAAACTCTGGAATCAAATTCAAGAGTCCAAGTCCCTGGGTTACTCAAGCTCTGGAGCATCCCTGACTTTAGCAAATGACACCACTTTGAATGTGAGCTGTATGCATGCAATATTAAAGATAAAACTTCAAAGGTACAGGAAGAGTTTTAAACAATTGATTCTAAACAAATGATTCCAGGGTGCTCCCAACAACTACTGAGTCCCTCTGGTCTCAGGGTCCCTGGGGCTCAGAAACAGGTCAGGCCCAGACACCACTGCTAAGTCCTCAGATAAGCAGTCCCTCTGGTCTCAGGGCTCCTGGGGCTCAGAAATGGTAGGGTGGTAACATATTTTTCCACGTTTCTCTTCACTCTCTAAGTGCATTTTCAGCTTTTCTTCCTCACTCTTAGAATATTGGAAATCATTACCACTGCAGCAATGTGCACTTTTGTGCCATTATAAATACTGACATTTATTCTTAATGACTCGGTGTGGAAGCCAAAAAGCAATTACAATCGATTATGTGTAGAAAGTTCTTTTTGTTATAATTATAGCATTTGTAGAAGTTCTAAGATCTGAAGCTCTCGTTGTCTTTGAAGGTAAATTCTCAATTATTAGTCAAATGCAAAATACAATTTTTAAAAGCAAATTTTCTAATAATAAGAAGAAATGTTTCAAATATGCCATTCTCTTTTTCTTTCTTTAGGATCCAATATAAAAATTCTTTCATGCTTTCAAAGACTCACACACACCCCCAAGTACAGCAAAAATTTTCTTTTATTCTGACTTCTCCAAACAAATTACCTTATTAAAATGAAATTTTAACATTGATTTCATACCTGTTCCTTTTAGCTTACCCAGAACTTCAAAATATAGTTCTTTGCCTGAAGCCCTTCACAACTAGTGCTTCCTATCAAAGTGGTTTTAAACAACCTAGCAACTATGCTGTTATTTCTTATCAACTTATTTATTTCACTTTCTTTATATATTTTAGGACTGAGTTAAGAGAACAGGCTTATTTTCAGGAAAGAACGAGTCTGTATTCTTTCCTTTATATTATTCTCTAAGCACTAATCCCCATTTCACAACAAATATGGACTCTCCATTCTTTATGCTTCATGATAAATTTTTATAGACCTAAGTTCATATGAAGGAATTGAAATTCCTTCATTAGCCAAAGCTTCATAACCACTTCTGGAATTGTCTAGGTTACTTTTTAAGTTTTTTTTTAATTACATGTATGTGTCCATTGTGAGACTGGACAAGCATGTAGGCAGATAGCTTCAAAGTCCAGAAGATGATATTAGATCCCCTGGAGTTAGAATTACAAACAGTTGTGAGCCAACTGACCTAGGTACTTAGAGTAAAACTTGAGTCCTCTGTAAGTGCAATGTTTATTCCTAACAATTGAGCTACCTCTCCAGCCCTGAGCTGTCCACTTTTAATTCTTTGTTGTATTTTCTTTTTATTCTTTTAATGTAGGGTCATATTTATCTGTGCCCTCTATGCAACTTTAGACAGTGTTTATTATATGTTTTGCTGTATTCTGTATGGATGACACCATGTATGGTACATAGCAGGCACTTCACAAATACCTGTTTATGGGAAGTAGAAACAAACTTTATCCTTCCTGCCAATGGGAAAATACATATATATAAAGGTCCTGAGAAGAAACAGAGTATGCAATAGTGTTTATCATGGATGTCTGCTATTCTTAATGTTCCTTATTGTATTTTTCTCCAGGACTGAAGTAAGACAAGACAGTCGTTGCCCTGAGATCGCTACTGACCTTAAATGTCCAACAGAATCTTACTTTTGCTGTAATTGCTGCTATACTTTGGAAAAGACACACCTTGCAGATCTTCTTAAGTGTTTGTATAAACTAAGTATGGAACTACTTCTATCTCAAAAGGAGCGGGCACAGGGAGCCAGGATATTTAGGGAAACATTGGTTACGCTGTTTCTGAATGAGATTAACTTTTGAATCTGTAAGTAGGCACAGCAAATCGCCCTCCCTAGTCTAGAGTGCCCTCATCTAAAAACATGCCTATATCTTGGAATAAAAGAATGAACATCTAGCTGAGGCTTTTTTCTTCCCCTGTCATTACTTGTGGATTCAAACTGGAAATCTACCTTCAAGTCCTCTGGGCCTTTAGCTTAAAGAGATCACAAGGCCTACCAGCTTCCTGCTTTGTTTACTTCTTTGCTTAGTTTAAAAATAAGACTTTGCTATGTAACCTAGGCTATCCTGGAAATCAGTATTCTCCTGCACCAACATCATTAGTGACAGGATTAAAGGCGTGTACCACCATATCATGCTTTAATTTGAAATGCTATTATTTTCAGTGATGGGAACTGAATTCAGGCCTTTGTGCCTGCCTACTTGACAGATTTCTACCATTCTGAATCTATAGTCCTAGACTATTAGTTCTAGATTGGAAAAAAATCAAATGTATAAACAAATGTATAAATTTAACCATTGAAAAATGATGGGTGTGATTATTAACCCACTAAAATTTACAGCTACAATTCAAATAGACCTGACTTCCATGCCCAAATTATACAGAAGTTTGTCTGAGTGGCATACAAGGTATTTTCAAACACCAGGGGGCAGTAGAGTATTTTCATGTTTAAAATACAACTTCTGAGTTCTTAATTTAAAATTTTCAATCACATTTAGAAAATGCCTCTATGCAGATTTTTGGAGAATATGTTGAGGAAGTCCATTAATAAATAATATTTATAAATCAGAGGCATTAAAAGTGCATCAAATTTGAGTTCACTTGTTGAAGGGAGTGCAGGCCCTTTGTTCGTTCCACCCGGCTAGCTTACACCTGAAATAATCACACATAAACTGTATTAATAAAATTACTGCTTGCCCCATTATCTCTAGCCTCTTATTGGCTAAATAACTCACATCTTGATTTAATCCATTTCTAATAATCTGTATATCACCACGAGATTGTGGCTTACCAGGAAATTCAGTATGTCTGACCTGGTGGCTCCATGGTGGCTCTCTGACTCTGCTTTCTTCCTCCCAGAATTCAGTTCTGTCTTCTCCACCTACTTAAGTTCTGCCCTATTAGGCTAAGCAGTTTCTTTATTTATTAACCAATGAAAGCAACAAACAAACAGAAGGAACTCCTACACCATTCACTCTCTATAATGCAAATGATTCACAGCTACACATAGCTGCTAATTATGTTAGTGAGATATTTCCATCACTGCAGAATGTTCTTTTGGCTACTACAGCCAAAGGTAACATAAAACCATATCTTCTGGGAAGATGTGCCAGAAAAAAGAAAAAGTAAAGTTTTTAAAAAGGAATGATTCAACAGCACACAGCACTGTGTTCTGTCATTGGAGGGATTTCTTCTGCATTTTATACAAAGTCTTTAAGTGTCCATATTACAAAGTGATGTTATAAATTATCAGAGGGGCCAGTATTCCAAGTAAATGGAGTGCTGAATTTTAAGACATCGTGGGGCATAAAGTAGCTATCATAGAACCATTTCCAATTTCAGTGTTTTGCTGTTAAACTGTGAAAATTATTTTCTAAGATAAAACAAAAGAGAAAATAAACCAGGAGGGCACCCTCTGGTGGTGTGGACTGCTAACATGTACCTCTGCAGGGCATTTTATTTCTGCAAGATGCTCTTATAGTTGACCATAGCGGGATCATTCCCAGGTGAGAGCAAAGAATCTAAAATCAAACTTTAGAGGCCTATGAAAGAGTGAATGAGATGAAAAATTGTCACACAGAAGCTATTTAGGAGAAAAAAGACAGGAGAGGCAGGAGTCTGTAGAAGATCAAAGGTTGAGTTTTTGTGTCATTTCCTAAAGAGCTGATGGGCTGTTTCACAAACCTTGTGAAACAAAATATCAAGTTTGCTGGGTTTGAACATGTGTCCTTTTTCTGTAGAGATAGTGCATAGCATACCTGTATTGAACAGAAGAATTTTGAAATTAAGATAGATGGGAAAAGTAATTCAAGAAAGGGCCATCAAAAATGCATAAAGGAATGGAAAAGAGAAAAAGCTCTGTGGAGACCCACAGGATCTCACATTAATGGGATGGGAGGTATCAATTTGGGAAAAAACTGAATGATCAGTCCAAGGAAACCCGCAACATTGTTCTCAAGGCCTTCTGTTTCTTCTCCATCTCATACTGGTGTTTTCCACACACCATTGTTCAGATAGTCTCTGTGAAGAAAAAGTTGTCTGCTAAAACTTAAATTTTAAACCAATTTATCAGCACTTATTAGGTAGAGCCCTATGAGCTGACAGTGTTGAGTACTTTTAAAATTATTCTAGCACATGTCTGTTTGTATCAAGACCAGAAATACTCAGAAAGGCCGCAATGCAGCATTACTCACACGAATTTAAATATTTAGTACATCTGGGAATTTTCTTTATGTTTGCTACTCATGATACATAATTTATTTGACCCCTTTCTCCAGAGTCCTCGTTTTACTCTGCTCTAATTAGGTTCCTAGGAAGCATGCTTATTTGTGATGGGATATTATTATTCCCTTTAAGCTTCTCATCTTGATTTGACTCCAAACAGATATATGGAAGTAAGTCCCTGATCACACTTTTGCTCTGATTCTTCTGCAACAAACCCGAGAACTGTAGCATCTATTAAGTAATTATCATTCAAAATCCCTGTTTGAGGCAATCATTTAATCTTCTATAACTTTGGGTAAGGGTGCACTATCATACTTTTCAGGTAGCAAAGTAACTGCAATAGCTGTTGAGTCTCAGAAGGCCATTAGTTTTGCTATTTGCTCCTATTGCTTAGCAGTCAAAGCAGACAAAAACACTTCGGGGTTTCTAAGAAGCTGATACATCTGACAAAAAAATAGGCACGTTCTCAGATCCCTTGGGAATTGTCTTCTGGGAGGAAGATCTCAGTCAAGTAAATAATGACATCATTGATAGAAATCAGAATAGGCTATGTGAATGGAATGCTTGTAACTGGTTTTAGTAACTGGAAACAAAGGAATCCACGAATTTAAATACAGCTGAAGGGAGAATAAAGCAGGAGACATGATAACCAGATGTTATTGGAGAAGTACTTGTCTCACAAGTGTTGATTAATTCTTCCAGAGCTATATAATATGCTGAAGGAAAAAATTCATTTATGTTCTGCTGTAAACTTGTCAAAATGATTAATTTTGACAATAATCTATTGGGTTCCAGCTTGTCTGAAGTTTCTGTGTTTCTGTCTAAGGCACAAACTCTGATGGAATTATAGCTATGTGACTGAGATGTCAACTTCAGAAAACTGGAGGAACTAGATAAAGCCTAGGAAGAATGTCCTTAGGGGCAAAACAAGACCATAAGGATGGAGAAGTATGGATGGTGTCCAAGAGACCATTTGCTCAAGCCCTGCTTCAAATGCTGTTTCTTAAGCAGCTAAGTGACATAAAAAGAACATTGGAAAAAGTAAAAATGTTAAAAAAAAACCTGAAGTTAACCAAGAGTCTTGTGTCTCTGTTTATCATTGCCATAATTTCCAGGTTCCTGTCTCACCATAGCAATTAACTTCTCACTCTAGTCCCGATTTGCTGTGCAAAGGGGCCACTGCACTGTCCCCTGCCCTACCCTTCAACCCTGGAACATTCCACTCTGGACTTACTGTGAATTCTTTGAAGATTTTTTCCATGCTGCAGCTGCCATTTCGATGGATGGGTCTCGAACGACCTTCTCGTTGTATTTGAAAGGAAAATAGCCAATGTCTGTGAGAATGGTTGACAGAGATCCTCTGTCTGGAAGGTTTCCTGAAGATCCGGGGGACTGTTAAAGGCCAGCTAGGGTTTCTCAGGCTACAATCATAGATGCAATGTTACATAACAAGACACCAGACAGATCACGCTATGGCAGCCTTTCTAGATATTCCCCTCATCCTGCTCAGATGGAAAGACAGGGAATGCCTTCTCTTTAGAGTCTTTCCTTGGGTAAGTGTTCTGTAAATAAATAACTCCACATTGTTTTTCGTTAACAGCTTAGACAAAGCCAGTGATCCTTGTAAGAGGTAGGACACTAGTAGCTCCATATTTGCTGTTCACTTTCTTTAAAATTGTACATTGATTATTTTTAATTTGTTTTTTAAGGCAAAGCATGAGCATAGTTTGAGACCTTAGACTTTCATTAAATGCCCATTCTTCCTGAATACTCTTTCAATTATTTTAGCTGTCATTTAGCTTGAAATTAATCAAGTTCTATTTCATCTTATCGATTTACACATGAAGCACTGATGCTGACCTCTGCTGACCCATAGCTTCTGACGGTGTCCCACCGTTTTCTAAGGTGAATATTGATCATCATCATGCTTCTTCTCCTTTCAGGCAAACACACAGTCAATGAGGCAGAAGATGCCTGGTTCCATCCATAGTGGCTAGATTCACAGTTATGATTCTTCTAAACCAAAATAATCATATGTGTGTGTGTGTATGAATTAATATTAGAAGGGATTCTAATTTATTTTTAATTGAACTCTTGATTTTCTTCTGCTTTAAATTGTTCTGAGAAGTATACTTTTTCTGTTGCCTGAGCAGTGTATCCTCAAAAAATGTTGGGTCCATCCATTCTGATCATTAGGAAGCAATCCTTGTACTTCCTGTGTGCAACACACCTCTTGGATCATGGGTACTTGCTTTATGGAGCCCCATACTTACTTACTTCTTAGGAAAGCCTGCTTGTCCAAAGTATCACCCTAGGCTCAGGAACTTGTGTGTTTGCTTCTCCCTGGACATAACCCATTTTATAATAACTTCTTAAGCAAGAATGGACACAAGATCTTTTCATTGTTTTTCTTGTACTGTACATTTTTCTTCACTCCTCTCCCTTCCTCTCCCTCCCTTTCTACATAGATATTTTAAATGCATGCAAAATAGGTTTTTGAGACCTTCCATCTGAAGAGGATCCGTGTTTCGTTGTATCGACTAGTGGTTTGGCCCAGTATGAACACTAGATTGAAAATAATTTTCTTTAGGAATTTGAACATACCCATCTATGTTTACATGGATTTCCATATTGATACTGACAAATCTCAAGCCAATCCCCAGATCTTTTAATCTACAGTTTTATTAGAATAGTAAAATGGTGCCTTTCCAGTTATCTTTCTGGTTTTATTTCAAAAATTCACATAATATGTAGTTTCTTTCCACCTCTCCTATGTTCTTCTTTATTTTTAGATGTTTATTTTATTTCAAATTCTGAGTGTTTGCATATATGTATACCAAGTGCATGCTTGGTGACTGCAGAGGTCAAAAGAGGGTGTCGGATCCCTTAGAATTAGAGTTTTGGGTGATGTTGAGCCAACATGTGATTGCTGAAAATTGAACACCTGTCTTCTGTAGGGCAAAATAAAAATGCTCCAAAATCCTGAGCCATCTCTCCAGCCATCCTCTCCTCTTTTCTAAAGAAAGCTCCAAATAATGTAGGGACAGAGCCCCAACTGACCATCTCTTGTCACCAAATAAAGCTTCCAATACTGGATTGAGTTATATCAATTGAGTTGTGGCCAAAGGGGACCCATAGGAATTCCCACAAAGAATTCAGCTGTTGCCAGGACAACAGGTTTCTCTCTATAAACTGACAGAAACGCCCCACTGCTGAAGAAACAGTGACACAACTCACTGAGCATGAAGAAGTAAGCCTTCATCCCTATGTTCTGGTCTCTTTGGCAAAGGAGCGTACGCTATACGTTACAAAGAGAAATATAAAGACCAAGCCAGCCCCAAACTCTTAAATCACTGGTGGTGTCCTGCCTGCCAGATATGCTAGGACAGTGGTGACACTAAGACGGTGGGAGAAACCAGCCAGTATCGGATGTGACTTACGGCCTGCCTCTTGAGATGAAACCCATACATAATAAAGGTTGGGTGACCAAGAACCAGAAACTAGGTAGCCCAGTGAACTAGGGTAAAACTAAATAATACTAATCTACAAAGCAAATAACCAAAAACCCAAAACCAACAAACAAAACATAGTGGTAAAATGACTCATAATGACATTCTGATATACACATAGATCAGTGTTTGGTTAAGCCATCACCAGAGAAGAAT
>JAQHUG010000090.1:1768808-1795211 GCA_028555095.1 Dicrostonyx torquatus | reverse complement strand
CCTATCTCTTCTGCATGTATTGGCCTTTTGGGAACCTATTCTATATGGATGCACACCTTCTTAGGCCGAGATGGAGGGGGGAGGGCCTTGGGCTTTCCACAGGGCAGGGTATCCTGCCGTATCTCACGGAAGCAGGGGGAGGATGGTGGGGTAGTGGGGTAGTGGGAGGGCCTGGGACAAGGGAAGTAAATGTAAAATTTGTCTTTTAACAATAAATAAAATAAAAAAGAATGGTTTTTACCCTCAGTAGCTGATGTGTTATGGAGAAAAGAATCCTCTATCAGGGACAGAAGTTAGAGTTCTTCTGTTGGATCTTTCTTGCACATGATGTAAAGGTTATTAGGAGTGGCAGCAAAAGTTGGATGGAAAAGAGACTATTGATCACAAAATTAATTCTTTTTTAAATGTGTTTTTAATTAAAATGTAATTACATCTTTTGCTCCCTCCAAATCTTCCCATATACATCCTACATTTTCCCTCCCTCCCTCCTCTCAAATTTATGATATCTATTTTAAACTGTGAATATATATACTCCTAAGTCTATGTATGTAACCTTCTCAGTTCTTATAATATTACTTGCCTTTTTGTGATTTTTTTTTAGGATTGACCATTAGATTAATAAGCTGGGAACAATTTCCTGGACAGGACAGTATTTCTCCCACTCTCAACTTTCCTTAGTTGACTGTAGTTCTTTGTCTAAGGTTAGAGCCCCATGAGATTTCCCTCATCCTTGTTAGCAAGTCTGTTGATGTGGATGGGACTCCTGTCTTGTATAGGCAGTCACCTTGGGGAAACTTCACAGGTGTAGCTTCTTTAGCATGTCTAGGAGATAAAATCTCAAAGAACACTTCTAGCTCTTACAAACTTCCCATAGAGGTTTATTGGTTGGGGTTAGGCACAAAAAAAAATCACTTGTTCTCTTCAGTTTGATTGGCTATTTTTTCTCTGATGGTCTCTGTCTGTTGAAAAGAGACATTTCTTTGATAACAAATTAGACGAACATTTACCTATAAGGATACACATTAATAATGCAGTAAAGAATTATGCTCATTTAGTAAAGTGGTATTTGTAGATTCTCCTCCGAGAGGCATTACTGCTCAAGACCTCTGTAGGTGGCTATAACTTAAGTACCGGGCATGATTCTAGGTCTATCCTGCAATGTTGGACATTATTATAGCTCATAGGCATCACACCTGTGTAGGGATATTGGTTTCTTCCCTCAGTTGGAAGCCTGTGTGGCACGTATGGGACTGTGAAAGCTAGTTCTCAGCAAGAACGCTTTCATGACAGATCTAGCATGGAGCTCCCCGGTCTAGCCTCAGCATTAGAGACTTGTGTTCTTCTTCTGGAAGACAGCCAATGGCAACAAAAATTGTCTATACTGCTGAGGGAGTTTCTTGAGCAACCTTGAATAGCAACTCAAAAGTGAGCTTCTTATGCCCATTATTAGCATTATTATTGATCATCTATACCTCTTCAGGAAATAACTCTCGGAACAGATGGGAAATTTCCATTTACATTGTAAATGTCTACACATTTTTTTCTGTGTTATTTTAGGGAAACAGATATGATTCCTTATGACTTTTTAAGATATGCAAAATAAGTTCTAAATACATAAGGATACCAATAAATTCAGATAAAGTTATCAGAAGACAAGATTGATGAAGCCCGAGGTATAGTTTTGAAATAACAATATACTTGCATTTGGTAGAGTTAATTGATATTTTGTTGTGTTTATTTTTACACACAGATATGTAAATTCTGGGGTAGTAATATAGATCAAAAAGAAGTCCGGATACATCTGCATTTCTGATACGGACATGTTTATATTATAAAAAACATCCTTTGTTTATAGGGGTTATAAGAAAAGTATTGTTCCCAGATCAGGGGTTGTTTAAAATAGTATGCTTTTCTTGATAAGGCAGAACACATAGGTCCACAGATTCTGTATTTTTAATATAAGCTGAAGAAAAATAACTTAGAAAATGTAAGATATCTCATTTTATATTATAACAAGACAAGGTCCACAACAAGATGTATCCAAGTCCACTTTCCACACTTCTCACTGAGAAAAATGGAAAGATGATTTAGCATATTCCTAAGAATATAATAAGTGTAGGAATATTTCAGATAATACCATTATCTGACAGTGTTAGCAGGGTATTTGTTTTAGAACAAGTAAAAGTTTCTATGTGGCAATATAGATCCAGTACAAAGAGTTTCTATTTTACTTGACTTTTCAGATCACAAGTTTGCAGCTGCCTACTTTTCACACAATATATAGAATTGTCCTTGTTTATGCTCCTATCAAATAACTTACTTAATCGTTGCGACATTGAGGGGTTAGTATTTTTTTTTGAGAATTTCATGCAAATTTTGTTTTGACCAAGTACATACCTCACTGTCTACCCTCCAATGCCTCATTTTCCCCTTCAAACCACTTACTCTTCACATTTCGTGCTCTTCTCTCTGTCTATCTGTCTGTCTGTCTGTCTTTTTTCTTAATCCTCTAGGTCCATTCTGTGCTGCCTAATATGAGTATGGGTACAAGACAATCTTCCAGGGGATTTCTCCAAATTGCTGTCAATCCTCCATCACTCCTCAGATAGAAATAGGTTTCTTTAATTACTCACAAAACTGTGCTTGGATTTTGGTTGCCTTGATCTTGTAAAAGTCTTGTCGTGTAAGTTACAGTGCTGTGCACTCATGTGTATCAGAGTCTTGTAACATATTGACAAAGACTATTTCACTGCAAATGTCCACCACCTCTGGATCTTTTATTTCTGCCCCCTTTCCCATAATGATTCCTGAGCCATATCAGGAGGGGATATGATACCCCCTTTTAAAGATAAGTACTCCAAATCCTCTTACACTCTGAGTTGAACAGTTGTAAGTCGCAGATATCTTTGATGAAGGTTGAGAAAAGCACTAATCTATGTTTGTAAAGATAAGAACTTATTACTATACCCATTTGGCAAAATAAAATAATAAAGGTCCTCTTCTAGGGTTCTGTGATCTAACTGGACATTGGTCTGGGGCCCAGTTAACAATGCCAGGTATAAATTCTGTCTTATGGATTGGGTTCTATGTCCAATCAAAATGTGGTTGCACATTCCAGTAACATTTGTGCCATTTGTACCACTATACAAAAGAATATATATTTTGCCCAGACACCCAGTTATTGTAGCTTGGATGGTTTACATAGGACCCTTCAGCACTATTAAAGCTAACCAGTAGGAACAAAACATTCAGGTCAATACCAAATTTATCTCTGTTGACTGAGGTTTCTGTCCTCCTTGATCCCGCAGCCGTTCAGTCCCAAAGAAATACACAAAGAAATGTAGATTAACATAAACTGGTTGGGCTATTAGCTCAAGCTTCTTATTAATTAATTCTTACATATTAATCCATAATTCTTGTCTGTGTTAGCCACTTGACTAGGTACCTTACATCAGCGAGGCGTTCTCATCTGATCCTCTGCGTCTGGGTGATGACTAAAGACTGCCATTTCCTCTTTCCATAATTCTCCTGTTCTCCTTACCCTGCCTCTACTTCCTGCCTGATTACCCCAACTATACTTCCTACTCAGCTACTGGCCTATAAGTGTTTTATTAAAAAATACAAGTGACAAGATGAGAGATCATTGTCCCACAGCATATTTCCTCGTATCCTGATTCAAGTATGTGGTGTCTTCTGCAAGAAAGTCTGCAATCAAATCCTGAAGAATATAATGTATACCTTGGTGTATACAGTTGGGAATGGTGTCTATAGAGCCTGATGGACAACTTAGATATTGGTAGCCCATAGCTGTGCATTATGAAAGCTTATGATACTTGAGGAAGACATTTTCTCTCCATTATAGGATGATTCCATTCAAACACCTCTACACACACACAGCACACACACACACACACACACACACACACACACACACACACACGCACACATGCACACATGTGCTTCTACAATAATAATTTTCCATATGGTGTTTGCCTAGATCTGAGAATTTTTAAATCATCATTGTTAGGTTTACCTTATGTTTGAATGTAGTAAATGACATTCTAAAGACAGTCCAAAGGGAAGTTGTCTGCACTCGGAAATGTATTTGCTATGACACTATGAAACTTGGGCAAAAGAAGCTGGAAATCCATGTGCCAGATTTGAGGAATAAAATCAAATAGATGTTTGGAATTGCAAAATTGCTACTTTCATTTTTTAGGTATGACAATAGTATGGGTTAAATTCCATATTTTTTTTACTCATAAAGGTATGCTGATCAAGTTTTGAATAGAATGTTATGATAAATATGAACAAAATAAGATTATACAATGTATGATCTATGCTATGTTAAAATCTTCCCATCTCTGTCATGGTAAAAAAACAAAAACCAAAAAAAAAACACAGAACGTCTTACCTATACCCCTCAAACCAAGATGTAGAGAATGCCACTTTTATAAAACACAGATAACAGTTTCTTCTGCACTTTATATTCAACTAGCCAGAGTGGGACACAAATACACAATGCTCTTAGTCTTCCAATCAAGTCTTTCTTCTTTTTTTGACGTTTTTATATATTTTTTATTGATGTTTTATTGAGCTCTACCTTTTTCTCTGCTCCCCTACCTGCCTTTTCCCTCCAATCCTCCCCAATGGTCCCCATGCTCCCAATTTACTCAGGAGATCCTATCTACTTCCCATGTAGATTAGATCCATGTCTCTCTTAGTGTCCTCAGCCAATCAAGTCTTTCTTAAGCAGCTGCACACCTGCACAGAACAGCGTCCACAGTAGTGTTCAGGTTTCCATGCTGAAGGTTGACAGTCTGCCACAGGCTGACATTTAGCCCATTATATTCTATTGGTAATCAAAGCACGGCAGGGAAAGTTTCCTGAAGACCAGGACCCTGAGTTTGCTGTCCTCCTCCACCGTCTCTTCCCCTTTTTCACACACTCCAGTGGCACACAAACACAAGTTAGCCACACCCTGCTCTTGCTCTTCTCCCAGGCTTTGGATCCTTCGCTCCTTCACGCCCTTGCCCAGTTTTTTTCTCTCGCTCTCTCTTCACTAAATCCCACTCCCACTTGTCTGACTGGCTCCTTCCCAGGCTGCAGGAGGATGCAAAGCCACTGCTGAAGCTGTTATTGCCTCTGCAGCTGGGTCTCTGTCAATATCACCCGCCCACGCTTATTGGGCTTCTAGAGTCACAGGCTGGCCAGGCTAGAGAGTGGGGGAGTGGCCAAGAGAAGGGAGGGGGAAGGCAAAGGCATCAAAAACAGCTACCAGGCTTGTTGGGCATCTGTCTGGAGGTGGTCTCCTGGTCTGTGACTGTGGAACCACCTAGGTGGCTGAGTATCTAACTGGCAGCAGCTGGGGATAGCAAGCACAGCCCAACAAACCTTCTGAGCAGAGATCTGAGAAGAGAAGCCCAAGAGAGCGAAGGGCTCTCAGGAGCCTTGCTTCTGGGACTCTTGCTGGAGCTTCAGTGAAGATTACCATTTGGCAGGAAGTAAGTGCATTCTTTTTCTTGTAGTGACAATTCCACTATGTGAATAACTCATGACTGTGTCCTGCGTTTAAGTCCCACTCCACCTGCCTACCCTCCGATCAATCTTTGGGAAATGTTTCAGAACTAAAAAGAGCGTTAAAATCTAGATCAGAACTAACAGCTGCAAGGTGGGTGTTTTCTCTGCATATGTGGTTAGTTATCTCACCCAACCAGGTGAACTGAAGCCGAGAGATGCTCTGTTACTGTAAAATTTCTAGAAACCCCTATATGTGATGGTTAAAATAGACATTATAGGAGGTTATGTGAGTTTGATTATACTGTTAAGGAATTCAGTCTCTGTATTTTGGCTAATTTTGTGCATTTAAGAGTAGAACTTTGGATGTGACATCAGTAATAGAGGAAAGGAAACATGTTATTAAAAATATTTTTATTTTGAACAGCTTGGGGTTTAGCATATTTAGTTCAGCGTGGCTTATATTTTGCTCGTTGTATTGTTTTGGCCTCCCAAACACTTTTTTTTCAGGGTCTGTTTTTATTTTAGAGTGTTGATGATGCTATTCTGGTGATGTTATCTTCAAGACTTGGGACAGTGTCAGATCAGTACTGATGCTAAATCCATGCAGAATTCTCAGCTGATGGACCCTGTCAATGTGCCATGTAGAGGTTGGCTAGGAAAGTCTGAAATACAAGTGTGGCAGTATTTTGGTGGATATTTAGGGAGAACTTAGAGAACAGTAGGAGGGTCCTGCTGTGGGATGATCACAGTCCTGGCTCCATGCCTGCCATGACTATCTAAGGCTAGGGCTACTGCTACTTTTGCAACCAACACATCCAAGACCCATGAGGAGTACTGGCCCTCTTCCTTCCCTTTAGGCTCCCTCCTCTCACCTTATGGCTGACTCCTGTTTTCATACTATAAATAATAACTTCCTGAGTTACTGAGCTGCCCCATAATGGAACTAGAATCCCTATCATGAAATTTTGGAGATGCAGAGCTATCAAACTTTATTTTCATTTTGCATAACAAAATTAGCTACTAATATTTAACCTGATTGCAATTTATTCTCCTGATTTATAAATGATTCATCACAAATTTCTGCAAAGGACGAACAAAAGACAATATGGCTTGTTTTAGGAAAGTAATCGTATGTGTAACAGTTGGCTACCCAAGGAGTTTATCTGTGTTCTCTTCTTCACCAGTGTGTCTCATTTGAAGTGCAGTACTATGGGAAAAGAAAGTCTTGAGAGACGTCTTTCTAGAATAATAAGAGTGAGTGAAAGTAAAGTATGTCTCTCAGCAAGGGTAAACCTGGAAGTGTGTTATGACCTGTGAGAGTCCACCCTTTGAAATGAGTGCCAGTCAGAGTGTAACAGCCTTGAGGATTCCAAATTTTTCTCTTTTCAGTTTAAAATTTTGCTTTTGCTGTGTACTTTTGCTTTCTGAGTTCAAATAGTCAAGAATAGTAAATAGATGATGGGGAACTTATTTCTATAGCCATTAATATGGATGTAATCAAGCTTAGGCATAAAAACCCTCAGCTTCAGAAATTCATTAAGCCTTGCAGTACACCAAGGGGTACCATGAGCCTCCCCTTTACTTATGGATGTGTTTAAAATAATAGTATCAACTGAAACTGTCCATGAGGCTCTGGCAAAGAGACTTGCAAGCCTTGGATAACATGGTGAGGACCTGTGCACTATTGCCACTTGTCAGTCTCACCTGGAGAACTGGAGGAAGAAGTAAACAGAAGTAAATCTGTCTCCTGGTTCTCATGTGGTAAAGACATGGACAAGTTAGTTTACAAATACTGTGAGTAAATTTGTCAAAAGATGGTGAGGTCATGTCTCATCAGAGTAGAAATGTAGAGTCAATCCTTTGCCCAACCTTTCCTTGGATACAAATTATGCTAATGTTCCCAACTCTAGACCTCACTGAAAAAAGCTCTGGATGGCAGAGCAGTACTCTGAGATTGACCCCCAAGTCTCTATCCACTACTTAAACTTTGTCTTCAAAGCTTATGGCAGAAACATTAGTGCAAAAGAGACATTCTTTAAAAAAAACATTTTTAATTTTTGAAATTATGATACCATTACATCATTTTACCCTTTTGTTTATCTCATTTTTCATTGTATTGTTTTTATTCCCCACCCCACTGCTTTCTCACAAATTCATGGCTCCCATTTCTCTAATTGTTGTTGTATTTCTGTGAGTCTGACCTTTTATTTCCATGAGGCGATATCAGTGTGAATCATTGTGAGACTATCTACTACTCCTCTCCCCCTCCACTGGCTGTCCACAAAGAAGGCATAGATGTCATCTTTTCTCATGTGAGATTAATGTAGAACAGAGATTATTTCCCTTGCTTTATTCTACTCTTCTCTTCTGTGATTTAATATCAGCTACAAAAAGTCTCACCTCCCAAACAATGAAAGATGAAGCCTTTGGCTTTGAAGAGAATGTTGCCATATGATGGTTGTTGTGGATATTTCTCAGTTGTGTTGTATCTCTCGCCCCAGTTAAATTATATTCTCCATATACTTCTATGGAATTACTTTTTTTTCTTATGAACCAGAATGCATCCTGTTGTACTCTAGCGTACTATATCAAGCTTCTGGGTCTCACTGTTGTTGGTGCAGCTTTTCTGACTGAGTTAAGTCTGTTGGAGATGTCTGAGAGTAACTGCTCTCAGGGATAGCTCCTGAGCAGGGCTCAGGGATCAACCTCTCTGTGTAAGTGTCAAAGATCTTGCTTGAAAGAAGAGCTGAAGATAGTGTCCTGCTCATAGCAATTCAAATTTAGGACATTCGCTTTTAGCCTAGAACATTAGATGTTGATTCTTTGGGGACCGTAGTCCTGAATGAATTATCTGTGCCCAGTGGGATATTCCATACTTTGTACTTGAAACACAAAGAGTAAAACTTCTAGTTCTGTACCTTCTCCCTCTCAGTCTTCCCAGAGTTCACATGACCTGAACCACTGATTAACTTGTAAAAATAAGTCTCATTTTCTCTGCCTCAGTCCTCTTCTGTATTTCTTGGGTGATACAGTTATAGGTTGCAACTTTGACTCTGGTTCATGGTTACTATCTTCTCTTGACCTTATAGCCCTTTATAGTCATGGTTTTGCCCAATGCTAAGTGCGATTAGAAACTAATTTATGGTCATTTGCCAAAGTTGGTTTCAAAGTTTCTCTGTTGTTACTCTCCAATTTGAGAAGGGTGGGCATCCACTGTATTTAGGTTTTATCATATTTGAAAACCTAGAGAGGCTTTTGAGGAGTAATGGATCTTAGAAGATCAGACAGACTAGGGAATTGTAAAGAGAACTAAAGAGGCAATTCTCAAAGGCCATCATGCCTTCAGGAAATGTCACAGTTCTGGTTCTAAGAAGAGCATTTCGTAGGTCTAGTGGCATCTAAAACTCTTGTCCAAAAGGTCTTAGGGTTTCTGGGTACTGTACACGCTCCATTCAGTACTGGATTCCCTTTGTATTTCTCTAACAGAGACCAGAATGCATTCCTCCCCATTGAGGTCTTTAGTGGCCTCTGGCCAGTTTCTTCTGGCCAAGGGTCCGACAGACTAGGCTTGTAAGAATATTTGTTTCTGAAAGTTTTTGGCTTTCCCCCAGCATACTTGTTTTGTAGACCAGACAAGCACGGAATGAGAGTTTTCACCATTTCAGTGGGGGACCTTTATGCGGAACCATGTAATTGGCATAGAAAAGTTCAAGTGGACGTTAGTCAAGTGAAGCAGCATTCATTCTGGTGCCCAGGGTCCTCCCTTAATTCCACTGTCTGGATAGTTTTGAAAGTTCACTGTGTTGAAACCCACCTTCTTTCACAGACTTGTTCACAGTGTGAAATTACTCCAGGCATCCTAGTTCATACTTAATTTTCATTGGAGTTTTTTATTTTTAAATAAAGTTAGTCTTTGACAGTTTCCTAAATATATACAGTCCATTTTGAGAATACTCACCTTGCATTACAACTCCCATTCTCCTCCTTTCCCCATCAATTTCCCCTCTTCCTTGTAATTCTCTTTCCCATCATTGTCATGTCATTATTTTATTTTGTATCTGTGTGCATTGTGACTCACACCTTTAACCAAGGCTCTGTCTGTAAGGAAGCCTGTGAGGCAATCTGCTGAAGCATGGTGGAATCATCTACACCGCTGGAGAATAATAGAAAAACTTCCCCATTTCCCAGCACCCAATAGTTTCTCAGCTGCAATAGTATCTTTCTTTACATGGAAGTACCTTGTAGAAATAACTGTAAATTTCTCTCCCTTTTTCCTCTTCTGTATTTCTTGGGTGATACAATATCAGCTAAGTAAAATCTCTCACCCACAACAGTGAATGATGGCTTCTTTGAGGTTGAGGAGAATATTTTCATCTGATGGATGTCACATCTGTGACTGAATGTTTAAAGCCCTGTCTTGTGAACCCCAGCACAGGAAACTATACCTGCTAAGAGTTCCTGATTTTAGTGACCCTCTCATAACCATAGGGTGTCTTACAGTCCTGTTCTACATCATCTGGCTTTAACATTCTTTTTGTCCCTTCTGTGATGTTCCCTGAGCTTTGGAAGGGGCGATATAGATGTTTTATTTAGTCATTTATTCTCAAGTTACACAGAGTATATTCAGGGTATTATAGTCATAGACAGGCATCATTTATTCACTTTTTCTCTCTAAAGTTTGACCATCCCTGGGTCTCTGCATTCAATATGCTGGAAAAGCAAGCCAGTTCTCTGATCCAGGATGAGAGTAGCACCTATCTATAGTCACAAAAATCAATATTTAGAAAGTTTTATATCACGTCTATCTAGTGAGCAATAGTAGTAAGTGTCATCCTAGGGTATATGATCTCCCCATTAGGCATGGGGATCTCTAGTATCAGATATGCATCCCCTCTTGTGGGTCAAACCTATAATCTACCCATAAAGGATGGTCACTCTGTAATAGTCTCCACTATTGTACCAGTAGGTAGATCTTGCCAGTTAGGTCAAAATTATAGCATTCAAACTCTGCCACTGGGAAAGACTTCTGTGTTAGGGTATCATCTGCAATGAAGAGACAATATGAATTTTATAAAAACTCTTAGAAGTAAAAACATCTAGTTGGGGTAGTTTCATTTTCAGAGGTTCAGTCCATTATCATGGTGTGTCATGGTGGCATACAGACAGGCATGATGTTGGAGTTGAGAGGTAGCTGAGGCACTGGGGGTGACTTGAGCATATATGAGGCCTCAGAGTTTGCCTCCACAGTGACACATTTCATCCCACATGATGGCACCTACTTCAAGAAGGTTATACCTCCTAATAGTGCCATTTTGTTTGAAACCATGACTAGTCCTAATACCTTCTCTACCAGCTACCTATAAAGCATCTCCTCTTTTGCAGAGAGGAAACTTTCACTTCATTTTGACTTTGATATTTCTGTGTTCCTACAACCAAAGTATGTGTTGTTTTACAATAGTTTCCTACCATGTATTTCTAGTGTGCAGTCAAGAGTAACATAGTCTATGTTGCTTTAGGGGTTTCTGGGACCTTTCTGAGCAATAATTCTTAGGGTAATATCCCACATCTGGCACTGGTGATCTCAAGACTTTGTCCTGTGTGCTCTTATAATTAACTTGACTCTGCTACTCAGACTGTGGGTGACAGTAATCCCTCCTCCCTTAGTACAAGGCATATTCAAAGACCATCTATCCTGATTATAAAATTGACGCAGTATAGCTGGGTAACGGAGGCACACACTTTGATTCCCAATACTCGGGAGGCAGAGGCAGGTGAATCTCTGTGAGTTTGAAGCCATCCTGTTCTATAGAGTAAGTTCCAATACAGCCAGTTGGAGGCAGAGTTTTCCTACCCCAGCAGTGCTTCCAAATAACAACTAAGAAACTTAACATTAATTGAAAACAATTGGCTGATAGCTCATGCCTGTTACTAGCTAACTCTTACATTTAAATTATCCCATGTTTCTTATCTACCCTCTGCCATTTGGCTCCTGGCTTGTTACCTCACTTTCTACATATCCTGCTTTCCTCTGTGTCTTATGGCGACTCTTCTGACTTCACCTTCTTCATCCTAGCCTCATTAGTTTGGTTGTCCCACCTATATTTCTTGATCTGTTTACCAGCCTGTTGGCTTTTTATGAAACCAATTCGAGTAACAAATATTTACAGTGTACCAAAGAATTATTCCATAGCACCCAGAGCTACATGGAGTAACGTCTCCAGAAACAAAAACAAAACAAAAATCTAATGCCAGACTAAGGTGAATATTTTTCTTAAAACTGCGAAGGACTCTTTAGAGTTTGCCGACACTCCTTCACATATTAAGCCATCATTTATAGTTTATAATTTATAATTCACAGAAAAATCTGCTTCTTCTTTAGGCTGAAGTTTATATATTCGCTTTACCCACTCTTCTATTGATAGATACTGAGGTTGCTTCTGTATCATTACTGTGGTAAATAATGGTACAATTAATAAGTTCATGCTGACAATCTCTTAAAGATTCTGATTTCAGTTCTTACGTGCACTAGTCATTGCGCAGTGGATGAACCTGGGATACATTATGCGACATTAACATTACTAATAGAAAATAAACCTAGTCACCTTGCCATTCATAGAAGATTGATTCAAGAACCTCCTTTGGGACTCCCAAATCTGTAGAATTTTATATTTCTTATATCAAGTCATGTAATGTTTACATTTATCTATGTATCTTTCCCCGTCTATATCATGTCATTCCTAGACTACCTACAATATATAATATAGTGTCACTCTATAAACGTACAACATATAATATAGGGGCACTGTAATATACAACATTTAATATAATACTGCTGTATATATACAAAATCTAATATAATGTTGCTGTACATACACAACCTATAATATAATGCTAGTGTATATATCAACGTGTAATATTGTGCCATGATGTATATATGTGTGTGTGCCACTCTATATGTACAACATATAATATAATGCCACTGCATACATACAACATATAATATATTACCACTGTATGTATGTACAGCATATAATACTGTATTGTCCACAGCACAATGAGAAAATATTTATATATTTTAAAGCAATATGTAGTGATTTTCGTGAATGATTTTTCTCTGTTTTTGGTAAAATCCCTCAATGTGTAACACATAGCTATTAAGAATCAGCTGTATTTCAGGGTCATTTATATGAATATTTTTTTATTTTTATTGAAAATGGATTTCTTTCTCATATAATATATCCTAATTACTATTTTCACTTCTTCTACTCCTCCCAGTTCCTTCCCACCTCTGGTCTCATACAGATCTTTCCCTTTCTGTCTCTCATTAGAAAACAAACA
This sequence comes from Dicrostonyx torquatus, assembly GCA_028555095.1. Taxonomy (NCBI): domain Eukaryota; kingdom Metazoa; phylum Chordata; class Mammalia; order Rodentia; family Cricetidae; genus Dicrostonyx; species Dicrostonyx torquatus. The sequence goes on along the minus strand of JAQHUG010000090.1, from coordinate 1,782,353 downwards.
GGCTACTTAAGGGCAATAATAAAATACAAAATAATGAGATAATGTACAATTTAAAGCAGTTTGACTCATAGAAATAGAGTGGAATATGATGATCACCTGGGATGGGATTGTGGATTGCAGGAGATGTTGTTGGTCAAAGCTTTCAAAATTTCAGTAAGGCAGGAAGAATTTTCCAAAGTTTGCTCTATGGTACAATAATTGCAATCAAAAATATTTTTGTGTATATGTATTTCAAAACTGCTAAAAGATTGTATAGTAAAAAAACTCGCTCTACTATGAGAACCTATAAGAAGTGGTGGATATGTTGCTTAGCTTGATTTAATCATTATATTCTGTGACAAGCATTGCATTGTACCCTAAAATAATTGTTAATTAAATATTAGACAAACTTTAAAAATATATTAGTGCATTCTTACATTCTTCAGAAAGTTGTTTATTAATATTTTAATTTCCCAAGATAACACTTTTTAAGAGTGTGTCGGCTGGTGGGAGAGCTGGGCCTGCCCTTTGTTGAACTACGGAATCCAGTCACCAGCCAGTGCTAAACTGGTCCTGCCATGTGGCAGTGTCAATGGTGGCATGGACACTGAGCTTTGCACCTGTCTCTCATGGGTCTAGAGCACTGCCCTGCATGTGGTGATGTGGGTGCAAGAGAACTAGCCCTGCCCTACTCTGGCCACTGCATGAATCTCTTCATCGAATGACTTCTGGGGTGGATGCAGGGGGAGAAAGACTCATCCTCACTTAGGTGCTAGCCAATAGGAATTTGACCATGCTGCAGTGAATATATGGATCACTCAAAATGGACTTGGTGTGGGGGACAGAAGAGAGGGTTGGACCTAGAAAGATTGTGAGGTGAATGCAATCTGGAAGTTTGATATGAGACTCCCAAATAATCTATAAAAGTAGAAAAAGAGGGGCTGGAGAGATGGCTCAGTGGTTAAGAGCTTTGCCTTCCAAAGGTCCTGAGTTCAATTCCCAGCAACCACATGTGCTCACAACCATCTGTAATGAGATCTGGTGCCTTCTTCTGGCAGGGATACATGCAGGCAGATCACTGAATACATAATAAATAAATCTTTAAAAAAATAGAGAAAGAAAATGTGTTGGTTGAAACTGTCAGAGTGAAAGAATTGAGCTAGAATTAGGGGTTATACTGAAAAGTAGAATCTAAAACCAAGATTGCTTGACCTGGTTACAGAACAACTGCAAAAAGCGTAGGTCCTAAGAAAATGCGGCAAAGTCCATAGGTCAGGCTAGATGGATTGTCTGTGAGGGACAAGTTACAGACTGAGCATCAGTTGATATCTGCTCTAGATATCAAACTGGTTACTGCAGAGTAACCAGTGCAGAATCAATGCAAAGGAAAACACCAGACAGGAGTTATCTCAGTCAAGTTACCCTTTAGTCTCAAAATTTCACAGTATGACATTTCATTGTCTAAATTTTGACAATCCATACTGACTGCAAATTGTGTCACCATAAAGAAAAAAGGAAGTCCATACTCTGATCTCAAGTGTGTCAGAGCGCCTCCCTGCACATGCCAGCCAGTCAAAGACTGTTCACTGAGATAAGTCTCCATTATGTCTCTATAGAGTTTCACCATTAAAATTATTGATTATGTTAATTTCATTCAGGCTTCTCAGAATCTTATTAACTTCAATCATCTTTCCTTGTAAGCATCTGCTTTCAAAAATCAATGATTCTATATTTCATGGAGTCCCATTTAAAAACGAGAAAAGATCGGTGCACTGAATATGATCACTTGGCTATACTCTGCGGAGAAAATGGATTCTAGTCAGAGAGATTCGAGAGGCAAGAATGTACCAGCGGGTTCAGCTGCGAGTCATCCTGGAAGGCAGCGAAGATGAAATATAAGCGATGATGCATCCACTAAGTGCAGCGAGGCAGCCACAACCAAAGAAGATGTCAGTCTAAATTGACCATTAAATGGCTAAATTGATTAGCAGTTAGCTTCCTGTATTCTCAAAAATTTATATCCTGTTCAATGCTTGCTTCCCTCTGACTTTCACCTATGCCAGTGTCTGGAGTAAATCTCGTTTAACATATTATGGTAAACTTATAATTGTCATTGTTTTAAAAAGACAATTATTTGAATGGCACTGGTGTAATAGCTTGATGCATTGCCAGTGTCTGATGTTGAACAACACTAATTGAAAATAGTTTCACAACTATTAAATGAGAAATAGCTTCATAATATTATACCTGCATGAAATTGGCATCTGAGCAGCTGACTTTACTTGATGAATCTGCTGCACCAACTCTGTGGTGTTCTTTTTCTTATTCTTCATTTACGTGATCCTTTTCTGTGCTCTATATCCTTATTTGCTAACCTAAAACTTTTTGGAAGTTGATGGAAATGTTCATATGTACATCCATATGCAGATGTATAAAAGTGGTACGTAGAACACTTCTCTGTCAAAACTAGTCTAAACCTTTGTTTCTTGGTAATTTTCCCACATTCCCATAAAGTTTGCTGATTAATTATTTACATTCAGTAGATTAAATTCCCCAAAGTAGCAATATGCATGAAGAGGCATTGGGTGGTAACCTAAAAATCTCTGGAGATTTCAGCTGCTCTGCTTGGCTGCATTACTGCAGATTCTGCTCTAGATATCAAACTGAAAAATAGGAGTGAAATTAGGAACAAGAAAGAAAACATTGACTACAACATTCCGTTTTTTTTTCTTGTCCTTCATTTTTTCTAAGAGGATAAAACAGCAGTTGTGGGACAGAGAATGCCACTGAAGCTGGCTTAACCTTGTGAGCTGAGTTTAAAGAAGCCTATCATTGGCTAAGTGATTGAGTGGACATTTAATTCATCATCTAAGTCAGGTTCTTTTGGAAAATGAAAAGGGGTGTTGTTAATAGCTTTCTTCCACAGCTGGGGTGCAGTAAAACTATCACCAGCCACTGAGAACTTTTGGCTGAACTATTTGAAGGTAAATTAGGACCTTCAAAAAGAAGGGAGAGGAAAAGGAAAGAAGAGGAGAGGATAGAAGGAAAAGAATAAAGTGGCAAATAAAATAGACAAATATTAGTCATGGGGTAAGATGGAGGAGGTTCCCATGTGCCTATGTGTTTAATTTCAAACTTCAAGGCTTTGATGTCCAACATTTTTTTGTTACCTGAATACCACTCTGACCAGATCATCATCAACCCAGTACTCAGAGAAAAAGGAAGAGGAACTGCAGCTGAGTGAAAGTGGATGCCTAAAGAAAAGAAAAGAAAAGAATGTGAATCTTTTGGATACCCAGCTGTTCTTAAAGAGTTATTTCATTCATTGGCATTGGTTTATGGTTGATCCCTCTTATTTGGTATGTTTATTGAGATTAAAACAAGAAGAAATCTAATGATGTATGTGCTGTAGAGATGTGGGAAGACCTTTGAGTAGAGCATGGTTATAAATGTATCTTTCTGTCTTCACCTCACCCAGATATTCTGAGGTGGTCTGGTTTGGAACACTGTTTCTTCCTTCCTCATAGATAGGCCGTGGAGAATTCTGAAATCATTCAGGAGCTAATATTCTCTTCAGCAGTGCTGATGGGTCTGTGTCATTCCACAATGCACTTGCGGAAACTCAGTTTGTTCTCTCAGAGGCGACAGGCTTTCTAACACAAATTGGAAACCTTACACTGACTGCACGTTGTTGAAGATGTCCATGTCACGTTAACATGGGCAGAGTATATACTAGAGGTTTAGGCTTGGGCTTATATGAAAACTAGTTCAAACTCATCAGTCCTGTCACAGAATATTGTTTTAGAGCGTGTTGCTTACTTCCTTCACTGAGAAGCTAAGCAATAGTGAAGGGGCTAGAAAATTAGCAGAATAAAGATACCAGAAAGATATGCAAACTCAGCTGAATGTGAGAGCTTCTCAGGCATTCAAGAGATAGTTCTAGCTCTAGGATTTCTTTTCCATAGACATCAGTCAGGCCATCCATCTCACAGCACTCAATTGTACCAGGGTTACAAGAGCCTAATTAGAGAGTCTGGTTGCCTGATCGAGACACCTTTGTTTCCCTGTGAGAAGTGACAGGGTACTTTTCTGTTAATTGTTGAGTTCTCCTGTAATCACAATCCAGGAGTTTTTGGTGAAGGATCCGACAGAATGGATCAATCAGACATAATTCTAAGACAACCCTGATTAATTCACAACTTGATCATTTTGATGAGGTTCAGTTTTCAACAAGGGACAACCCAGAATTTCTGATGATTTCACAATGCATTGGAAATCTTTAGAACATCTAGAGAAATAAGATAAATCAAGCAACTTAAAATACTTGGTTAAACCCACTTTCCAGGAAGCCTGGCAGGGAATAAAAGATCACTAATAATCGGGAAGATAAAGGTAGGAACATTTAAGACAGAACCAGATATACACTGTAAACTTGATAGAAAAAAATGTCTGTTGTTTTATCATAGTCAGATCATAATGACATTTCTTGAGAGGTTCTTGAGGAGATTTTGTTAAACTCTGACCTGCATCTCTTCCTGCTTTTCACTCCCATTAGGATCTTTTTACACTCATGGCTCTTGCAATATTGCAATTAGAAGGATTTATTTTTTGTTCTTGCTATCTGACACTGTATACTTGCAAGCTCATGATGACCACTGACTGTGATATTTTTCACATCAAAAAGGCACTGATTCATTTTTTTCAAAGGTACACTTTAGTTTGACCACTGATACAATCCAAATTCATAAGTATTTGGAATAATTTTTGTCTCTTCTTGAAATGTTAATCATTTTCAAGGGTGAACAAGGCAAAAATTGATTATAATTTGCTTAGGAGGTTGTACCCCATTCTCCTTAATTTATGGATTTTCTTTATTCTATATTAGCCACATTGGTGCATGATAATGTGTTTAGCATCTTATACATACATGTTCCATGAATGAAGATCCAAAGCAAAGCACCCAGTGTACACAAATCAAACCACTGTATTGCTTTCGTTAAGTATGTACACATATTGGGTATAATTTAAAAATATAGTATATAAAATATATGACTAATTTCAGTGTAACTTAGGGTTATTAAATCGATGAACAGTCTTGTTTTAGAAGGCTGGAAAACTTGTAATGTATCCAGAAATATTGCAGTATAATAACAAAAGTTAAGGGCCAAGCCTGGTGGCAAACACATTTAATTGTAAACCTATGGAACCTAAAATAGAAATACTGCAATTTCAAGGCCAACCTGGGCTACTTAGTGAGAACTTGTACAAAAATCATTTTGTTCTTGAAAGTGAATAAGACTCTATTGTAGACACCTTCCTTTATTTTCAAATGTTCTCTATGGGATGTTCCATTTCAATAATGTGTTCCATGAAGTTAGAGTAGGGTAAGGCCAAAGAAATGAAGAATAACAGATGTAAGCAATCTGAAAACATGAAGCCAGGAAATGTGAACCACATTTGTTCCCAGTGTGATTTACTATTGTCCAGGAAGTTAAGTTGGAAACATTAACCAAAATTTGCTGAATTTCAAGGAACCCTAAAAAAAAAATTAAGAGCTGTAAGTAACTCAGCAGTGGCTTATGTTAAACAGAATAAAACAAAACAGAGTACCTGCTCTCAGGAGCAAGTAGAAGAACTGAAGAATGTTAAAGTAGCATTAAGGAGATGAAGCCACAAGAAAACAAGAGTGCCAAAGAAGTGTCCAATGATGGAGTGAACAGCAGCCAACTTCAGAAGCCATAAAGTCAGCTCTAGAAGATGGACATGACCATTTCCTGTTAGACGTAGGTCTGAGCAGCTGGATTCTTTCAGTATCTCCACAAGAAAGTTTTTCTTCCCTTGATACTTACAGCCATTCAGGCATAATTGTGTCAAATTTAGATTATGCTTGCAGTATCATTTGCTCCTTCTAAACCTGACTAGGAACTTCAAACCTAGAGAGATGTATGCAGTGATTTATAGACCAGGCTCATCCTCCATCCATTTCAAGCTGAGCTCGGTACAAGAAAATAATAGAGCATTGGGTGTGGTTGAACAGAGGAAGGAAGGGAATATAAAGAGTCAAAACATTGATAAGATGGTTGACCATTTCACTGGCTATCACAGGCTGCTTTTTATAGCCTGTTATTTCCATTATCATATTCAATTGTAACGGGTTAGCGACAATTGTCAGAAGAGGAAACAGAAGCAAACACTATGAAAATAGTAACAAGCTCAAAGTCCAACCATAGAAGTAATATAAATAAAGTAGCACAAAGCTCACTGCGTTTTGGAAATTCTTCAAGAATGTCCTTGTATTGCAGTTGATCACTGTAATTTATTGTAACTATTATTATTAGTTACCAGTAAGGACTTACACTCTCTTCTGCATATTGTTTTTATAAATTTCAACATATCACATGATTATTTGGTTGGAAAAGATTAATAGGCATAAAAGAATACACTTTAAAGATAAAGTAATAATAAAGGATATAATAACTAGGGTAGTGTATAACACCTGAAATGTGTTTTCCTGTTTTACATTTCTTACCATTGCTAACAGTATTCTCACTTTTATCATTTCCACTTTGTAGTTGAGAAAACCAACACATCAAGATGTGAAGTACCTTGTCTAAGATTAAAGACAAAAGAAGTGTGTTTTATAAATTTCATAATCATTTAAAAGTGCATAAATGCTATTTTAAAATAATAATAATACAGGGCTAACACATGCACACACATGTGCAGACACATACATACATCACACACACACAAAAAAAACATGAACACACACTAAATGCATAAACAAGGTATGCAGGTACATACTTACGCATATATACACACAGACACACACTTTAAAAAGTAAGAATAAGGATTTCATCCATTTTGCCAACACATAATCCTTTGTTAGAACCTGGTTTCAATCATCTGTAGCATCATATACTATACATTAACTTGTTCTAATGTATATATATGCAAATTTGTACATGAAACACATGCACATAAATAAAACTTAATTATCTTTATCAACCTGCAGGTCTATATTTACAATTTCTCACTGAATATCCACTTCTGGAAGATTTTAGATATATCTCAAAGTTGAGAAGTCAAAAAGCCAAAAATATTATCATATCTCCTAATATTTGAAATAATATTTCCCATATTCCCTAATATCATAAATAATTATAATCACTTTCAGCCAAATTTGATAACCCTAGTCACAGCCTCTAGCCTGTACCCAGATGTCAACTATTACGGTTTAGACTTTTTAAAGATTATTAGAGAGAACATTATCTCTTAGCTGCCACCTATTTTTGGTTTTCATTAATTACAAAAAACTACTGTGGTTTGCAAAGCATAAATAATTTATAGGAATTCTATCTACGAGTGCATTATATAGTTTGGAGGGCTACATCTGAGACATCCCAACCCAGAGTCCTAAATAGGAATGTTGCAACAACTTATGCTGCCAAGAGTTCCCTAGGATGTGTCTCTGAACGTGAATAAACACCCTGTGTACATAAGACTTCTTTTATGTGCATTTATTTATTAACTTATATTTATTTATTAACTTATGCTATAAAGAGTTCCCCTAGGATGTGTCTCTGAACATAAGTAAACACCTTGTGAACCCAGGACTTCTGTTATGTATATTTATTTATTACATGGTATGGATATGTGCACATGTTTGCACTGGTGAGTACACATATGTATGGGTCATATACATGTGTATGTGCTAGAGCTTGATATTGAGTGTCATTCTAGATCGTGCTCCACTTTATTCACCAAGAGGGGGGGTCTATGAACCTAGAGATTGCAGGTTTGTCTAGACGAGCACTGCAATTATAGGGAAGTCGTCATTCCTGTGGGGTCTGAACTGTCTTCACACTTGACTAACAAGCACTTGAGATGTCGAGACATTTCTCCAGTCTCTCTATTTTAAATTTTTGTTTAAAATGCATACATGCTTACTTTCAGAATCCTCTCAAGATTTTAAATTTACACCTTAGTGGGTTTTTTTTGGTTTTTTTTTTTTGGTTTTTTTTTTTATACTTGGAAAATCTTCTTTTTTATTTATTTATTTTATTGTTAAAAGCAAAATTTACATTTACTCCCCTTGTTCCTGGCCCTCCCGCTCCCCCACTACCCCACCGCCCTTCCCCTGCTTCTTTAAGATGGTGCAGGATACCCTGTCCTATGGGGAGCCCAAGGCCCTCCCCCTTCCATCTCAGTCTAAGAAGATGTGCATTCATATAGAATAAGTTCCCAAATAGTCAATACATGCAGAAGAGCTAGGTCCCGGTGCCATCATCATTGGCTTCTCAGTCAGTCCCCGCTGGCAGTCACATTCATGGAGTCCAGTTAGGTCATTTGCTCATTCAGTCTTGGTCCAGCTGGATTTGATGAGCACCCAATAGATCGAGCACACTGTCTCTGTTGGTGGGCCAGTCCCTCATGGTCCTGACTTCCTTTTGCATTTTCTCCCTCTTTCTGCTCTTCCACTGGAGCTTGGTAGCTCGATCCCTTGTTCTGATGTGAATGCGGGTCTCTGGCTCTATCTCCATCCATCATGCAAAATTTCTTGCTATCCACCTTAGTTTTACATTCAAATCATTAAGCCATCCTGAAATGGATTTGGTTGGAAAAGTGTAGGAACCAAGGAAAATGGCAGTTTCTCTGTTCTGCATCCTGTCACATTTGCTTTGCAAAATATGAAAAATACAAAGAGAAAGCACCCCAAGACAACACAGAACTCTCCCAGTTGGCATAGTAAAAATATAGCAAATATCCAAACTTCCCAATGTTGAACAAAAAGAGTAAAGACAGGACCACGTGAACTGTTTCTCATAGTCCCAAAGCTTTAATGGTATTGTGACCAGCAAGGAAAAATGAAAACATGGCTGGTGGAGGAATAAAACTGATGTAAGATGACTGACATATTGATGTAAGATGATTGGCAGGGAGAATGGCCTCTCTCTGCAAAAATACTGGAGGAAAAAATCATTTTCCATCATCATTCTTTGAATAACTTCAATTTTCTGCTCCAATTTAAAAGCCATGTTTCAATATCTATAGATCTACAACGTACGAATGTTTAAATTATGTTTAATGATAATAACAAGAGCAGCACTGAGAAATATAAAATTGCTTGCTAGATTAAAAACCAACTTTAGATATTCTTACTTATATCCATGAGAAGAATAAGTCCCGGCTAAGTCCACTGCTGATATCAAAAGGCAAGGCCGCTTCAGTGAGCATGCATAACTGCAGCTTGGAGATGGCAGACACACAGTGTTGGAATCTGAACCTGACATTGTTGCTGTTGACACCCAAACTGCCAAAAATGCAGCAAAAGCTTCTGCCTCCTGCAGAGATGGATTACCCAAGCTCCTACCTACCTTATGCTATGTCTTTGGATCCAAGAGCCAAACCTTGAACTGGTGCATTTAGTTGACTTCCCCCAAGCATATAGTAGCTGGCAGCAAACAAGGTAAACTGTTCTCCCAGTCACCTAGTTCTTCCTTTTCCACTTGTTGTTCAGGGAATCTCCTACCGTGATTGATAAAATTGCAAATTCCCTAATCCAGAGAGTGGATTGCATGATAGTAATCTCTTGTCCTCTTGTCCTTTTTTGGGGGTTTCATTTAAGCTCCCCCAAATGTAGATCTAAGCATAACTGAATTAGCATTGGTCTTCACCAATTACCTAGCTGTACCATAATGCAGCAGTCATGTAAGAGACCAAGCCACACCCACCCTTCTGTAAAATGATACTCACAAGAACATTATGAAAGAAAATGAAATGATTTAACATTTTTATCTCAAAAATGGTAGTCATTCAGCAAGTGTGTCCATAATTATGGTCACTGTAATATTTTGATAAATTTGTTCTTATTAAATTTTAAATTCAAGAACATTTTTTCTGTGAGAATATACTCCATACTCTTTCTGATTCTCAGAGAAAAATATTATATTTTAATGAACAGTCTAAAACGTTATATAGCTGCAGCTTGTCAAGAGTGCAACTGTGAGTTGAATGTGATATTATTATTATCTCCCAAAGCTCACTCTAGCTATTCAATTTTTTAGAAAGGCCATCTAATGGACAGATTAACTATTAATCTTTGTTTTCTTAGGCATTGATGCTGTATTAAGATAGCTCAACAGAAAGCATAGTGCCTGGAGCATATTATATAAATTTCCCACAGAAATGCTTTTACTGAATTATGTTTAAATGATTAATAATTCAGTCTGCACTCTACCATCTAAAAGTCAGAGGCCTGCCAGTTCCATTTGACAAATGTTTGCATTGCTTTGCGGTGCATAGAAGACAAATGCTTGCTGCCCAGTCGTTTTTCTAGTCAACTGTTTGGTGTAGTTTCCTTCAGTGTCTGATTCCCTGCTAAAAGAGTCACTGGGGATAAGTTGCTGCAAGGAGAGAGACAAGGAGTCCAAATAAGGCTACAAGGTGGCTCAGCGTTTCTGTTATCTGATTTAATCTTGTAGCATTTTAAGTGGCTTATATATGAAGGATCCCAAATATTGAGAATTTTACCCAGGTTCTCTGTCAAATGATAAAACAATGAATCATTGTATTATTTTACCAAAAAGAGGTACAGAAAAGGTAGGTTATATTTGGACTGTGTGATAAGAAAACAGACTGACAAATTGAATCTTGAGGTTTCAGTAAAGTGTGTCTAGACTATTTCCATTAATGACAGTATCGTATGATGAGCTTGAATCATCTCCTTCATGTCTAGTGCTAATAAATGAAATTTTAATATACATGGGTTTAACACTATTGGCTAGCCTTCTAAGTGCTTCTAAAAGCAATAGATATAAGAATTATTTTAGGATGGGTGTGGTGGTGCTGTAAGTCCAGTTTTCTGAAATCCTAATCCTTTGGATCTCAGCTAATCTTTATATTCTGTGGTGCTGTGCATAAGTAAAAATAAATAAATAAAATAAACTCAATAAAAAATATCTTAACATTTGATTATTCCAAGATTACATGATATTGACATTGTCAATCAATGTTTGAATCCATTGCAAACATCTCACCCAACTATCAATAATTGCATGCTTCCTCTTACTACTTAAGCTGAGGCATGATGCCCACATCAACTCATTCAATTTTAGAAAATACTTTATCTTAAAAGCTAATCTGATCTTCTATTGGCTCATTAATTCTAGTTTTTCCTCTGTGATAATACTGGAACCTAGTTTCTCTTCCAATATGAAATATTTGAAACACTTTGAAGCAATGCGGTTCCACATTGTGCCTTTTCTGTGTCGCTATGACACACCCTCCATCTGTTAGTCAAACTCTCCACAGAGTCATTTTATTTTAAGCAAAAGGTTTTGCTCCTTTTTACCCGCACTGAACAGAGGAGGATGCTCTCTCCATCTTCTGTCAACACAGGCTAAGATTATATTATCTTTCTTGGCAAGAGAAATTGGTATTGACTTGATATTAATAGTGTTATTGATGTTAAGAAAGACATATTGACAGTTTTTTCTCTTATCAAGCCTAGCTCTTCCCTGTTGTACTGGTACAGCTGGATACATCTTGTACAGAGTTCCGTGTCTTCTATGCACTGTCAGTATCTATGATTCTATTACATTTGATTCACATTCCAATTTTTATCACAAAGAAAGTTCTTTTTAAGGGACTGGAGAGATGACTCAGTTGTTAAACTTCTCAACTGCTCTTCCAAAGGACCCAGATTTGATTCCCAGAATCATGTGGCAAAGAGCCATCTATAACTCCAGCTGCAAAAGGTTCCAGGGCCCAAGGGATCCACAGACAATACATGCATGTGGTACACAAACATACAGGCAGGCAAAATGCTCAAACACATAATATGAAAGTAAAAACAAGATTTCAGAAAAATGTATAGTGATTTCTTATCTAGTGTGTGTCCATTACTGTACTAGGTTTTTTGTCAATGTGTATAATTTTATTTTTAATTCAAGGAGGAATCTGAGTTGCATAACTGAAAACTGAAGTGTAAATATGTAATTAACTTGACTGAGATGTCCTTAAACAATAGAACCAACTCAGATTTGAATGTCAATCTATTCAATTTCAAGCTTTGTGATTTTATTTGTTTTGTTTATTTCCACCAAGTTTTTTCCACCGCAGCCTAAGTTATCAGTTTAAAAGTCACAAAAGATAATAAGGAGTTGGATGGATCATAGTCATTAGTCAAGTGGTTTTGGCAGAAATCCTTATAAGCCTATGTTATTATAATATTTTTCTTTCATGAATGTTTTTATATATTGAGTTATGTTATGATTTTATTTTATTATACATTTTAATATTTTATTTTTATTATTAAATAAGCAAGGTTTGTGGTAGAAATCTAAAGCACAAACTTTATTGGTGTGTGTGAATGCAAAACAAAAGTCCTTGACACACTTCTTATTTATTGATTCATTTATTCTAAATAATGGAACTCTTCAGTCATTCACCCTTCAAATTTACTTCCTCACTTTATAAATGAAAGAAGTGATTAAGAAATAGCAAGACAATAATAGATAACACTTGACTGCCGAAGGAAAGAATTGATCACTAAAAGCACAGAAAGATGCTGCAGTGATTACTTATGAGGTCAAGCGGTATCATATCAAGATTTAGTAATAATGATTAACATTTAATATTATAAGCACCAGCCAGTAATAAACCAGTTTATGTACAAAGATGTCTATGCTGGGTATAATTTTATAAAACCCATTAGGTATTATATAATAAAAATTTCAAGAGAAAACTATGACCTGTTGCATAAATCCCACTTATTCAAAGCACCTTGACACCCAACAGTAAAGCTTATTCCATGAAGTGTCATTATTTGCACAGCTTGGGTCTTTTTGTGTGCATGTTGTGCATGTGACTAATTCTTAGCAGTCTTTGTAACAAAGTATCAGTTTATGTATGTAATGAACAAGCTACTTGGAAACTAATGTTAAGGTGAACGGTTATTCAATTTACAACATTCACATGGGATGGGAGCTCCATATACACTCTCCTTCCAGCCGGGGTTCTCTCTTTGGAGTTGCTTCACACGTAGATCCTGACCGCTTTCTGAGGATTCTGGTATAGACAAACACTAATGTAAGTATATCTCTCTGCAATCACAAGAGGCTACTTCAGGGGAAAAGGAATCCATGGCATGAGCAGGAAAATAGAGCACCTTTTCATTGGCATATTTTTGGGATATACATTATAAATAAATATGAAAAGTTATATTCGTAACACCTCAGAAAGGGAAACTACCTAAATGTCCCCACCTAATGAATTGAAAATAAGAATGTGTTACATATACAAAGGAATACTATTTGTAAGGAAAAGAAAATTTTCTGGTAAATTGATGGAACGGGACATTATATTGAGTGGTATCGCCTAGACCTTGAAAAAAAATGCTCTTTCTCATCCATATGGTCCCTAGCTCCAAACCTACAGATGTCAGGATATAATCTGGAAAAACAACAGAAAATAAGAAAATAAAAAGGGCACCATGATGATGTGGGAGCTATAGAGAGGGGAATAGCTGAGTACAGGAAATATGAAGGATGAATGAGAAAAAAA
>JAQHUG010000090.1:1749975-1768748 GCA_028555095.1 Dicrostonyx torquatus | reverse complement strand
TACAGGAAGGGAGGGAGGGAAGTAAAATGAAAAAGTAGCATTAAAAGTATTTGGTTCAGGGAATAATTACCTTAAATTGCTATATAGGTGAAGTTATGGCATGTACACACATACCTGCATACATATATGCCTACATACATATATGTCACTTGATGCATATATGACAATAGTGCTCCTACCTGGAGCCATAGGGCATCTAATAAAAATCCTAGTACCAGGTTTAAGCAACCTCCCTTCAAACTGTTGGTTAGGAGACTCCAAGAGACTCCTAAAACATAAGAAGTTAATGCTGATCCCCATGGGTTCCTCCCAGAGATTGATAGTAAGTCTTATTATAAAACTCATTGTGCATTACAGAGGATTCAAGCTGGAACTAACCTGAAATTCTAATCCCCAAGGACAAACTGTGATAGAACTGGAAGGTGCCATGTAAGGAGCTAAGGAAGTGAAGCAAATAATACTCATACACAGGTGTGATGATGATGAGCCACACAACGACGAGCATGGCAAGATATCCCTAAAAATGCAATAGTGCCACTTACATGTTCAGAGTAACCAGTAGCTATCGAATTGGACCTGTGGCCCATTTAACAGGATAGTTCTCATGCCTGGAACTGGATTCATAGACAATGACCCATGGCTAGTGAAATAATGGCTCTTAGAAGAAAGTATACTACTGCTACTTTCATGAACTAGTATAAATCCTAGCTACATTTTAAATATCTGTTCTTATACTCACAGATAAGATTAGGTTTTATCCTTCATTCTAAAGCTTCTTTTTGCAACAGTTTCTTTTTACAGAAAGCCACAATGAGTCATATTGCAGAGAATAACTGATTTGGGGTGCCCAGCTTGAGGTGAGCCATCAATAACACAAATCCTATACCTCAGGGAGCATCATGGAAGAGGGGCCAGCAAGATTGTAAATCCAGAGGACCATGGTGTTCTGCTTTGAGACGGTGTTTTCTAGATATAACAGTAAAGCAGCTCATAGGAAATTTCAACAATCTGGCTGTCCGAGAAAGATTTGAACAATTCCAGCATCAGTTGGTATCCTTATGTAGTGGGGGAGAACTCATGGGACCTTCCCCCTAAATGAAGCAAGTACCTGCTGCTGAAAGAGGGAGAATTGACCTTCTCCAGAGACTGACTCACTAATTACTTATTTATCCAATAATAATTGATCATCATAAGACATATGCACACAAGCAAAACTAAGTTGACTCAGTAGACTTCATATAGTTGCATACTATATATACACATTATATATTTACAATTTTGTATAAATGTATATTGTAACAATGTGGCAATAACAATTGAAGAAGAGGAGGCTGGGAATTTGAGAGAGCTCAGGTTGGAGGATATAGGAGGGGATGAATGGAAGAGAAGATGAAGGAAAGCGATGTAATTTTATTTTAATTACTTTTTCAAAAAGCAAAAAATAAACTTTCAGTTCATACACAGAGAATAACAATTATACCTGTGATTGGTATTTTTGGTGTAAGAACATTCTTGAGCATAGCGATGGTTGAAAACAGACAATATCTAGTAAATGTCAGGTTATGAAAGACATAAGCAGTCAGCTCAGTATTTGTTTCCATCCTTATTTCTCATAAAGCACTTATGACACAGATCTTTCCTTTACACCTTCTCTCTAGAAGTCTAAGATTGTCCATTGTGTGTTTACATGGTCATACATTCAGCATTGACTTAAGCTGGAAATCTGATGCTTACAGTGAGTACTATACCACTAATACTAATTATGTCATCTTTTCCTCTTCTTGTTGGTAAGTAATGTGCCACAGTAGTTATTCATTCAAATACAAAATATTTGAAGTGAAAATGCTGTATGTGATTTCTATCTTCTAAAATTATTTTGAAAGGAATTTATCCAGTGGGAGGCAAAATATGAAGAGAAAATCTGGCATTGTTAAGTATACAAACTTTAGCCCTTGTGACCTTAGTAAACTATAAAGAGGGGCTTGGCAAATGAGGAAGACTTGGAAAATAGGTCTTCTGATACTAAGATTTTGATAAGACCAGGTCTATCACAGAACATAAAATGAACACATTTGTGGGCTGGAGAGGTTGCTCCGTGTTTAAAAGCACTGAGGTTCTTTCAGAAAACCCAGCCAGGTTCAGTTCCCATCACCCACACGAAGGTGGTCAGCCGTCTAATACTATTATTTTAGGAAATCCAAGGTCTTCTTCTGGCCTTCTCAGGCACTATGTAGTGTGTACATGTAGGAGAGCAAATTCCCATACACCTGAAGTGAAAAAAAAATACATCTTTTAAATAACACATTCGTATGAGTCATCAAGGAAGAAGTTTCATAGGTGGAACACTGACTCTGCACTGAATTGATGGTGTACACTTAAGGACAAGACTTCCCAAGACTGACAGGGTGGACTCACATAGGTAAACAGCAGAACTGAAACCTGACATTTACTCAAGCATGTCAATAAAAGTATTGCAGATATAGATGCTTTCAGGTAGTTCTGTAGCTGAACAGTATTCAAGATCATAATGAAAAATATCACAAAACTGTGTCATTCAGAGAGGGTTTGATGACACCGAAAAATGTCATTAATAATCTTCTACTCATGATTTTGTGGGTTTTTATTTATTTATTTATTTATTGCATTTTCTCTAGTCTGCATTTTTTTCAATATTTATTTATTTATTTATTATGTATTTAGTACTCTGCCTGCATGTGTTCCTGCAGGCCAGAAGAGGGCACCAAATCTCATTACAGATGGCTGTGAGCCACCATGTGGTTGCTGGGAATTGAACTCAGGACCTTTGGAACAGTAGGCAGAGCTCTTAACCACTGAGCCATCTCTCCAGCCCAAGTCTGCATTTTTAATTAGAATTTTTATATAATATATTTTGATTTCCCCTCTCCTAATTCCTCTCAGACCCTCTACACTTCCCAACTCTATACCCTTTCATTTTCTTTCTCCTTAAAAAAACAAAAATGACTAAGCTATAAAAGAGTATTTGTCATAATTGTTAAACAAAAAAATATAAAAAACCTTTTATGTTG
This sequence comes from Dicrostonyx torquatus, assembly GCA_028555095.1. Taxonomy (NCBI): domain Eukaryota; kingdom Metazoa; phylum Chordata; class Mammalia; order Rodentia; family Cricetidae; genus Dicrostonyx; species Dicrostonyx torquatus. The sequence continues at coordinate 1,765,701 of JAQHUG010000090.1, read as the reverse complement.
ATTTATTAAAGAAATTTCCACAAAAGCATCCAAGAAAAGAAAGTATTTCATAACTGTAATTGGTAGATATCCATATGCAGAGAGTGCTATAATTTCTGTGGATTCACCAACAGTATTTGTACGACATAGAAGAAAGGCAGAGTTACAATATGGTCAAAATTTGACCCATATTTCTGGAGGCATATCTCAGTAGATGAGCATCTTCCAAGGATGAGCAAGGTGCTTGTTTTCTCTTTGCACAACTAAAAGGCAACGATGATAACAATAATTCATGTGCAAAAGAAAGTAATCCAAATCTAAACACAAGAACAGTGGGGCCCAGTGTCATGGGAGACTGTTGAAAAAATAAAACAATTGGTGGTTACATTTAGTACACACACAGGAATACTTAGATTTCATCATTAAAAGATCTCTTACACCCTTAAAGGTTTTCTGTTACAGTGGAGAAGGGGAAATAAATTGATAGAATTAAAAGAATTCTAGGAAATCCAAGACTAAATGGAGTTATGAAGGAGAATAATCATATTAAGTATAATAAAAATCCAGAACAGCTTCTAGCTCAATAAAACTGAGGTATGATATCTTTACATGTACCTATTCAGTTTGGGTGTCTCTGATTTCTGTTTCTTGGATTATAGATTTTAGTTTTGAGACCAAAAAGTACATTATGGTGCAGAGAGTGATCCATAACTTTCTTAATTTTGATTTTGAATGCATTGAGTTTAGTAGGTATATAAGAATGAAAAATAAAAGAACAAATATTAGCAAGGGGTGGATGGATATGAATAATTAGATAGTAGGAGAGAGAGATGAGCAGGGGAATCACTAAATCAAATGCTCAAAAGAGGAAGCAGAGATCAACTGGAGAAGCCCCATTGAAGTTGTCAGATGGAGTGATAGATTAATAGTCCTGGGTGGAACAGTGTCTCAGGTAAAAACTTTCAACTAAAATGAAGAAATAGCACAGAAAGAAATCACATCACTGGAAGGGCTTACGACATCCTGCAGAAACAGACTGTGGTAACTGAGGCCGACAGATAGGGCCCCGGAGCATTGCTTGGGTCTGAAGTGCCAGGGGACAGGCCCACTTCCAGAGCTTCTCCCTGAGTTCAAGGATCAGGAGACAATTTACTGATATAATGGCTTTACACGTGACCAGATTTTATATACGTGTTCTTTTTTACAGGTGCAAAATTGAATATGTTGACTTCCCCAGAGCCAAAGGGCCTTGTCCCCTTTACAGCAGAGTCGCTTGAGCTCATAGAGAACCATGTGGCGAAAAAATGCAACGAAGAGCACGAAGAAGATGATTTAAAGCCAAGCCCTTGTTTGGAAGCTGGCAAACAGCTTCCCTTTGCCTATGGGAGCCTTCCCAAAGGAACGGTGTCAGAGCCCTTGGAAGATATGGATCCATACTACTATGTTAAAAGAAATGTAAGGATTAATTATCATTATTAAAACTATGTTTTAATTAGTTTATTTTCAGTCACTTAAAATACAGTTGAGGTAAAAAATAATAAAAATAATAGAAAAAGAGCTCTTTCATAATGAATTTTATGTGAGGTTAATATATTCAAGATAGTTAATAGAACTGATATGACATCTGAGTAATTTGCTAAGCTTAATTAGTTTAATACATGTATGGTGATTCATTGATATGAATGGCTTTTTGTGGAAATATACTAATTACATTTTTCTGTTAATCAATTTAAAATAATAAAATATTTAGAATATGGATAGAAATTTCAGACACCTTGATTATTTACTCAGTAGGCAGAATAGTGCATCCAAAATATATATTTTTTTATTTTCACTTATTCATGTATTTACAAATTCAAACCTACAAATTCTGTAAACACACACACTATACCAGAATAAGCATAAAATGTTAAGTATGAGAATGATTTTGTTAGAAAATACAGAAATCTATGTGGGTTGATGAAACTAGAATATTCATCTCAGAAGCACAATTCAGGGACTGGAGAAATGTCTCTATGATTAAGAACGGTGATTATTCTTTCAGAGGTCATGATTTTGAGTACCAGCTCCTGCACAGCAGCTCACAACTCTCTTTCCTGTAACATTAGTTCCAGAGAATTTGAAGACCTCTTTTTGTTACCCACGTCACTAGGCACCCACATCATTCATGAATGCACAATGACAAAACAGCTATACACATAGAATAATAAAAATGAAGTAAAGCAAAATTTCAGTTACAGCTTGGAGAATACTTGAGTTCTAATTAAGGCAAGATAGAATCTTGGGCAGGCAACAGACAAGATTGAGTCTGTAAGGGGGTGTAGAAAGGGCATTGCTATTGCTGGAAACTCAGTCATGTTGCCAAACGTGGCAAAAATGAGATAATGGAGATTTCGACATGGGCTTGAAGTAGTGATCAAAGGACATATGGTATGGTGGTGGCAGTTCAGTAAAACCAATCAAGCAGCTTTCTAAATTAGAAGAGGAAGGATCAAAAAAGGGAACAGAAGAGAAAGCAAGAGGGGAGAAAGGAGTAGAGAGAGAAGGGAGAGAGGTAATAGGGAAAAAGAGAAAGGGGTGAAATTGGAGGAAGGAGAGGAAGAGATAGACAGAGAAATGGAGCAAGGGATGGAAAGGGATAAGTGTGTTACTTTTAGTTAATCCAGTGTGTGCACTGATATTCCTTAATATAAATGACATTCAAGGAAATATGATGATTTTGGTCTTCCAATTATCATTTTTAAAATAACAATTCAATGTTGTGATTATGGAGAAGGAAGAGAGGGAAGGAAGGAGAAAGAGCAAAAGAGAAATGAGCAGGGAAAGCCCTGCTGTCCAGGGTGCTATATAATATTAGGAAAAGAAACAAGATATGACTGACAGATACTGTTAATATTTACAACGTGGAAGAGTGAAGTTGTCACTGACAGAAATTAAATCTATTAAATTAGGCGAATATGAAGATTATCTACGAGTATTTTGATAGTCATGTATAAAATTCGCTGATTTTATCTAATGGGGGACTCAAATTAAATGAAAATCTGTGGAGAATACACACACACACACATGCACGCACACACGCACGCACACACACATACACACACATGCACACACATTGCACACACACATACACACACAGACACACATACTGCACAAACACACACATACACACATGCACGCACACACACACACACACACACACACACACACACACACACTGCACAAACCCACCTCTCTAATACTATCATGGTAAAATACTATCACTTGAATTATTTTGATGACATTTTAGTTAAAATGTAAATTGAGTCCTCGTCTAAATTGTTTCAGCACTCACTTTGTGGTGTGTTTGGGTCATAATGGGCAGTAACCTTGGGAATGAACAGCTGTTACTGAAAGAGTGGTCTGAGAACTGTGTAATATATGCAGCCATATAGGTGCAGGAGCTTTGTTACTTATTACAAAACCAAAGTCTTAAAAAACAAAGTAAGTACTTCATGACAGACTGCATGCCCAGGAATTTTTGGCCAATACAGAACAACTCCATGTATTTTTAATTTTTTATGTGTGTGTGTATTGTTCAGTTATTTTTGTCTGTTTTTCTCTTTTAAATTTTTTCTTTTACTATTTCCTTTTTTCTTTTTCTTTCTTTCTTTCTTTCTTTCTTTTTTTTTTTTTTTTTTTTGGTTTTTGAGACAGGACAGAGTTCCTCTCTAGCTTTGAAGCCTGTCCTGGAACTAGCTCTTGTAGACCAGGCTGGCCTTGAACTCACAGAAATCCGCCTGCCTCTGCCTCCTGAGTGCTGGGATTAAAGGCGTGCTCCACCACCACCTGGCTGGTTTTGTTTTTTGAGAAAGAGAAAGAACACGAAGTTAGGTGTTTGGGGAATAGGAACAATATGGGAGGAGTTGAAAAAGAGAAAAAATGTGATCAAAACTGATTGTATGAAAAAATTAAGTAAAATATTTAATAAGTCTAAAAATTCACATAAAGAAAATAAATAAAAGTAAAACAAAATTCAGAGTTGCTTATGGTCCTCTTTTTTATGAAGCACTTGGGGTACAACTGCAAGGATGTCTTCATGAAGTAGTGCTATTTTTGCTAAAATCAGATTTTCTGAATATAAGCGCTCTATTTGGCTTACTCTCTTCAAGAGAACATCAAAATAAAGAGCCATGAAATTAAGATTCCAGTTGCAGCACAATCCAAAATCGCTTATCCCTTTTCAATGAGACACACATATGTCTTATTTCCCATGAAGTTTGCAATTGTTCTGGAAGTGCCTGTGGAGAGTTTGATTTAAATAATAATATTTTTTGCCATTTAGTTTATTTAAGTAGAGATGGGAGATTCCTTATAATGGCAGAACAAAGCCTCCACTGCAAGTTGAACTGCACTTTCCCAAGAATTGAGTCCTAGAGTGGTTTCCAGTGAGAACCGACGTGCATGCAGAAGTGCCGGCAGTTATGCATTCTTGAGATTTCTTTTTTATATGCGCCTGTCAATATAAAGAGCAATAAATCATGTCCCCTATATTATTGTAATTGATTATATAGTAGACTGTTTTAGTATAGATTATTTTTCAACCAGGCCTGGTGGCCAGGTCTGTAATTTTTGCTAGACAAAAATAATGCAAATTCAAGTCCTCTGTGGTCTAAAGTGTGAGTTCAACTTAATGAAACCGTATATCAAAATAAAATAGAATTTAAAGAAGCTGAGGATAAATAGAGGACGAAGCTTTGCCTACCGTATGTGAGGCACTTGGTATGATCCCTATTAGAAAGCAAAGGAATTTAATACCCAATTTTGATTTAACAATACCTTTTATGTTATTATGTACTATATGTTATATTATAAAATATGCCATCTTATCTCATAGTTTTCAGAATATTTACTGCTTATAATGAATTTTTCAATGTTAAGAAGATCAAACTCAGCACTTGCTGAAGGCTAAAAAAACACTGTCACCAAGTCACATCAGCAGACAGATGTGTTTATGCACACCCCACAACTAATAATATCACTGAAGGAACATAGTGAATACACATGATTTATACTTTCAATGACCACTTATAATATATATATATATATATATGCTTATCCATCTATATAAATCTAAAAATATATACAAGTATCACTGTACACAAGACCACATGCATATATATGAATACATAAACACGTTAATCTACCTATGGATCATTTTAAGTTTTAGAATATTTCTGTTCTTCTAATACATTCATTAAGTTAATGCTGTAATATCCAAAGTTCTTTTTTGTTTCTATTATATAAATTACTAATTTTAGATAAGTTCATGCCAATAATAGCAAATACATTATATTTTTCAAGCATTAATTTTTAGTACTTACTTTTTCCTTGTTTTATTTTTATTGCATCTTAATTAAAATATGATTGCAGCACATTTCCCCCACTTGTCCCTCCTCCAGATCCTCCCTCATAAATAATTTGAATGATTGATGTGATATTTCAAAACATTGGTTCTTCTTTACTTTTATAATACCACATTGATTTTCCCTGGTATGCAATTAACATTTCCCCATTCATTTAGTGAGATATTGCTCCTGTGATACCTTAAGTGTGAATCTGTGCACCATCAGGAGTGCTTTCTGTCACATTAGTTCAGCTGGGAGGCAGGGCTGTGACAGCATCGCAAATGAACCAGCAAAACAAAGCAAAGTGGCGAGCAACCAGGTAACGGTAGATATAGATGGAAACCGTGAGAACAGCTTCTTTTTACTTTAACTATGATTAGATATCAAGGCCAAGGAAATTATGCCCAAATTTCAGACTGCTGAGCAGTGGTAGCAACTCTCAGCTAACTGTGTTTTCTGTGATTTCTTACAGACTTTCGTGGTCTTAAACAGAAACAGAGTAATCTTCAGGTTCAATGCCGTGTCCATCTTCTGCACGTTGTCTCCTTTGAGCCGTCTCAGAAGAGTAGCTATCAAGGTGTTGGTGAATCCATATCCTCCTAAGGGTGGTTGCTATGTCTTCGATACACTAATAACAAGTCCAGATGTTCTCTTAATCAAGAAGGATTTGCCTTCAATACACCAATAAGTCCAGATGTTCTGTTATTCAACCTCTGCTGAAGAACTGTTTTTCCCATTAGTACTTTATGTTATCCTATTAAATATGATATTTTTGGGTTAATTTTTTTTAATATTTAAAAACACATGGAAAATAGAAATTAGTAAAATAGTAATAATAGTTAACAAATGTTAATTCTTGTTTTTCAATACAAATAACATGTATTTTCAGTATTTACAAGAGGACCTTATCCCTTGTCCATGTTTCTATAAATACAATTTATATAAATAGGCCTTATCTAATGTAATTTATTATCTATTATTCCTTGACCTTGTCTTACCCTTTTTCACCTGCTGATTTTAATAAGTGTCCTCACTGACAGCTTACTTATGTGGATGAATAATCCTCCAGAATGGACATTGGCAGTACAGTAAGTTACTTATTTTTATTATATATATAAAATATCTATAGTTATGGTTTTCAGAATTTTAAATTTATTGTACTTTATTAAGTTATAAAATGTGTTATGGATTGGAACATAATACAATTTACCACGTTGGGCGCCAAAATATTGTCGCAGGACAATATTACACCAATTTGATTAAAAACGGGTATTTTATTGGAGGGGATAAAACTTACAGATCAATGTCCCAAACCATGTTCCTCTGGTCGCAAACAGGAAGCCAAGTCTAGCAGTCAGCATGAAAGCTGGAAGCAAGTTAGCTCGGAGAGAGGCTGCGGCTTTTTTTAAAAATGAAAACCACGCCCCACATTGGGCGGGTATCTTAGAAGCCATTGGCTGAAAGCAAGAGGGCTTAATCTCCCACAGCACCTTGCTTAATTTTTAATTCATTAAAACAATTATGAAGAGGAGAGGTTTATTTTGATCACAGCTCTGAAAGTGCAAGAATATAGCACCTCTGCTGTTAGGTTTCAGTTCTAGCTGGGTTATAATATGGCCCATGAAAAGAGCAGGAGTTCTTTTCAAAGCAGCAATTCAGATCTTGATACCATAAGCCAATGAAATTCATGAGGCCAGCCTTAGGTTTTCTATGACTCTTCTTGTGAGTCCTGTGGAAATGGGTGGGCAGATACCTTAGTGACACCAGGACCTCCAAAAAGGCTCTATGTCTTAAAGATTCCATCAAGTCTTACATCACCACAAAGGGACCAAGTTCCCAATATGTAGACCCTGGCAGAACAATCCACAACTTAATATTTCTTTTATTTACTCATATATTTGTGTGACATACTGTTATGTGCACCATGACTGAATTTTATAAATAAAAACAAACATAAGCATATGTCAATTTGAGGATTTTTTTCTACCCTTACATTATTCTTAGTTTTTGTTTAGTTTTTGATTTTTTTAATCAGAGTTTCTCTGTAGCTTTGGAGCCTGTCCTGGAACTAGCTCTTGTAGATCAAGCTGGCCTCAAACTCACAGAGCTCGCCTGCCTCTGTCTCCTGACTGCTGGGATTGAAGGTGTGCGCCACTTCTGCATGGTAAATTATTCTTAGTTATTATTGGTGTTGTTTTGATTCATGCTTGCTATGTAGCTCTTACTTGTCTTTACGCAGAGCCTCCTGGCTCAAACTCTTAAATGCTTATTATTAGTTTAAATATCTACAGCTCTAAATGGACTGAAGGTTTAATTCTATTAATTGGAATGTTTAGGTCTTTTGCTAGCTATCCATACCATGGTATCATATGCATGGGGTTTCACCTCATGCTTGATTTCTTTCTTATTCAAATTTTTATTTATTTTTATTCATTAATAAAGCATCAGTTTTTTTTTCACTGTCCTTGGAAATTGGAAGAGTCTGGTTTTCAGTAGACAAATGGGAAAGTGCGTTAATTCTTTTTTTTAAAGGAAGTAATGCTTCTCGACAATAATGTTGAGCTTTAACTCTATTCAAAACAATTCTCTCTCTCTTTCTCTCTCTCTCTCTCTCTCTCTCTATCTCTCTCTCTCTCTCTCTCTCTCGTGTGTGTGTGTGTGTGTGCTTGAACATATTTGCATAAAATTTGGGTTTAAATCCTATGATAATTATGCTAAAGTATCTATTTGGAGTATATTTGATATTTTCATAATTTACCTACGTACTACATAAAGATTATATATAACCTCTGAGTCAGGACTGTTGGGAAGAAGTATTATTCAGAAGAAGTGATCACATTCATTAAGTAATGCTGTCACACAGGCATCACTGAAGGCCTCCCTACAGCTCTCTGCTAAGCTTCAAGGGGAACAGGATCTTTGGTCCTTGTGATTGACTGTTCCTACCCTACCAATAGATAGAATTTTATTTTCCAGACAACTTGTTTTCCACAGATAGTTTTAGAACTGACAGTATACTATTCTCAAGAGTTAATATTTGTGTGATTTTTTTTTTCCCTACAGGAATACTTTGCTTGGGATTTACACATTTGAAATCCTTGTAAAAGTCATTGCAAGAGGTGTCTGGGCAGGGTCGTTTTCCTTCCTTGGGAATCTATGGAACTGGCTTGATTTCAGTGTAACTTTGTTTGAGTGAGTAGTGTTTCACATTGCAAATATTTTAATGATTTCAGTTATCATGGTTCCCTCAGACAACTGTTTCGGGGTGTCCACTACAAATGAAAGGAATGGGTAGTTTGCTGTCTTGTAGAAAAGGGAAATGTATTTCAAGAACACATTGTAAGTCGTTTTTATTTTTGTTGTTGAGTTCAGGACATGCTTGTGTAATTTAGGAGGTTTCTATTTATTTGACGCTCAGTATTGAAACAGTTCATTTAGTCCATGGTTTGAGACCAGTAAATGTGAGAAATATCTGAATAAGGTGATTAAGCACTCACAGTTCTTGAGTGTTATATATAATTTTAATTTGCATCTAACTTTTCAATGTTTGTATTGACTATATTCTCTTTTATGGATATGAAAGTGGTCAACAGAATAAAATTTATGTTAAAATAATTTTGAAACAGACCACTTTTTTCCTTAAAAACAAAATTTATAAAAAAGAGAAACAGTGTCTACCATACTGTAAAAAAAAAAAAATGTAATGGCTGCATCATTATAATCATTATCATTTCTGTTGTGTTTGCTGCCAGCTAACACTTATCTAACCTTGGTAACAGGCAGCCTGTCTTGTTTGAACACAGCTATAAAACTTGAATATATCATTCCATGAAATTCCCACAAAGCCCTCTGACTAAGGAAATACACCCCACTTTAAAACTGAGGTAATTGTGGCACAAAATATTAGCCATACTTCCTGTCACACAGGTAGTAATCAGTGGGTGTCATCTCCACTCAGGCATTCTGGCTGCAGAACAGATTCTCTTTCACAGTATACATCCTGCCTTTTGCTCTTGTTCCTAATAATCATCATGGTCCTCATCATCAAGGGTTTAAATACTGAAGATGAGTTGCATTTCTATATTTAAAACCAGCTAGTAGGTTTTATTTTCACTGTCATGTTTTATAATAAGGTAGCATTATTTTTTGTTTTGTTTTTATTGAGCTATATATTTTTTCTGCTCCTTCCCTTCCTCCCCATTTCTACCCTCTCCCATGATTTTATAGGTGTTATAGGCTTATTCTACATGAAATTTTGCATAGAGTAAAAGAGTTACAATCTCAAAGCTTGGATCGGTAAACTACTACCACATAGTGGCTACCTTTTTCAAAGCAATTTGTCTTCCAATCAACAGCAAACTATTTGGAGAATGGAAAAGTGGGAGCATAAAAAATTCTTGGAAATATAATTTTTCTAGCACCTGATTTCAAAGACCATAGATTTAATGACTAAATAACTTTATTTACTCCCACAGGCTTATCACAAGGTTTTCACCTCTCAACTTCCTTCTAATACTTAAAGCTATAAGAACCTTGCGAATTTTGAAGATGATTCCTTTGCACGAAGGTAAGAAATGCTATTGGATTCATTTTCTTCATTGTGATTTTTTGTGCATCCATGGATCTGTGGCACTGTCTTGTTATTACTCAGAAAATATGTGAATTTGAATACTATTTCCACTTTGAAAACCATCTTAAGTCATCTAAATCTTAAATCTGCTTGTCGACCAGGACAGGGAAGAAAAGAACACACTTAACTGATTTTATTTTCAGTTATCTTTACATATTGTAAAATAAGTTATAAAGTTTCCTTAATTCCAAGGAAAGCAGAGATTCTAAAATGATACTTTTGACTCCTTATTTTCTTCATTTCAAAAAGCCAGTTGAAGTGAGTGAAGATAGACTAATGTGGTGTCAGCAATACTATGTAAGAAACATAGACGAACAAGTTTATGACTTTAGTCAAAGAGAGACTTGAGGAGATTACGGTAAATTCAGAGGGTGAAAGGTTTCAATTTCAGAAGTTTGCCAGAAAATCCTGTCCACCTTCTTAGTCTGGCTGAGGTGAATGCGGACATTTTTTTTTATTCTAATCTTAGTTGCTTGTATTAATTTTCATGTCATGCAACATATAGCACGCAATAAATATAGCTATATCTTCATTCTATATGGTTTACAGAATAAATACAATAAATACAACTTAGAAAGGACACAGCAGAGTTTCAGAGGTTTTGAAATAGGCTGAGAAAACTTTATAGAGTGTACATTGATAACATGATGAACCTAAACCAGATGTAGGGGAGAAACTACTGTTGAGAGTGAAATGCAGAATTAATTTCTGCTGTGAGGTAAAAGGACAGAAATCAGGTTAGATGAGAAACTACGAATTCAGGTTTAGCAGGTGAACCTGAGACAGGAAAATGCTAGTTTTGTATGCTGCATCAGTAATAGAAGAACTGAGCCTAGCTGAAGCACCAGGCATCGTCGGGAGTGCTCTGACTCTTGGTCCATACCAAACACCAGGCATCCATGACACTGCCATGCTAACTTTCCATCACTTTGTTGGGTTCAGGTGATGAGTCACTCATACCCTTGGCTCAGTCCAGCCTGTCCAACCTAATCTTGGACCTGGGTTGCCTGAAATGATTCTAATATGCTCATGCACCCTACAGTCTCAGTTTACCCAGGCAAATTTAAAGGGCAATATATTTTATACTTCTTTTATTCTAAGTGCCAGGCAGTTGGCACTATTGCAGGTCCTACCATGGCCATGATCATCTGTGCCCTCAAAATATAATCAAAAGCTGTCTATAGAATGGATACCCTCAGGGCTATGGCACATCTTTAGAAACCACCGTCTTACATAACCTTGAATAGTTTAGAGTAAGCCAGAACATGATCTCAACTAGTAAGATTCTCTTTCTCCTTAGCACTTAAATACGGTACCAAGAGGTTGAGGGATGATCTCACAGATAGATAAAACAGAGCTGTGATCCTCACAATGGAAGATAGTGAGAGCTACCTGCATCTTTCATTTCTGAATGTTAAGCAAATGTTTACCTGTACATTTTGATATGATGTCATTAGAAACATAAAAAAACACAGAGAGAGAGAGACATACACACAAACATGCACACACACACGCATACAGAGAAACAAACAGAGTAGAGCAAGTTCACTGGGCTGCAGCAAATTATACATATTATGATGAAATCAGCAGTAAGGACACCCAAGGTGGACGCAATGAGAGTGATGTGACGGAAAACCAACCTATAAATATTTTAAAACATCGAGTTGCATATATTAAGCCTGGGTATTTTAGGATCTCTGAATTACGTCCCAATAAATATGTTTAACAAAAGTAGTTTGTGGCATGGCAATCGACCCAAAGCCAGGGATGAAGCCAAGTAGTTATGCTCTGGTGAGAACAAGACAACTTTAACTTCATTTGTCCCCTGAGAAGAATAAGAACATAAAATGGCAGCATTTTCATCTTCACAAGAGGGATTTTTAAGAATGATGAACAAGTGTTTGTCATTTCAAGATAGACATGTCTCGTCTTTGCCCAAGGAAAGCAGAGGAGAACAGCTGCCAACAGTATCCACTACCTGAACAGAGAGGAGAAGACAGCAGGAGAAGTGCACCATGTGAAAGAAAGCAATTTGATCTGTGCAATTAAATAGAAATAAGAAAAAGATCTTATTGGGTATTTTGTTCAATTTTAGTGTTTTTAGTCCTTAAAATTGTTTTGCTTTCAGTGTTTCATGATCATCCTCGACCACTGCTCCCTCAGCTCTCTCTAGAACCCCATTCTGTCTCCATCCCAATGCCCAACATTTTCTGTGTTGTTAATTCACCTTTGAATCTAAATATGCTGTCCTCAAATGCTTGAGTGTGTGACGATTCACAGGGGCGTGGCATGGCTGTCGCACCTCTTGGCTGCTGTGCACATCAACTCGCATAAGCCCTGCTTACCGCACAATACATATATCAACTGTACCTGTTTTCTGATTCGGAGACTTTCAACAGAAGAAAAACCTAGATTTTCAGGCAGAAAATGCAAGTTAGATAAAGAAGACATATATGTACATTTTAAAGAAGAATAATGATATGAATTATGAGATGCTGGATGACTACTGAGTGGTCATATAAGTAAAATGTGTCATCAATGTAGCAAACAAAGGCACGGTATGAGGGAACACTAAGAACGTTCTGTTTCAGCTCATGGGGAGGTGGATTAGCAAAGTTTAGAAAACCACATTTCGTGTTCTGCATGATTGGCAACCCTGAAAAAGACATCAGTGCAAATGTGAGATATACGCTTTCCCAAAAAGTTAGAATTTGTTTCTTTGAGATGTTAACGAAAGAAAGCCTTTAAAAACAGAAAAGTAGTTTTACTACATAATTCAGACACAATGCCTTGAATCAAAGATGGTTTGTCTTGCTTTTCTATCTGAATAGCCTGGGCATTGACATGACGAAACTCAAACAGCCATACACTTTAAATGGTATCTCTGCATTATCCTATTGAGTACCAATGTCTCAGGATCCTCTAGCTGTTACTTTGACTCCCAATATTTGTTAGTCTGAGGCAACAGGAAGTAGAATGAAGGAAAAATTTATTGATTTCAAAGAGACAAATTTTTGCATGAGGTTTGCTGTAACTGTGTGGCTAGAAATATATTCCCTCTTAGGTTATAAGCATGTGTCTTTCTTTTCAGGCCTGCAGTCAATTGTGGCAACACTGGCCCAGAGTTTGAAGAAATTATTTGGTGCTATTGTCCTAACTCTGTTTTCTCTGACTGCATTTTCTCTACTTGGGATGGGTCTCTTCATGGGTAATCTGAAGCACAAATGTCTTCGATGGCCACAAGAAAATGAAAATGAAACCCTGTACAACAGAACAGGAAGCCAGTATTATACTCCAGGTGAGAGTAGCTCCATCGAATAATGGAGAAATCTTTAGAGAAATGGACACTCCATTTCTGGGCAAATTATAAATGTTATAACTATACTCAAAGACTAATTTGAATCTGTTTTTTCTTTTTGTAATCAAAATAATAAATGTCCCAATGTTAAGACACTTAACCAGGAGAACCTAAGTTTTGTAAGCCATGCAAAATTTTAAATTCATTCCAGAGCACTTAAAGTTTCTTTTTGCCACTATTTAAAGAATTGTTTTTTGAAGTATAACTTTTTAGTTTATCTGTTATAATGTTTATGATTAATCTAAAAGTCAGAATATCACTCTAACATGTAAATTCTCACAATGATTAGATTTCAGTTGCTAGTGTACTTTAAAATACTTTAGTTTGATTTTTAGAGTGAAAAATGATTTAAATATAGTAAGTATCAATGTGATTTCCTAGGTTTGGACATCGATAAATGCATGTATGTTCATCATGACATTTCAGAAGAGTAATAGCTGTACTATGAGCAGCAGCAGAATAAGAAAGGAGAAGAATGAAATTATGTTCCAGGGTTGTATCACTCCCAGGCAGGGAAACTGGGGCTCTAGCCAGGCAAAGACTGGCTTGAAAACTCATACCTTTTCACCAGGCAATAAACTTACATTAGACTCTTCTCTCGAATTAGGCCTCCGCTGGCAAGATTTAGGAAATGTGCCTGTTTGTTTCTATTAAAAATAATCTTATGTAGCCCTTCTGCATTAATTTCATTTATATTTTGTGCTTTATAAACACTAGAAAAAATCATAGCAGTTGAGCTTCTTGGCCAACTGCATAGTATGATTGTGCTATAACAGAGAATTGTACATGCATGAATATACTAAATGTACATCCCAATACTAAGTCTAGTGCTGACATTAAGGAAGTGCATATTAAACCCTGTTTTTAAATGAATCGCCCACTGGTTTTTCCAATGTAATAACTATAATGTACTGATTAGTTAAAGTAAATGATATTTTCTACTTTATTGGTTATTGAAAAAGATAAACAAGCAAATAAAAGAAAACTCTGTTTCTTTAGATCTTTGTTAAGACACAATATTGTAATTTTAAAAGTCTTTCTTAATGCATACTACGGTAAAGCCTACCAGTCTCTTCCATTTCATCAATGACATTAGAATTACAGGACACACTGTATTTGAGAACTATTGGGACATGGACAGATGAACGAATCCTATGGAAATTCAGATGAGCTACATGTGACTGACTCGGGATTAAACCCAGACCCTCATTTCTTTCTTATCTTTCAGAAAGAGCGAACTTCTATTATTTGGAAGGGGAGAAGTATGCTCTCCTCTGCGGCAACAGGACGGACGCTGGGTAGGCGCAAGTAATGCTCTCCTCTAACGTGTCACTGTCACGTATGCACTGAATGATATGTGATTTCCGGTATCCTCAGTTGACTGTGTTTCCTTATTTTGTTGTCAACATTATGCCAAAGAGCTGTCTTATGTTGTTTGAGAAGTTTTCAACAAAATTCTATAGATTGCATATTTTGGAAACAACACATTCCTCACTCAGTCAGGCAGATCTAAATCTTCAGGTCCAATTTCCTGAAAATTTGCTGTATTGCTCTTTTGACTCTTAGAAGGTGCCTTTCGGCTGCATTTTCATAGCTGAAGCAGGACAAAGTCTCTCAAATCTCCTCTGTAAAAGCAGTAGCCATACACAGGAGACTTCATTTTGACCCACTCTGTCATCAAGAGCCCCATCCCCTAACACCATCACCTTGGAAGGCACAATTCCAACATACTGACTTTGAACAAAATCAGTAGTGTGTAGTGTGGAATACCATTAATTAAATTTTCCAGAAAAGCAACAGGCAGATGAGTAAAGTGACTTATTCTAGCCTACGAAGCTAGGAATTTACGTGGATGGAACACCAGTGAAGATCCGATTTATCATTAGTGACTCCCAGCACCAACAATTAACAGAGGATAATACACAGTAAGTCTTAGGTTGTGAAATTTTTTATTTTTCTGTAACTTATTAATTTTTTAATTTTTATTTTTTTCTTTAAAACTTCATTTTACGTTCCAACCACAGTCTTCCCACCCCACCCCTCCTTCTGTCCCTTCATCTCCCTCCCACCCCCCATCTACTCCTCCCAGTGGGTAAGGGCCCCCATGGGGTCAACAAAGTCTGGCACATTAAGTTGGGCAGGACCAAGCCCCTCCTCCCTGTATTAAGGTTGAGCATTGAGCACGGCCTCCCAACATAGGTAACGGGCTCCAACAAGCTAGCTAGTGCATCAGGGATAGATCCCGGTCATATTGCCAGAAGTCTCTCAGATGACCCAAGTTTCGTCACTGTCTCTCACATATGGGGGACCTAGTTTGGTCCCATGGAGGCTCCACAGCTGTTATTCTAGAGTTCATAAGTTTCCATGAACTT
>JAQHUG010000090.1:1725865-1748263 GCA_028555095.1 Dicrostonyx torquatus | reverse complement strand
CTTAGGTGACTTAACCCACTTAACCACCTCACTGGCTGTGTCTGGTAGATCATAATGAAACAAATAAGAAAGTAACAAGCCACTGTCAGCCATATGGACTTGGGCATTGTCCTTGTTGCTTTGCTCTCAGTTGAGATGTGCCACCCATCCCTGGGCTCCTTTTTTTATTCTTTCTTTCCCCTTACATTCTGGGACTTGACAAAAGCACTAAGGAAGAGAAAGCTCACTAGTACAGTTTATATACCTTTGGGTGATTCAGAAGTTTTATCACTTAGCTTCCCTTCTATCCTCGAATCCAGTTTTTGGTTTTTTTCTCTTTAAAGCGTCTTATTAAGTAATCCTCCACTTCGAATATAATCCATATGCTTTCTGGAGGCATCTGACTATGAATATTAAGAACATAATGCTATATTAAAGGCAAGAAACACAAACTACATGGTGTTTCACCTCTAACACCGTAGTCATCAGCATGGTAAAGTACCCCTATTTAGTAGATGACTGTAACAGCAAGCGTGCCTTTGCTCTAACTCCTGGGACTAGCAGGCCTCGGGGCACAAGTGTTTTTAAACCACTGGTTATTCCATTGTTTGTCTAGAGCACACAACATTACCAGCCCCAAAATAGTGTCGGGGAGAAACTACAAAAGGCTACATAGAAGAAAATAGCATTTATTGAGCCAATACCATAAGGAACCACATCCCTCCACCCTTACAAAGATAAGTTTGAGAACTCCCTGAAAGGGAAGGCAATAAATATTTAATGTGCTCTTTTCCACAAGTTCTAGCTCTGCTTTTCAATTATTAATGTGACAAATGTTTTCCCACCCTTAAAGATGGGAATTGGGGGTCTTAGGGTGAGATCACTTGAAAAAAAGCCCTCAAATATTGTAGTTTGTTTTCATCAGTGCTGTTTTCCAGTTTTTATACTCCCACTATATTTTCTTTATTTATACTTTCTATAGTTATACTTTCACCCTCCCCCTCTCTCTTTTACTATTTTCGTGTTGTTGCTTGTTACCACTGAGTCACACTTTCATCTTCTCCGGTTTGATTTTGAACAGTAAAATTATGAATAATAACACCGGGTTATAGTCTTGAAATTGGTAAGTATTATTGCCATAGTCATTGTAGATATGTGAATTATGCATATGTTAGCCTAATTTAGACATTCAATAATGTATAACCATTTAAATCATATATGTGATAAATATATACATTTTTGTCAATTAAATCAATCTTTAGAACGACTTTTCGAAAGTCATCTTGAGAGTACTTATAATTCCTGTTCAACACTTTTTATGTGTATCAACTTGAAATATCACTGATGTTTAGTATTTTCTGTGAAAAGACGGTTACTGACCTTTGTTGCGGGGATAGCTCTCTGCTCTTGGTCAGAGGGTAGATAGTATTTATGACTGGCCCATTGCCTGAAAGGTGCTTGACAGCGAATGTTTCTTCCCCCTCCCTTTTTTTTGTCTCCTTCAGCCAGTGTCCTGAAGGTTACGTATGTGTAAAAGAGGGCACAAATCCTGACAATGGCTACACGAGTTTTGACAATTTTGGTTGGGCCTTACTTGCTTTGTTTCGATTGATGACCCAGGATTATCCTGAATTGCTTTATCAACAGGTAAAAAGAGATAATCTGTGGGTAACGTAAACTGCAGATGTTAAAGACGGCTTCTGCACCCTTGAAAAATAAGCCCCAAATGTAAGTCTAGTTGTTAAAAAGAAACCGTGACTACACATAGGAGAGAGAGAGGTATTTGTGACAGGATTCATGTGAAGAAAAATTCAAGGGCAAAAGCAAAGAATACAGCTGCTAAATGTGAAACTCTCCATAAACTCCTGTACCCTCTTCGAGTTTAGCCTTTAATAGTTCATATCTTCAATGCTGCTCCAAGATCAAGGCACAGACCCTGGTTCACTGTAGGAGGACGGCCTGCTTGTTGGTGCTGGCCGTGCTGAACCAAAATAACCACACAGAAACTGTATTAATTAAAACACTGCTTGTTCCATTAGCTCTAGCTTCTTATTGGCTAACTCTTACATCTTAACCCATCTCCATTAATCTGTGCATTGCCACAAGGTCGTGGCCTACCAGCAAAGTTTCAGCACATCTATCTCCAACAGTGGCTCCATGGCTTCTCTTTGACTCCACCTTTCTTTCTCCCAGCATCAGTCCAGTCCTCTCCATCTACCTAAATTCTGCCCTATCAACAGGCCAAGGCAGTTTCTTTATTCATTAATGATAATCACAGCACACAGAGGGGACTCCCACATCATTTCACTTAGGGCATCCCAGCCTTAGAATGGTACCAAAGGGATCAGCTCAATAGTAGCCACCTTAGATTTCAGATTCTGATTTTGGCCCTCATACTTTTTATTCTGACAGCAGCCTCAACCAGACACTCCCAGTGGAAGCAGCAATCTACTTTGCTGATGCTGAGCTATGTTATTTGTCTGGTCAGAAACAATAAGCACAGTTGCGATGCTCACCCTTTCATTCCAACATGAATTTATTGAAAACATCTGTTTACTTACTTTTTACATAAAAAAGTAAAAGTTGAATGGATTGAATAACATCTCTAAATTTTCAAATGTACCCACTGGAGATTACTTTCTTGCACCAAAGGCCGTAATGGTGACTTGTTTGATAAATGTGATATATACAAAGAGCATTTCTAGGTGATAATTGTTGAATCAAAATATTATTAGCCTGTGATATTGGCACAAATAAAGTAATAATTTATTAAATGAAAATTTCTATTTTTTTATTCTACTTTATGCTTTCTACTTAAACAGTGCTCCAGGTGAGATGACAGAAGTCTTATTGTTATAAACACAATATCCATATTTTCCTTCATAGCTACTTTTTGTATAGCAGTATCTCAAAAAGGGATGACACTTGTTACAATGGAGATTCAGAGTTCCTTAAAAAACCATCTCTACTACCTTGAATTAAATGATGTTATTACCAAAGCAGTATAGTTAATATCAAAAGATAATAGAATACAGAATTGTTACCCTGAATTCTAAGTTTTTTTTTAATAATTCGGAGTACTCTGATTTGATGTCATGTATTTTATAACATATGTATATATTTAAAATTGAAGCAATTTTTATCTCTTCAGGTAGTCCCTAAAGACATAAATTGCATTTTAATTTTCTTGAATCCATGACTAAATTACTTTTATAACAAAATTTAATTTTTCATCTTCAATGAGGAAAATATGGAAAGATAAAGATAGATAATAATTCTCTTATCCTTCTGTATCCCATTGCCCTACAGATCCTTTATGCTTCAGGAAAGGTCTACATGATATTTTTTATTACCATTAGTTTCTGGTTTGCCTTTTATATGGCAAGTTTGTTCTTGGGCACACTTGCTATGACCTATGAAAAGGAAAAGCAGAGAGTTTCTGAGAAACCCAGAGACATGGAACCCAATGTTCAACAGACCACGGAAAAATACGAGGAAGGACGTGAAGCAGCTGAGGTACAAATTTTTTATTTTAAGACTCATAATATTAGAAGGACTTCTCAAAGTCTTAGAGTATTCGGCTTCCTGACATATGATCATATGTCTGTATAGTACACTATCAGTAAAAAGGTGTGCTTTTGTTGGGGCCGGAAAGATGGCTAATAAATTAAGAGCATGTACCCTCTTGCTGTTTTGAGTGTGATGCTCAGTATCCATATCAGTCAGCACTACTTGAAACTACAGGTCCTAGCGACTCCGACATTCTCTTCTGGACTCCACACCACAAGTACCAAATGTACACACAAACAGCACACACAGGAACAATTACATGCCCATGCTCTCCCACAGGAACTCACAAATATTTCATTAAAAATGAAGTAGGTATTTCATAACGTGGTTTCCCTAAGATAGATTTACTTTTGCTTTTTTATATCACTATCCTTTATGTACTTGTTCTTTCTTAATATAAGGTGGCAAGAATGATGAATGTGTTTGAATATTTCCTATGTGTGATTGTTGACCCAAAATTTGCATTGCTACTATTGAGAAAGCCTGATATGTTGTCTTCTTAAAACTTGACCTTTCCTGGTAGAGATATTTGTTAATTCCAGCTAGCTTCAGATAGCACATCAGAATTAACTTTAAATGGTGTGCTCAATTTTAAATGATGACATCCTCAAATTTTGCAATAAAGTACTTAAGATAATGGCTAAAAAGTAAAGTGCTGAAGTTAGAAAAGCAAAAGAAGAAATTAACCTCTGGTCTACTTAAGAAACAAGCGACATCAATGATATATGAAAGTATTTTATTCATGGATTATTAAATCCATGATATTAAAACTAATAATATTTGACTATAATTTTAAATCCCCTAGTTTCATGCTTAAGAATTTCCCAGACTGCTAGCCTCCTATAAAAATTCATCCTGTGTATCTGAAAGTATTAGCTGGAGTGATGTTAAGAAGATTGTACAAAATCCTTTTTTTAAGTGAATATACATTTATGGATAGGAATGAGGATACTGAAGAATGCAGCAAGGAGTAGATCCTGGCATTGCAAGTGATCACACCTCTTCCTTTGAATACTTTTTAGGAAGAATGGAAATACACCAAAATTGAGACAGAAAACAAAAGTTGTAAATTCTTCTGTAGAAAGAGAAAGCAGGTAGCAGAAAGTAGAAGTCCAACAAATTGTCTAACACTAACTAGAAATTGCAGGAAGGCAAGCTGAGAGCTTCATTATTACAAAAATCACTTTTGAGTTAAAAGCAGTTGAAGACTAGACCCTCCATACGTGTAGTGATCAACACTAAACAGTCTCTGGGAAGTTACCCTAAATGGGACTTGAATAACAGGAAGTAGGAATGTACCCAGTGACTTCATAGACTCTTGTTTCCATAACATGCATGCCATTGAACAAGAAGCAATTATAGACTGTATGAGCAAAACATGTACAAAAAGAGGCTATTATCACTCATAAGTGAGATGTAAGAGAGGGAATAACAAAAGCTTTCTGTCTCTACAAGTCCCAAGACCTCAGACCCAACTCATGGGGTCTGAAGAAAATGATGACTGTGTAATTTGTTTTAAAGTGGAATTAAAGAATCTCAAGAGCTTGCCACTACATCCCAATGTACCCAACAGCTTAACAATAGTTCTCTTATTCCCAGATGAAGTGTTCTATTAGCTCTGATTATGAAATAGCTCTGATTATGAAAGGGCATTGGTATTTCCCAGTTTCTTTTTTTTATTTTGGTAAAATTTTGGTAAAATTTTTTTAAAAAAAGCTTTCCTGGTTTTTATTAAAATCATTAAGTTATGAAGAATTTCTTTTCTTGAAAAATCCTGAACATTTCCAATGTAGAGTTTGCTAGCAAATGAAAATAAAATCCATTTTTATGAGATCTCCTTTCTTTCTCATTTGTATTTATACATAATAACATGCCAGAAGAGAAGTATTCAATAACTAAATGACCTTTCGAAATGGGTCAAGCTCCAGTTCTAATGATGGGGTTGCAAAGAGATGGCCTATATGGGACAAATTTTCGTACTGTAGGAATTCTGAGAATTTTGTTGACTAAAACTACAGTGGTACAGTCAGATAAACATGGCCTTAACTTTAGTGACACAGTAGATGCATGCTATTCATCAAGTCTATCAGTCTTGAGAAACGTTGGCTTCTTCATCGATAAAATATGGATCAGGGGGCTGGAGAGATGGCTCAGCAGTTAAGAGCATTGCCTGCTCTTCCAAAGGTCCTGAGTTCAATTCCCAGCAACCACATGGTGGCTCACAACCATCTGTAATGGGATCTGCTGCCCTCTTCTTGCCTGCATACATACACGCAGACAGAATATTGTATACATAATAAATAAATATTTTTAAAAAATAATAAAATATGGATCATACGTATTACCTATTACACAGGTGGTATAAAACCCAAATGAAGCACACACACAACATGGTGTAAGGCTTTGATTTTTTTAGACAGCCAAACATGATATGAGAATAAATGTCGAGAAAGTCATTGTCAGTGTCACAGAGCATATAGAAGATTGTTTTGATTCATCACAATCAGCATTGCAAACTAATAACACTTGACCTTAGCTCTTTGTTTCTCTGTTGACATAGAGTCTCAATCATGTAGCTATCCCAAGATAGTCATAAAATCTTCTTCCTTTCCAAGGCATAAACAACCCCACTCAGATGGAACACATGACATGTATAGGGGGAAAATGCCTCACATTATAGGTAAACTAATTTATAAGGATTGAATGCTAATTTTATGAAACATAGCTTTTAATGGAGAAGACAAAGGTATGAAATGTTCTAATTTTGGAGGCCAATCAGAATGTCATATCCCCATCTAGAGACAGAGGTAGAACTCAGGTTCCATTCTTCTGACCAGGTAGAAGTCATGTTCCCCTGAAGGGCCTCAGAGAAGCTCTAGTACACCTTCCCATCTGGTATTTTAAATATTTCAGGGGCATTTGTGAAGCTGCCCTTTCTAGTGTTACTGGGGGTGCCGGGGTGTAGTCCAAAGCCCTCTATGTCTGAGTAGCTTCTCTTCAATAACCTCTAATCTGCTGCACTCTCTTAGCTCATACATATGGCCCAGTGCCAAAAGCAGTATGACCCTAAAATGACACAGTTTACATGAGTGATTCTCCTATACACCATTAGCTGCTAGTACAGCTTCAGGAAAAGAATGGAATATTTAAAAACTAGAGTAATGCTAGTTTTTTTTTTAAGTGTAGGGTACCTCTAAGCTGACAACCTTATGACATTTATCTAATTAATCAAAAATGGTATTAACAGTTCTCTAAATATTGGGGATAAGCTTTGATAAATGAATTAGCAGTATGATATTTACATGAAACTCTTGGCCTAATAGAGAGAAAAAATTATGAAACTGTCAGAAGCCCAGAACAAAAACAAATTTCACTTCTGTTGAATTTTGTCTCCTAGAAATTGTATGAGTCATAACATCAGTTTTATATAACCTTGCAATTCAGGTAAAGTATTTCCTTAAATATGTCTAGTTTGAGTAAACAACTAACTTGACATCCTAAATTTTAGTTTACATTCTAGTCCAATTATAAAGTGAGGGATGACGCTCTGTGGCCTTGCAGTGTCTCATTTGGATGAAAGTAGGAATGTGATGTGGCTGCTCTTAACATCCTTTGCCTCTACTGGCTGTGAAACCTTGGGAGACATATAGACACTGAGGTGAATGCAGTGATCTCAGTGATCTCTACCTGCATCAGAGGTACAATATCAGAACGTGTCAAAGAGCCGATTCTGTCAAGCAGGGTCTGGTATATCGGTAGACATGTGCAACAGAAGTTCCCATGACGATCTTAACAGTACTGTGTATGCACCTCAATATACCATCCCAGGAGATTTCTTTGGTTCTTCCTGATATTCTTATGATTGGGTGAAAATAAAAAGAATCTATGCCAACACCTGGGAATTTAGAATAGCTTTCTAATGCAGGAACTCCTTTATTAAGATTGTTTCAAGGGTTGACAAAACACAAGCAAGACCAGTGGTCAGAGTTCCATCCCAGGGACTGACTTAGTCTGAACTGAGTACAGAACAATGAAGTCCTCTGACTTTCATATGTGTGCTGTGTCATGTATGCACACACGCATACACACACACACACACACACACACACACACACACAAACACACAATAAAGAAACCAAAACCACAGAGAAGATAACCATAGCAGAGGAAATGTTGAAAACATTACTGAAGGCACATAAGACACTGGGAGAAATGATATCCTCATGGAGTTAGACAAGTTCCACTCATTAACTGTCATAGACACTCTATTCAAACAACCCTTTGAGTTCAGTCCACTACCTTAGATTCTTTAAAGGTTATTTAATCATATTCGAAAATAATTTTAATTGTATTGAGAGAATTGGCCAAGTTAGAAAATCAATATATCCTTGAGCAAGAAAATTATAGTTTTAGGGGAAATATTCTCATTATTTAGTAGAATGTTTGACAACTGGACATTCCATAATCATCTTGTAATCTTTATTAATTTATTTTTCAACTATAAACACCACTGCTAGTCTTTAAGACTCTGCCCTATTTATTGTTCAGCTCAGAATAGAAAATTTGATCAGCTTCAAATTTTTGCATTTATTGTTCTACTAACTCTAAATCATCTAATGCAGCCAGTGCCACAGGAAATGGCTTGTGGTGGAACCCGGAAGGCCCCTGGAGGCAAGAAGCTGTAGAAAGGTCAAATTCTCTGTTCTCTTAGAGTCCCATTCTAAAGGAGTGTGTGTAGAGGGAAGAAACTAACTACTACAAAACCCACTGAACTTCTTTCAGATGAAAACGACAGAAATAGAAATGAAGAAAAGATTACCAACTTCTGCAAGCACAGCACTGGATATCCTGGAAGAGACTAGCCTCGGACAGAAAGGAGGTAACTTGAAAAAAAATACCTGAATTCTACCCAGTAAGGAAGGAACTAATTGCAAAACCGGTTCTTACATCGCTGCCCAGGTTTTGTTTTTGTTTTTGTTTTTTTTTTTTTAATCTAGGTGGGAACAAGCAAAATATAAGTAACAACATGAGGCTATTAGAATGAACAATATAGAAACATTCAGAGTAAGGTGTCTTCAACATTAGAAAGTGTCATTAAAAAGTGCCAAGGAATAATCCTGAACAGCATGTGGTACCAGTTGAAATTGAGAGAAACAGACACAGATGTAAAGAGGTAGCGTGAAATCCCAGGTGTATAGTATTATTTTCAGTAATTAGCATACTCATTTTGGAGCCATTTCCTGCTGTTGTTGCAATAGACTAAGTCTGAAGGTCTTCTGAAAGTCCATTCACACAATGCTAACCACAACCACAGACACAGTTTGTCTCTTCAATTAATTGCTTGCTGCATTTTCCCATGGTTCCTAGATATTCCTCATAAATAATACCTAAAGAGTGTGTTAACTGACTGCTTGTAAAGTTGCTGGGAAATTTGCTAGTTCTTCTGCTGGGATAGGAAGTTATAGCTGGACTCTGCAGAGGTCTTTGCCTTAATACCATGTTCTTCAAAGATTGCTTGTATCATCATGTTGTCTCAGGGTGCTTTAGATCCAACTACAACTTTTGTTTATATATAACTAACGGTTCTTTATCACCGATGACTTCACATGCTAATATAATGGAAAGCTTGTAAATCTAGAAGTTGAAAATCATATTATCCTCACGTGTACTTGATTTATGAGAAATTTATGCTTTCCTACTAATATGTTGTTTGCTTCATTTACATTTACAATTTTAGCTCAATAATACAAAACAAAGTAGCGGACATGAATTTTGCTTTGTTATGTGTTAGTGTAGACTATTTCTATTTGCTGATTCCACATACAAAATCAAGATCTGTAGCACCCTTTGCATGAAAATGCTTAATTTGCTGACTATCAAGAATCTAAGCAATTTTTCAATAATTAACTTTCCTTATCTTTCTTTTCAGAACCAGAAACATCCAGGAAGAAATGCCCATTGTGCTGGCATAAGTTTACTAAAACCTGCTTCATCTGGGATTGCTGCCCTTGTTGGCTAAAGCTGAGCGAGTTTGCTGATGGAATTATAACGCACCCATTCACTGATCTTTTTCTTGTCATATGCATCATTTTAAACATATGTTTCCTGGCCCTTGAACATTTTCCAATGAGCAAGGAAATCATGTCTCTCCTTAACATTGGAAGTTTGGTAAGACCTCATCACACATTGTTTTGATTCAGTTTTAGTGTTTTCCAACTGATGTTCTAACTGTAGATTGTATTGCTGGTGAATGAGATCCTGTATTCATTTGTTCACCCAGTCCCTGTATTGTAATTACTGTTTTCATCAGCATTTTTACAATTAGCATTTACAATTCTATTATTTAAATTTGGAATCCTGGAATGCCCCCAGCAATGAAATTAATGGGTTTCATTATTTTGTTGTTTCTTTATTCCCAAGCATACATGCTAGGTATCGCTATCCTATAACGAACGTAGAGCATGGGATGGGGCAATAATGCTAGTAGCTTTCTTCTGAATTCTGAGTCCTGACCACAGCAATACAAGGCCTCATTTGTTCCAAAGCCTCTCTTTATCTTACATTGGGTTTTATCATTTTAACAATACATTTTGAGATTCACATATAGCTTTTCACATAACAATGAGAAAGGATAAAATAAATTTCTGTGGATTTATGAACATGTTAACACTCAAGCACATGTATGTTGCCTAAATTTCTTAACTCCTTTTGTTATTTAGTTGCTAAGTATTAAATACAAAACAAAATGGTGGGCCATTTCAAACTATACATTTCGTTGATATTAAAACAATGACAGGATTCAGGCGAGCTGGCTCAGACTGCATACTACTCTTTTAGGGGACCTGACTTCAGTTCCTAGAGTTCCTACCACCCACATCAGGCGGCTCACAACTGCCTGTAATTCCAGCAGGAATCTGACTGTTCTGGAATCTGCACGCACACACACACACACACACACACACACACACACACATTGTTAAAAAGTACATGAAAATGTTAAAACAATAGCTTAGTAAGTACATCCAATTTAACTTTTAAAAGATCATTTCCATAAGTTTCTCCAGGAATTTTTTCTATATCATGTATGTACTGTTTTGTACTATACTATAATTACAGCATTTCCCTTTTCCCTTTCCCCCTTCAAATTCTCCCAAATACTCCTTCTCACCCTCCAATTTTACAGCCTCTTATTTTTCAGCAGTTGTTAGTGCATGCATATACGCACATGCATGTATATGTACTTCTTATGGTCTTTCATGAGTTGAATGATTGTCGATATATATATATATCAAAAGGAACCATTTAAGATAGAATCACTTTTATTCAAATACTCTGTTTTATTCATGAATAGATCTTGTTAAATAACCATGTTCTATAAACTAGGTCCTGAAAACTAAAATTAAACAAAATGTATGAATTTATCATACTACAGACCTTGAAAGCAACTAGGGTCTGAGAGGAGCTGTACAGCAGGCAAGAATATAGGATCGCACTCCACTTCACAATTCTGTGTGCACATGTCAGGTGCAGCTGTGGGAAGCCTTCTTACCTTATATTTGTTCTCCTTTTAGGTTTTTATTGGAATCTACACAATAGAAATGATTTTGAAGATAATATCTATGCATCCATATGGGTATTTCCAAGTAACCTGGAACATTTTTGACAGTATAATTGTCCTTTTTGGATTAACAGAAATCGTCCTAGCAAATATTGAAGTGCTAACTGCTTTTATTTTATTCCCGGTAAGTAGAATTTAAGAACTAATTTTTATTTCATCGTAGTATGTCTTATTTTCTTGAACATAAAATGACACAGTTGAAACATTTTAAAAGGGAAATATTAGGATCCTTTGTAAAATTCGTTCCATCTTGAAATTGGTATTTAATGCTTTCTGTGTATATAACTGTGGGATAAATCTAATATATTATAATTCAATATGTTATATACAAAGAGAAACAAAAATGAACATTGCATATTTGCCCTACCGGAAATTAAAATTCAAGCCTCTCCCAATAACGTGTGCAATACTGAGTGGGATTTAATAAGTAGGTTAAAAACATATGCATAGATTTAGTGCATGAAACTATAAAGTGTGTAAGATGAATTATGCGTGTCAAATAGTCAATTGATTTTATCATTAATGAAACTGGTATGAATTTAGAGTCTATATATATATGATTACATAATTCTGATGAAACATTTTAGTATGCAGGTATGCATTATAAACAACACTGATCTTTGTTGCTGTTTTTCTTTTATTTTACATTTGTTTATTAGTTGATATTTATTAAATTGGGGAAATATGGTCCACCATTTGAGAATTTGGTACGTATCCTTGGTAACACATTGATGGCCCTGAAAGACTTGGTCCTGTTGCTGTTCTTATTCATTTACTTCTCTGCTGTGTTCGGCATGAACCTGTTTGGTCAAAGTTACAAAGATTGTGTCTGCCAAATAGACGAAGACTGTCAACTCCCCCGTTGGCACATGAGTGACTTCTTCCATGCTTACATGAACGTGTTCCGAATTCTCTGTGGAGAGTGGATAGAGACATTATGGGACTGTATGGAGATTGCAGGCTTGTCTTGGTGTATTCCTTACTACATGATGGTCATTTTAATTGGAAATTTATTGGTAAGTATTAAATGCCCTTACGGTTTTCTTAACAAAACACTTGGTATAGAGCATATATTTGTATGTGGAGGATTGATGGAATCCAGGGATTTATAGATTGATTGTCTAATAGAGTAGGTACTTGGTGATTATCAATTGAAATACAGTTGACCCAATATGAAATATGCAATAGCTGAGAAATACAAACTGGAATTAGAGTTTTATCCAAAAGAATGTATGTTATTATCAGTTTTATATTTAAGTCTTTATAATATTAAAACAGATATAGTTTAATAAAATTCACTAGTACATCCTTTATAAATGCATGTGTGAGTGATTTCCATCATTTTTCTATTGACTTGCATTAATTCATAATCTTGTTAGTCAAAGTAACTTTGACGTCATGTGGGAAATGGTTAGATCAGAAGTCTCCAATTCCATGAAGACATATGGAAACATAATTCATTTGTAACTTTATTCCCAAAGATTTGTTTGCTCATTAGGTTTTCAAAAGCACTTAAATGTAACACTGACTGACTGTCAAACCTACCTGCATATTAGCATATTGGCATTACCTAGTGTGCTCATGCCTCAAATCCACATCCAGAGATTCTGAGGTTATTGATATGTAGTCTTGTCCTGATCATCAGAAAAATTTTTTTATTATCACTTGACCAAATATTACAGCAATTATTGTAAAACAATGGGTAAACAAGTTGTATTATATAAGAGAGAAAGCTTTTACATTTCAATTTCCTTATTATTGAAAAGCTGTCAAATTAATTGAATAAGGAATATTTACTGCTTCCAAGAAAATAATATGGCATGAAATTTTTTAAAAATAATTTTTTGCAGAATGAAAGTAGACTTAATGGACTTGAATTATTTTTCTTATATGTCATAAAAATCAATTATGTTTCCCAAAAGAATTTGAAAAGAGGAAAAACAATAATCTGGAAGTATTATATATACATAACAACTGAAAGCAGGATTAAAATATTGTTCTCTGGGAATTAAACAGGCCTTAATTACATTTCTTAGTAATAGTAAAGTCAAAATACATGATGCTGTTGCCTTGATAATTAATATACAATAATTTTTGAGTTACTTTCAATAACTTGAGTGTATCCATTTACTATGAAACAATAATTTACATAATGACTATTTTTCTGTGGTTTAAAAAGTGTTAGATATGCAGAGAAAAATGTAGCGCTCAATCAAAATCAATTTAAAAAAGTGTTAGATATAGAACTCAGTACCATGGCTAACACCATGTTTTTCATGGTCTTTGTGCATATTCTTGAGACTGGGCTGCAATACTTGTGACATTAGGTGTCTCTAATATAGTGTTTTCTCCCTAACTTTGAGAAAATCTGGCTCTATGATGAAACAAGCTTTGGCATAAGACAAAGAGTGGCCTTTGGATATGAAATCTATAAGCCTTATCTTTTTCACCCAGAAAAAGAGACAAATCAAATGACGTAGAGGGTGAAGTGAACTTAAAATTAGTTCTGTTTGGTGGAGTGGCAAAATGTCTGCTAACAGTCACAAGGCATCATATTCAATCTATCTCACCAAAACAACCTCAGTGACGACAACCCACACATAGCCAGCTAGCACCACACCTGACACTGGGCACTGTGATGTGTTTATGTTTTCATGTCTCAGATCTGGATTTTTAGAGGCCTGTTTTTATTGTATAAAAGGAAACAATCAAAATATAGTAAGCATAATTTTTCTTTTTTAAAAGGTACTTTACCTCTTTGTGGCATTGGTGTACTCATTCAGTTCATATGAAGCTACAAAAACAGAGGTGATCAGAGAAGCCAAAAACTTTCAGCTTGCCATGGCCAGGATAAAAAAAGGAATAAACTGTGTGCTTCTTAAAATATTGTGCACAAAAAGAACTGTTCTTACTGAAGCAAAAGACCAACTATGTGATACAAGTGTTAAAGACATTTCTGGCCACACTCTTTCTGAACTGAGCAATACGCAAACATTCCTGAGATATAAGGAAAAGAACAGTAGCACAGAGAAAACCCCAGTAACTGAATCTGAAAGCCAGTCACTGATCGTTAGTCCCAGTGTCTCAGAAACTGTGCCAATTGCTTCAGGAGAATCTGATATGGAAAATCTGGATAACAAGGAGACTCGAAACAAGTCGGAGAATGGAGACAGTAAAGAGGTAAGCAGTTTTTTTATATTCATTATTCAGTATGGGTTTGTGATTCTATTCAAGAATTAAATCAATATTGACATTACAGAGTCAGATTGTACATCTGATCCTAATTCCACCATCCCTCACTACTGTATTTCATGGTTTTGACCGAACTACATAAATGTCCAAGTTGTTGTTTTCTCATTGGAAGTTTCTTTTGTAAGGAAAAAGCAAGAAAAATATCATTGTAGTGGAGAGAATTTGCCAAGTATTGAGCTATCATGGTGGAGATATTAGATGATATAATTGTGAAATTCTATAAACTAAAAGACAAGACAATCTGTGGTATTGAGAAACCCCTTTAAGGCACCTAAGTTTGAGAAACCGATGTGTGTGATTGGGAGATTCAAATTCCTTGTGCATTAACATCTTAAAGATATGAGAAGAACATAGAAGAGGCCATGATACTTTCCTATTTGCTAAGACTTAATTTTTTGTCAATTCATGTCCGCTGCATATAAAATATATAATGAATTTAGACAAAAAGAATTTTAAAAATCAGTAGTTTTAATTGTTAATAGTTGATAACTTTATAAAGTTCTGACTTAAAAAAATAACAGGCACATTTTAGTAGGATAGATATTGTTCATTTAGCCTTGAAAATACTTAACGTTGCATCTTTTCCATTGCAAACAACTGCAGTAAAGAAGGCTGTATGGTCGGTCCAGCTGCTTGGCTACTCAGACCCAAAATAATCACACAGAAACTGTATTATTTAAATCACTGCTTGGCCTATTAGCTCTCTAACTTCTTAATGGTTAACTCTTTCATCTTAGTTTAACCCATCTCCATTAATCTGTGTATTGCCATGAGGCTGTGGCTTACTGGATAAAGTTCCAGCATCTATCTCTGGCAGGGCTACATTGCATCTCTTGACTCTGCCTCCTTTCTTCCAGCATGCTGTTTAGTTTTTCCTGCCTACCTAAGTTCTTCCCTATCAACAGGCCAAGGCAGTTTCTTTATTCACCAATGGTATTCACTGCATACAGAGAGCAATCCCACATTTCTGTTTAAATAAAAAGGGAGGTTTTAATTTTAACATAATAAAATTACATATAACAAAACAGGCATCAACCAAGAATTACAGCTATCTACTTTATCTTTTATCATATCTAAGGAAAACCATAACTATAAATTCTTCAACTCCATCAAAGACTCCAGAGGATATAATATTACTTAAGAAAACAGGAAGTGCATTGGAAGCAACTTCGAAAACTCTAGAATTAACAGAGACACCCTGCTGCTTGGACAGTCACCCAAGGTTCTTCTGTACTATTGGGACATCCACCTTTAGCCTACAGGCCCGTAGTATACAGAATACTTTTCCACAAAGCAGGAAATTTTAAGACAATTCTGCCTATATGGGCAGTTTGTCAGTCACTTTCTTCTGTGTCCTGCAGAATGTCTAGTGGACTCTTTCATGAAGCAGGAACCCCAAAAACCCTTTCTTACAATTAGGCAAGTTCAACAGTCATTTATCTGTGCATCATGAATGTTCTGTTTATCAAGCAGTCTAGGCAAGAGCAGTTCCTTGCCCAGATTGCTAATAAACTCAATATGGAGCCTTTTTGATGCCCTTTGTCCTCTTGCAGTAGCTTGCTGCTGTCAGAAGCAGACATGCCCCACTGTCATGAAAACTAAGTTCTTAAACATGTTAGATGCTGTATTCTGTAGTCTTTGAAGGATTTGAAGAATGCCTATCCATCTGAAATACATCTCTGTACATCTAGAAAATCTGACATGACTACAGTTTTGACTATTATAGATGATTATCTATTAAACTATATTTCTTAGTTATACATTACATTTTAAATGAACTAGATAGACAGTCACAATATCTTAATCAAGAGCAGAAATTGAGCTTAAATTTGTGTCAACAAACCAAGATCCATGATCATGTAAATCTCTATAGCATATCCCCCTTTAAATGTAAACAAACATTTATAAACAATCATTTATTTAGGGAATTTGGGAATAGTTCTCACTAAACTGCTTCCTGCTTTTAGTTTGGTGAAGTGTATTTGCAGGTATTCACAGTGACCTTTCAGGGGGTCTTGGTGCATAAAACCACATTAGTCTGGAAGAAATCCACAGGTTCTCATCTTCTATGGAAACAAAAAAATGAAACTCTTTTACAAAGTAGCATATTCTTAGACTCAAATTCTGAAGCCAAGATACCTTTATATATGTTGGTTTAGCATAGCAATCCTTAGAATCAAATGTCTCTCTGCAGTCAAAAAATTCAAAGAAAACACAATAGTATGCATAATCCATTGCATATTCAATCTTTATGTGGCCTATTTGTTTTTACTCTATTATTTCTTAATATTTATTTTATTATCTGCACTCCTGTCTGTACTATGTCTTTTTAAAGACTTTGTTTTACATATATACATATATATATATATATATATCCAACACTGTGACCCATTTAGAGGTCTTTTCCATCTGGATTTGTCTTTATTGCATATCTGTAATTATTTTCTGACCAGAACTCCTTCTTAAAATGCTAAGCACTTGTTATAAACTTAAGTGGCATCATTGCTAGGGGAAATATGGCACTTCCCGTTTGCCCTGCCCAGTCCAGCATGGTGGAGCTGTTTGCTACCTCTGAGAGCCATTTACATTGCCCCATTTTCAGGCACACAGCCAATCTACTTTGCCATTAAACAAGTTCCTAATGCTTTATAGCCAGACCTTGTGAGAGTTCATGCTGGCAGCAGGGCCCAGAGCTGACATTTCTGCTACTGCTGAATCAGGAAAGCCTTTCTTAAAGCAAGCATGCCTCTGCTTGTTTCTAGCAAACAGAGCCCACCCAAGAAAATGCCACTACCAAATCATTCTTTGTTCCATGAGGAGGAGCGGGCTGTGGGGGCTGTGTTCCCTGGCTCCTGGCTCCCAGCTCCTGGTTGTGGGCCTGCTTTTGGTCCTGGCTAACTTATATCCGAAATAATTACACACAAACTGTATTCATTTAAACTCTGCCTGGCCCATTAGTTTTATCCTCTTTTTAGCTAACTCTTATATCTTGAATCAACACATTTCTAATAGTCTGTAACTCACCACAAGGTAGTGGTCTTAGCAGAAAAGATTCAACATGTTTGACTCTGGCAATTTCATGGTGGCTCTCCGTGAGCCTTCCCTATCCCAGAATTCCATTCTGCCCTCCCTGCCTATCTAAGAATTTTTCCTATCAAAAGGCCAAGGCAGTTTCTTTATTAACCAATGAAAGCAACCCAAATACAGAAGGACCCTCCTACACCAATGCTTAACTCTGTTCTTTTGTGTCTATGATTCCTTTTTAAGCTCTCTCAGGTTTTAAATAGACTTTAGTTAGCCATGCTGATGCCAATTTGTTGTAAAGAAAGCCACTTAGTCATTCCAGCCACTCAGCTGCTCAGACCCAAAATAATCACACAGAAACTAAATTATTTAAATCACTGCTTGGCCTATTAGTGCTCTAACTTCTTATTGGCTAACTCTTACATCTTAATTTAACCCTTCTCCATTAATCTGTGTATCACCATGAGGCAGTGGCTTACCAGATAAAGTTCCGGCATCTGTTTCAGGCAGCGCTACACGGCTTCTCTTGACTCTGCCTCCTTTTTCCCAATATGCCATTTAGTTTTTCTTGCCTACCTAAGTTCTGCCCCATCAACAAGTCAAGGCAGTTTCTTTATTCACCAGTGGTATTCACAGCACACAGAGGGGAATCCCACATCAAACAACTTTATGATTTAACAAAATGTACAGTTTGTAAAAATCTCTATGTACAACAAGCACCCTCTGCTATATAGGCTTCTTGCTTTGAGTCTTATTCGGCATCATCTCATGTCCCACAAGGGCCCCAGAGAAGCACAAGTTGCATCTTTTTCATGTCTCCACTGTTCCCGGCATCTCTTCCCACAGACTTCTGCTGGTTTAGCAAATGTAGTCTATTAGAAGACCACGAATTTGTCATCTGACACAAGTTCAGGGTTGGTAATCAGCAGTGCCTCAGCTTCCATTGAGGATATCAATATTATTGACTTTATTTACCATTAATTACTCACAAGGAGAAGGGAATTTCTATTCATCACACATCCACACATCTCTATCTTATCTGAAGACTTAGCTTCTATGTATCTCTAGATAAAATCATTATTTACCATACTACTTCTAACTAATGGATCCTTGGAAACTCTTGATAATATCATTAGATTGCCTAGAGCACAAAATATAGAGTAAAAAAGTTATGTAAAATAACTGTAAACATTTGGATTCTGTAATATGTCAATAATATTGTATAATTATTTGTGCCTTTATTTGGTTAAATAACTTCTCAAAGATTTATTACAGAATGTATATGTTTAGCTATGTATTTAGTCAGATACTTTATTATATAGTCCAAAAATATTAATGTACATTGTTCTAAAAATACAACAAATGAATCATGAAAAACACATTAATTTAAAAGATTTAATATTTTTATTTGTGCACATCTATCCTTCCATTAAAAGATTTATGTGCGTACATATAAGAATGAACAAACTACATATCAGACTGTAATACTTATATTTCTATATCAATTTTTATTATAGTTAATAGCTTGCAAAAATAAATTATTACAATAACTTACATTTTGTTTTGTGATATAATAAAGTAAAGCTGTTGAAAGATCATATTTATAGCCTTTCTACAAGTATTTGAAATATTAAAAAATATATCTGTTATATCATTTCAGCAACTAAGTCTGTGTGCGCACATTGTTTGTTTTTCCTTTGCTCAGTGCCTTTAACCAAACAAAGGCATTGGTATAGTTTATTTCCCTGAAACGAAATAAAATTTAAAAGAAAAGGTTTAAATAATAATAAAATAATACTTCCCTGCCCACTTTGTATCTTTGTTCAAGCAATACTTTTTGCTAAGATGACAACTGTGTGAGTAAAGACTAAAGCAAAAAAAGCTCCCCATTATACTGAATATACATGAACAAAAGGAATGACCAAACATTGTTAAGGTCTTTTTCCAATCGCTACCTAAATAATCCTACATTAATAAATTTATATTTATATACTCATGTTTGATTTGTGTTAATTAAGACATATTGTTTGATGCTACTTACTTACAGGATCCTGTCAAGGTTAAAGGATGATGTGTTTGTGTCCATATTAAAATAAGGTAAACTGAAGCATTTGCCAGATGGATAAAGCAAAGGTCACCTTGACCCAGAAGCCTTGTGCTTCATTCAGTCAAGGGCTAGGGGAAGAAAGCACCCTCTCTTTCTCCAGGATCTTTCTACATGGCTTGTCCATTTGCCCCATTCTGTCCTGGGCACTGATCACTGTGTGTTTTTCTCATTTCCATCATGATAACCTCACATCCAAAGTTGGTGAGCACAAGACTATTCAGGATGGATTTAACGTTGAATTGAAAAGCATTCTTGTCTGCTTAACATTAGCATAGAATGGCTTATTGTGATGCTGTCTGTCTAATTAAAACTTCATCTAGGTGGCCCAGGCAAAAGCTTTAAAATTCAAAATCCCTTATTTTTTAAACTATGATTAAAGTTCTTTTTAGCCAATCTTTGATTTTATCTAATGTTATTTTCACTTAAGTATTTTAAAATAATTTAAAAAGCAAATCCTTATTTACAAAATGAGTTTCACTATCAGCCCACAAATTAACGTGAACTCTTTTAACTTTGAAACTATTCTTCCTGTATATGATATTTACTTCTAAAAATGAAATAAACCTAAAATAATCAAGTTAAACTTTGGCTATAACTATTTTGGGGGGCTATATTTTTTTCTAGAAAATGAAGCAATCTAGTTCATCTGAATGCAGCACTGTTGATATTGCTATTTCTGAAGAAGAAGAAATGGTCTATCAACATGAAAAGTCAAAGCTTCACAAAAATGGCAAGTAGAAGCTTCTTTGGTATTTTTTTTCAAAATTAGACTAAATTTCACTGAATCTAAATATTGATGCAATATTTACTTTTAGCCTTAATTATAAAAAATTGCATTCATGTTGAAATTTGCATCATTCACCACCCATAACTTAATAGATCAAGAAGTATAAAGGAAAAATCCATCTTTGGGAAAAGAGAGTCTGTTTTGTATAGTCTAATGTGACAGTTGCAATGCTGTCTCTGCCATCAAGTTTTATTTAACCTCCCAATTTACTATCTGTTTTCTCTTTCTCTCACTGCTTCTCAGTCTAAACAACGACAAACTTCTTAAGATGGTTGAAAAGGTTATGTGTGTGTTTGCCCATGCAAACACTTAGTGATGTCATCAGTATCATCACTATCCTAGTTCACTTATTCTGTTATAATGACGGACATAGTTGATAGAGAAAGGAACTCTGAGTACTTGTCTGTTAGTAGAATAATATTGACACTATTTATTCAAATGCACTATCCATGCTACACATAGTATTAAGAATATATCTAATGTTCATATTTAATTGCATACTGTAGTTATGCAACTGAGTACATTATACTAGAACATGAAAAGCAGAAAGTATAGCTAAATCAATACGAGAATACATAGATTTCATAAAATATTTTCTTATATCACATATACTCTAAAGTGAAGTAAAATAATTTTAGACATTACAAATTGAATCAAAAATTCTATAATCTTAATAGGAAAATAAAGCATGATTATATGTTTACATGTTTTATATAGAAATTAATAAATCTACTACATGATAAAGCATGATTATATGTTTAGATATTTTACATAGAAATTAATAAAGTGCTGTGGGACAGTGGTCTTTACCCTGTCACTTGTATTTTAAATAAATGCTGATTGGCCAGTAGCCAGGCAGGAAGTAGAGGCAGGGCAACCAGGCAGCAAGTAGAGGTAGGGCAACAAGAATTCTGGGAAGAGGGAAGTTTCGGTCTGCAGTAGTCACCCAGACAGACAGGAAGCCAGACACAGAGCAGCAAGACGTAACTGCCTCTCCAAAAAAGGTACAAGCCACATGGCTAATACAGATAAGAATTACAGGCTAATATAAGTTATAAGAGTTAATAGGAAGCCTGAGATAAAGGCCAGTCAGTTTATAATTAATGTAGACCTCTGTGTGTTTATTTGGAACTAAACAGCTGTGTGATTGGGCAGGACCGAATCCACAGAAAACAATCTACTACATGAAAATATATAATTTCAGTGAGCTCTTCATCACACTAGACACATGACATATACTTCTCAGTGATTTATAATTCAACTGTGATTCTTTGCAAGA
Organism: Dicrostonyx torquatus; assembly: GCA_028555095.1. Taxonomy (NCBI): domain Eukaryota; kingdom Metazoa; phylum Chordata; class Mammalia; order Rodentia; family Cricetidae; genus Dicrostonyx; species Dicrostonyx torquatus. The sequence continues at coordinate 1,726,647 of JAQHUG010000090.1, read as the reverse complement.
TTAAGAAATTACTACATATTTGGACTTTTGAGAACAATGAAAAGTCATCAAAGTACTAACTGCCAAAAATTCTCAATTAATAGTTTTACAATAAGAATATATTTTGACTGAAGAGATGACTCAGAGGATAAAGTGCTTGCTGTACAATCCATCATGACCAGATCCCAAGACTTCACATAAAAGTCAAGTCTGGTAACACACGTCTTTAATTCTAGTGTTGGGGAAGCAGACACAGGGGGATCCAGGGAGCCAGCAATTCTAGTTGAAATGGTAAGCGCCAGGTCTGGTGAAAGAACTGCCACAAAACACAGATGTAGAAGCAAATGAGGCAAACATCTCAGCGTTAACTTCACACTTACTCATGTGGGCAAATGCCCTGCCCTAAACGCACACATGAATATTTTAGCAACTTAAATTCAAGGATATTAATCATCTAAAACAGAGGTATAAATATATCACATTTTTAGAAAGATATATAATTTTACAATGAAAAGCTACTAAAATGATTTATTAACTTTACATTCAATTCACATCCATATATTCAACACCTCCAATAACCATTCTCTTGTCAAGCTACAGATTTCTTTGTACTAGCTCTTTCTGGCAGGAAGGCAGGCTTCCTGTAGCTACATATACTCAACCCATGAAGTACTTGGCATTCCCGAATATCTCTTTAAATTGTCTCATTCAACTTTTCTATTTCCATGCTGCCTAAGAATCAGTTCAAAGAAATTTAGTTGACTTAATATTATATGTGTTAATATAAGTAAATGTCTTAAATA
>JAQHUG010000090.1:1696444-1723079 GCA_028555095.1 Dicrostonyx torquatus | reverse complement strand
GACCCTAAAAATCCTTCCAAGGAACTTCTACAACTCATAAACACTTTCAGTAATGTATCAGGATACAAGATTAACTACAAAAAAAAATCAGTATCCCTCTTTACACAGATTATAAATGGGTTGAGAAAGAAATCAGAGAAACATCACCCTTCACAATAGCCACAAATAGCATAAAATATCCTGAAGTAATTCTAACCAAACAAGAAGAAGATATGTTTGACAAGAACTTTAAATCTTTGAAGAAAAAAATTGAAGAAGATTCTAGAAAATAGATAGAAAGATTTCTCATGCTCTTGCGTAGGTGGAATTAACATTGTAAAAATGACAATCTTACCAAAAGCAATCTACAAATTCAATGCAATGCCCATTAAAATCCCAGTGAATTAAAATTCGTAAGCACCCCAAATTGGCATATTGTGTTCTCTAAGTTGCTGTGAAGACCACTGGAAACTCTCGTCTGAGAGGAAACAGATGAACATGTCCAGGCAGCTGTGATTTGATTGGTAACTGAACATCACAAGTCTAGAACAATGTTCTGACTCTCTATGGTAACTTTCTCCATGAGTGTCCATCCATTTGTTGATTTCCTGTTCACTTTATAAATTTTTGATCTTAATAAAAAGTCAGTTCAAATAGGATGTGTATATTTATTTTATCGCCATTCTTTCTGTTGTGTAGCATATCACTTTGCCATAATGATATGAGTCAGTCATCCTTGTTTAGCTGTTAAATACTTTAAAAAATTAATTTCTTGGTATAAGCATTCCAAAACTGATAAGAGGACATCTTTGCTTGAATTTTGGTGAACACCTACTATGACTTCTAAGGCTCTATTCAGTTCACGAACAAACACCTACAAAATTACATACCTTTTAGCGAGGGACTAGAAAGCTCAGACGTCCAGGTGCTCCTTTCAGTTTTCTTTCTCAATCACAGGTTCCCCTGTGCCACTGAACAGTTTCAGCACACCCCTCTTTTGCCAGGTCCAGCTGAAATAAGTCATCTGAGTCACCTTATATATAGGTTGAACCCATATTCTCAAGCATGGAATGTTGCCTTTGGGTCTGAAGTGGTCCCATGAGCATTGCCTTCCTTTCTTGGTACTAGGAAGTGCATCTCCAGGCCTGACCCCTGAGCATCTAATGAGCTTTCCATTCCTTCTTTATTTATGAGGTCCAATTCACAGGTTAACATCATAACATAACAGCTTAAATGGGTGTGGATTTTTATGTCTCTGAAAGATGACTCCAGTGTGTCTTTCCTTTTACCCCAGCTTGTGCTCTGATTCGGTGACTTTATTGTAATCTAAATAATGGTTCCTAATTGTGTCCATACCCTCAGACCCAGAATGCGTCGAGCCTCATTTAGATGATAAAGGATCGCTGGAGTTATGACTGAATTCAGGATCGTGAACAAAGTAGATGAGCCTAGGTTCTCCACATGAATTAAAAGTAGTCACAGTGGTCCTCATAAAATAATCTTTATAGGAGTTATAACAAGGGTACTATTAATATGAAGATAAAGTAGAGATTAGCATGGCATGCTTTCAAGATCAAGGAAGATGTCACACACAAAAAAGGAAATTAAATCTCCTGGCACTGATTTTCACACAATGAAACTAATTCAATTGCAAGAAGACAAATTTACTGCTTCTCACACATCAGTTTTCAGGGATCATGACAGCAAGTATGGAAATGCAATAAACTCCCCCTCAGAACAGATTCCATACCCTATCCTCCCCATATCTCCCAGTACATTTTACAATATCCTCCATATGGCCCATGTTGTCAGCATGAAGTCTGCTCCCTTCCTTAGCAGTAGGTAACCCCATAGCCACTCAATAAAGGTGTTGGCTCTGTACTTCTGGGAGCTAGGAAGGCAGGTAACAGCAGATCTTTTAAAAATATTTTTTGAAGTACTTAGTGAAAACTTTGTCATGATCCTCAAGTGAGACCATGTTTAGCGGATATTACAAGGATTCTCTGTAGTCCAAAAACGCCCCAGAATTCCACCTCAAATAAAAAATATTTGCTCTTTATAACTTCATGACTGATAGCAGCTGACTAAGACATGTCCCAGCAGTCATAAAAACATTGCCTCTCAAATGAGGTGGTCTCTACATGGCTAAGGTGTTGGCTAGCAAGATTCAACCACGTGTTACATAGCAGCATTTGTTTCTGTGAAACCTGATCTATGTACAGAATATTGGGTGAAAATCATAGAATCAAGTGCACTATAGGTACTTAAAAGTAGGTGTCGTGTGATATGTTAGGTACTATTGTGTCATTTGTTTCTTTTTTTTTTTTTTACTCAATCTGTTATATTTTTGCTAATGGAGTAAAGGTAAGCTTTTTTTTTGGGCCTTTCTAAACTGCGCATGCCTGTCTTAAGTGATCTCAGAAGCTAAACGGTTCAGTCCTATTTGTCCTTGAATGTGAGATGTTTTCTCTGTTGGGGTACTAGGTATAAAAAAAAAATCAATGTTTAAGTTCAGCAGTAGTGGCACACACCTTTAATCCCAGCATTCAGGAGGCAGAGGCAGAAGGATCTCTAAGTTTGAGGCCAGCCTGGTCTACCAGTACCAAGACAGCCAGGACTGCACAGAGAAAACCTGTCTTGAAACACCCCCAAAAAAATTACGTGTAAAATCACCCTTATACAACTCATTTTTCTAGGTATTTTAGTTCCATTTTTCAAAATATGTTTACATAATCTATTACCTACAAATAGAGTTTTGTGAAGTTTGCTCATTTTTCATTATGAAATGTCTTTAGTTTATGTCTCAATGCACTTGAAGTTGAATTTAATTTCATATAATCAGAGTTCCTAGAATTTTTTCATATTGACATTTACAATTTTAATTACAGGCTCTTGAAGATATATATATTGATCAGCGAAAAACCATTAAGATCTTACTGGAATATGCAGACATGATCTTTGCTTATATCTTCATTCTGGAGATGCTTCTCAAGTGGGTGGCTTATGGCTTTAAAGCCTATTTCTCTAATGGCTGGTACAAGCTGGATTTCATGGTCGTCCTCGTATGTATTTTTTAAGAACTATTTTCTTTTTACTCTCACCGTTTCACCTTCTTATTCTTCCCTTCTCCCCCACTCACAGCCTCAACACCAACATCTCATTTCTATAATTTCCCCATCTGTAATATTTAATGCCCACTCATATCCTGTCACTGCACAACTTGAAATATTCAACATTGTAGTTCTAGATTATTTTTAATAATTCACCTGTGCAATTACTGATGAGAGCAATTTTACTGAACAGTATCCTGGAAATATCACTAAAAATCTTTAAATTCTACTGAATTGGCATTTAAAGATGATATCCACACTTTGACTTTTGTGTCATCATCATCATCCTTCAAGGTGTCAGGGTTTCTCATGCGGATTCTTTGCTGACATTCTTGCTCTGACCAAGGTGTAGCTTCTGTTGTTTTCTGCATGGAAGTTGGAGTGAAAAGTGTAAGGTCAATGCCCTTATGTTTGTGGGACCCTATAACAGTCTATCGTCCTCAGAACAAAAAATTCTTCCAGAGCTCACCTGCTACTCTCCCTTCACATCCACCCTATTATTCTCCACCCCCGCCATCTCATCTACCAGCACTGGCTTTTGAAATGCTTCAAATTAGCCAGTGTGACTTCTGTGATATTGCCTGGTACAAAATCCAACAATCTGGGATTTTGCTAATATTTTTGTTATAACTAAAATGAAACCTTTGAAGTCCCATCATCCTTTGCTACCTAATTAAAACTACAACCACCCCAGTATTTTCTTCATTTTTTTCATCTCAAATAACACTTAGGAATATTATATAATTTATTCGCTTCTTTGTTTCTTGATTTTTGTTCTTGTCTTTATTTTCAATTTTTCTTCTTACTCTAAAAGATAAGTGCTTTTAGCACAGAATTTTTCTGAATATTATTTTTCCCTCCTTTCTCTAAATGCCTTCTAGGAATACTATATAGCTAATAACATTTACCCAATGCTTAGTTTACTGTATATACTATGGACAACTATGGAGGCTTCTCTACTTAATGACTTGCAGTAGGTGGCCTGTGTCATCTAAGTCGGTTCTTACCATTAGCCTTATAATCAATAAAACACCAGAAAAAGACACTGCACATCTGTTCAATGCTCCTTGTGTCTATATCCCTGCACACTTATGTACATATGTGTCTCTAAGGCTATTTCAACAGCATCTTTGTAGTACAGAATTAAGAACAAAAATATATTATTCCTCTATGTTGTCTTGAAAATATGAGAAGTATATAGATATAGTAAAAGTTTGATTATAGCTATATCAATCTTGTTTAATTCTACATCCCATATATTAAGTCCTGATGATTTTATGAATATAAATTTACAAATAAAATAACTTCATAACTGTAATTTTTAATTATGCTTTTTTAATTAAAAAAATAATATCTTTCTTTATATCTGGTTTCTGAATTCTTATTTTATAAGTTGTCTTAACCATAATAATTTAGAGGTGAATATGTGAGTATATCTTGTTTTAATGAATATATTTTTTTGCTATATTAAACATGATCTTATTTTAAACTGAAAATTAATACAAATATTAATCTTCATCATATAGAATATTAAATTTATAAACCTTTATATAGGTAATGTTATTCATTTCTGGAGATTATTACTATCAAATCATTTTTAAAAGGTTTTATTGATATTCTTACAGTTTGTATTATTAAGATATTATGAAATGTATATTTAAGTGTTTTAAAGGTTGGATGGTAGGTTTTGATGTATCTTTTTATTATAAGCACAAAGTTCATGATCACACTCTTTTTAACGTTTGTGCAGGTGTTTTGTCTTAGCTTGATAGGCAAAACTCAAGAAGATCTGAAACCACTCACTTCCATCAAATTCCTTCGAGCACTCAGAGTTCTCTCTCAGTTTGAAAGGATGAAGGTATGAGAGAAGATTTAAAACTGGGCCGGGAGTTTTCATTTGGGACCACAGCATTTCCACAAATTTACAGACTTTATTGTTGCTTTTAACAGTTCGTTTAAAAGAGAAAAATAGCATATCACATTTCATGCAAATAGAGAAGCTATAGCTCTGTTAGTGACTCTTTAAAGACTTTAGTAATTGATAATAAGATACAAATTTAGCAGTATAAATAAACATAAGTTAAAATTTGACAGGTTAGATACAGTTTCAGAAACAATGTATTTCTAACATTTATATATATATGTGTGTGTGTGTATATATATATGTGTATATATATACACACACACATATATATACTCCATACACACACACATACACATATATATATATACTACACACACACACATATATATATATATATATTTCCCATATGTTTGTGTGTGTATGTGTTCATAACTACCAGAAAATAAAATTTCTGTCAGTTCATTAACTATTTTAGTATTTCAATTAATTCTTTAATAATTTTATAAATGTATTTTGATCACATTCACCCACAACTCTTCCTTTGAACTTCTCCAAGATCCACCCCTATCTCCTTACATCTCCCATCAATATCATGTCTTCTTCCTGTGTTTTATTTAATAACTCATTGACTCTAATTTGTGCTGACAGTATACTTCTGGGCATGGGAAATCCACTGGAGTATAGCTGACCCACCAAGAACCACATCCTTACAGAAAACTGACCCTCGCTCACCAGAAGACATCACTACCCACAGCTCCTCATTCAGTAACAGGGGCTCAGGAACCCCTTGATCCTCTTTCCACTCCATCCTGGAAGGTTGCCTTGTTTAATCTGTGGTGGTAACAATGGCTGCTATCAGTTCCGGAGTACAGGTGTCCTGTCATGTCTAAAATACAGTTTCACCCTGGTCTTTCCTGACCAGTGGCTCTTAGAATCCCTCTGCCCCTCTTCTGCCCTGGTTCCTGAACCTTGATTCCTGAGCCTTGGGAAAGAAGAATGGTTTGAATGTTGCATTCACGGCTGAACATGCCACAGTCACTTAGCCACTCTCCTCATATTCTCCTGTCGTTTTTGCATTAACTGTTATCTGAATCTTGGAGAGACTTCTCCGGCCATGTCAAAGAATTGGACAGCCTGAGAAATACATTTTTTTAAGATTGTTTGATACAGTGTTCATTTAGCAAAATAATAGTAGCAGATTTACATCTAGGACCTGGTCAGGCAGCTTTGCAGCACTAAACACCTGTTTCCTCCTGAGGAGGATCCCTTATATCCAACCAGAAAGCAGGCAATTGTCCCTATAACGCTTACAGCTATTTCACATTGGCCATATCTTGTTTCACCATTCCTTGCTGAAGTTCCCAGCATTCATGGCTTTTTTGAAGGTTTTAGAAGACTTTCCCGCCCCCCCCCACCAGCAGTCTGCATAGCACATTCTGGTATAATGATGAAAGCTAGTACGGAGGCAGCTTTCAGTGCCCACCTGATTTCTCCAGATCCTGTGACCAGTGTGGGTGGTGTCTTCTGCAATAGGGTCTCATCATCAAATTCTTGTTAGAGACAAAAAGTAATGAGAATACTGGGGCCCTCAGGATCCAACTACTCAAGAGGAGGTATCCCACACTTGCTCTAGGCTTTTGTTCAGCAGCCTATGACTTCTTGAATAAGCATAATCCCTGTGTAGGTTGTCTGCAAGTAAACTTTTAAATGAATATATGTAGATGAATATGTATATGAATACATATATATATAAAGAGAGAGATTGTAAAATACTAGGATTCCATATGGCTTTAGAAACATCCTATGACTTAATTGTCCCTTCCCCAGCTCCCATCCTACACCACTTAAACCTCATCCCAATTACTCCTCTTTCGTCCTTCTTATCACTTATTTTCTAGTGACACACACACACACACACACACACACACACACACACACACCCCATTTCCTTAAGGTGTTTCTTCTCCTTTACCACCAATGGACCCATTTTAGTTCAAATTAAACACACTAATGAAAAGATTCCAGGCTAAGATCACAGAAAAGTATTAGAGAACATGTAATGCTGGTAGCGCTAGATCAGGGTTACATCACTAGGTACAGTGTTTCCAGCTCAGTCCATACATAGACATCCCATAATTTCATTTTATGTGAGTTAGGGCTGCATGGTCAGTGTTTCCTGAGCCAATCCACCACCAATATATCAATTTAAGCTTCATAGTTCCTTAGCCATTCATTTATTGTCTCCTTTGTAAGTCCATCCTTTCAAAAACCATAAGCTTCAAGTCAGTTCTCAGTCCATTCCCTAACACTTTTTATATACTTTATACACAGTCTCGTTAATGCATTGAATTTAAGTTATCTTAGCCATGCTGACATTATATACAATCTCATTGAATGAATGTGGTCACTAAATAAAAGATTTAGTCTAGTATATGAACTAATCAGTTCTGTTGCCTATCAATGATGTACCAATTTCTTATGTTTAAGGTCTTTTAGTATATTTTTATTTAAATCGACTGTTTAGATGATTCCAACACTTGTATATGAATTATTCAATCTCTGAATGTGCATTTTTATGTGATTCACTATGACACTATATTAATTACTTTTAGCGTGATCAGAAATTAAGACGGTTTTCCCTTCCTGATCTAAAACATTAGCTTTCTTATTTTCCAGGTGGTTCTGACAGCTTTGATAAAAACAACGTCACCGACTTGGAGCGTGTTTCTGATCTGCCTAATGACCTGGCTACTTTTCAGTATTGTGGGAGTATACTTATTTGCTGGAAAGTTCTACAAATGCATAGACCCAACAAGTGGAGAAATATTCTCTATACTTGAAGTTATGAATAAGAGTCAGTGTGAAAATCTGATATTTAATGAATCAATGCCATGGGAGAATGACAAACTGAACTTTGATAATGTTGGAAATGGTTTTCTTTCTCTGTTCCAAGTGGTGAGTATACTTTCTGAACTATTGAAAATCAAATTTATTTTCAATCTAGAGTGCAAACTTGTATTTTGAACAGAATTTGGGTAATTTATAGACTTGGTCATAAAATAGCTAAGCAGTTATTAACTGATAACAATAATGAGACTCAAGCTGCTCCAGCCTTCTTTGAAGATCTAATAAAACACAGTCCTTGCTCTTGTGGGAGAAGAAATGGGAGCAGCAGTGCCGACAAAAGAAAGGAATGGCAGGACTTTGCTTTTTCCACCACTGCTCATTTAGTAACAGGATCTATTGGATTGCTATTGTCTTTATATTAATTAACATGCTGAGGGATGGGTATTTAGTTGTCCGATACCCAACAAATACGAAGGGTCCACCATTCACAAGTCACATGAATAAGACCAAAAGTAAAGCTTTCATGTTTATTAGAATATATCTACACTTCCAAATTAGTTCCTATTGTCTCTATTATTCTACTGAAACCATGTTAAATAGTTTACGAATATTAATATTAGGTATTTAAATGTCTTAGTTACACAATGTATGGATGTATGGCAAGCGCTTTATTCATTAGCTCATCATTCAGCGCTTTAGAGTAATAAACAATAAAGTTAAGGTTTGCTTTTTATTTACCATAAAAAGTTTTGTATAAAATTTATATATATTTATCCTACTTTCAACAGGCAACATTTAATGGATGGCTGAGAATTATGAATTCAGCAGTTGATTCTGTTGGTGTAAGTAGCTAACATTCTCAATGTCATTATCAAGATGATAACTTAAGCACAGATCACAAGAGATATTTATAAAGATTAAGTATTTCAGATTTGGTATTTCATGGGCACTGAATATTTTTCCAATAACACATCGACAACTGAGTCTCAGCTATCTCTCTCGAAATATTATTATCTTTTTCTTCACAATAACTGGACTAAATAAACACATTTAAAAAAGCCCAAATGCGCAAAACCATGATACCCTTGCACCATGAAGCTAGGAAAGCATTTGCTTTATGTATTGGGGTTGGGTTTCTTGTCATCAGTTGTCTGATAAGTCTCATGTTTTAGAAGTTTAGTATCCATGTTTAACTAATTTGTTCACATTCAATTTTAGGTATATATGCAGCCTCGTTATGAACACAACCTATACATGTATATCTATTTTATCATCTTTGTTATCTTTGGATTATTTCTCCCTCTGAGTATGCTGGTTGGTGTTATTGTTAGCAATTTCAACAAGCAGAAAATTAAGATAAGTATAAATATTCTTTGTATGGGCGTAAAATTAATCAACTTTACAAAATAGTTCAAGAATTGTCCTATTGGTTTGATGTCATGTGCTACAAATATAAGTCAACAATAACTAATATTCTTATATATTGTGAACTTTATAAAATGCTCAGCCTTACTGTATCTGCAATATTCAAAAACGTAGACAAGAGGTAAAGTTAAGAAGTTTCTACATTTATGTGTATGTGTTTATAAATAATAATGTAGTAATCTTATTGTGTCTATACACAAATATATGCATATGTCCAGAAAAAAGCCCTTTGAAATAGAGTCTGTCTAACTATTGTTTGGTATGAGGAGATGATAGTCTTCAAAGCATTGTTAAGGTACAAAATAAAGTCATTTTTGTGATCAAGTACAGGACACAAATGATGAAAGCTCGATGGCAACACATGATGTGATTTAATGCTGCAGCAGCCTAGTCTTCCCAATGGGGCAGCATATTAGGGCTTGTTTCTGGGTTTCATGATGGTGGTACATGCCAGTTCTAGTTTTCTTTTCTTTTTTTTTCTTTTCTTTCTTCTTCTTCTTCTTCTTCTTCTTCTTCTTCTTCTTCTTCTTCTTCTTCTTCTTCTTTTTTTGGTTTTTTTCTGTGTAGCTTTTTGGTGCCTATCCTGGAACTAGCTTTTGTAGGCCAGGCTGGCCTCGAACTCACAAAGATCCACCTGCCTCTGCCTCCTGAGTGCTGGGATTAAAGGCGTGCGCCACCGCCGCTCAGCCATGCCAGTTCTACTAATGAGATTCAGACTTAGAGAATAAACAATGACTATTTCCTAGATTAAAGAAATTCTTCACTTTACATATTTTTGTGAGATACTAAAATTAGCACTAGGAACACAAAAATGAATTGGCTGTTAGATAAGAGCATTATGCTTTCAGAATTATTTATAAGAATCTTTCAGTTGCATTTGTAAAATATGACAATAACTGAATTCATACAAATGCAAATTGATACAATTCTAATTTTATTTATCCCTTCTTGTTAAAAGACTCAAATGTTATTTGTTGAAGTCAGTTCTTACAGTGGGCCTTTCTTGTCTCTAACTGAAAATAGAAAAATGTAATACAGATGATTGAATATCATGCATCCTGTGTATTTTGTATGAATTTTCATATAGAAATATCAAAAGTTGACTAAATAAAGAATGACGCCCAGGTCTCTGAAGTACACATCAGTAAAGGAAAGAATTAGATGAAATTCAATTCGATTTTCATATATTTTCTTTATTTATTTTTTTACCAGGGAGGATCAAATATCTTTATAACAGTAAGACAGAGAAAACAGTACTGGGCACTGAAGAAGCTCCTGTACGAAGACTCTCAGAGACTGCTACCCCGTCCCATAGTAAGAAAATATTATTTTAAATTAAATAAATAAATTTAAAAATATTCATTGTAATCAGACCTGGAATGTATCTTAATGATAGAGTGCTTTCCTAACTAATCTTAAGCTCAATCTCTATCACCATGAATAAGTAAACCTCTCTCTTTACCAAAAAATAAAAATAAATAAATATAAGTTTATAATCTTTTTTTAAAAGTTAAAAATGTGTTTTATTAACAAATATGTTAGGTGTAGTGGGGCATGCTTGTAATCCCAGCACATGGGAAGGAGAAACAGGAATATCAGGAGGTTATGGCCACTCTCGACAACATAGCAAGTCTAAGACAAGCTTGGTTTACATTATCCTCTCTCAAAATAAAGAGTGAAATACAGTATGTATGTATGTATGTATATAATCTTTCGATACAATTATAAAATACATTCTTTGACAAAGAATTCAAGTGTTTCTTTTTGTATTATTTTGAGAGGGAACTTGTAGAATCCAGAAACTATGTACATACTTGTATAAGTAACTTGTTAATAGATATTGCTCCTTTCTTCACCTACAGAACAAGTTCCAAGGCTTCATTTTTGACCTAGTAACACACCGTGTCTTTAATGTTATCATCATAGTTCTTATCTGTTTCCAAGCAACAACCATTATGATACAAAATGATAAGCAGAGTCCACAAATGGAAACTGCCATCTACTGGATGAACTGCATTTTTGTTGTGCTGTTCACTCTGGAATGCATACTGAAGCTCACCGCCTTCCACTGCCACTATTTCACCAATGTGTGGAATGTTCATGATTTTACAGTGATCATTTTCTCCATTACAGGTGAGGTTTGTTTTTGTCAAATTTTCTTTATAGATTTAATTCAGTCTCTCACAATGCCTACCAAGATAGTGACCCTTAAGAAGCAAAATGATGAGACTATTTTCTTCCCCAAAAGAGTGAATTACTGTTAGTAATTAATATATATTAATTACTATATATTCTTTATATATTTCATGTTTTATAAAGCTTAAAGTATCTGTCACAAACACGATACCTGCTTGGTAATCTGTAGTTTGTGACACTCCAGGCTGCAAGGAGAAGGAGCTCTGTGTATTAAAGTGGTATGACATTTAAACTCACTAAGATTTCCTGCTTTCAAATTTTAAAACATTTTCCCAACCTTTGCAGCATTAGAATTTTAAGATTTAAAGGATTTTTGTCACTAGTGTCATAGTTTTAGGGTTTAATGAATTTGTCTCTAATTTTCTCTTCCTTGGGTAATCTCACTCTTTGTTGACAAATACCTTCCATTAATTCTCTTGCCAAATAGATTGGGCTCTGCATATAAAGGTTAGAAATAATTTGTATATATACATAATTTACAGACTCTCAGAAGATACATGTGCACAGCAGTACACTCTCACACTGTGTTGTTATTTAAGAAGCAGGAGTACTAAAGCACATGACAGAGGGAAGGGTACCTTATCAGTAAATGATGGTCAGAGAAAATGTCATAGAAGAGGCAAATTTAAACAAAGACATAGTAGGTAAGGACATAGACAGTCATTGAGTTTAGGACAAAATGATTTCTGGAATAAAGCTTATTAAGTGTTTGCTTCTGTATAACCAGAATGTCATCTCCATGAGAGTAGACAGCATTTAAGAGTTAATGATGTCAGCTACCACACCTAAGGCTCAGAGATCATAACAGAAGAGGTCGCAGGAAGTTTGTAAAAGCCAGAGGATCAGAAAGTTTGCTGTGTCTCCTAGAAATGTCAGAAACTGCAGGTGTATCTTTATGAGTTCGAGACCAGCCTGGGCTACAAGAGCTAGTTCCAGGACAGGCTCCAAAGCTACAGAGAAACCCTGTCTCAAAAAAATCAAAAAAAAAAAAAGAAAAGAAAAGAAATGTCAGAAACTACACCCAAAAAGTCTCACCACTATGACTGCTTAAACATGGCTGAACAAGGATGATAGACATGCTATGAGGATAAGTCAGGAGATCTTGATCCTATACAAAGAACTACAGACAACTAAGGAATGTTGAGAGTGAAATCATCTTTCCCAAGGAAGAGTACATCAGTGGTGACCCAATACCAAATGGCCAGCCCTGAAAAAATACATGCAATAACATTATACAGACTGAGAAGTGTGTGTGTGTGTGTGTGTGTGTGTGTGTCTGTATGTATGTCTAACAACAATTAATGTAAAAAGAGGCCATGAATTAGAAAAAAAGTAAGGCAAGGTATATATATGGTAGGCTTTAGATGAAGGAAAGGGAAGAGAAACTGATGTGGTTAGATGTTGGGGACCAGCCTTGACAAACATACTTCTTGCCAGGGTAGGGGTGATGGGATTTAGAAATATAGTAAAGAATATGAAGGCACATTTGAAAATAATAAAACAGAAACATATAGAATAATACCAGGAGGGAATTCCAGTGAATACTGAAATTGCCCATGTTTAATTTCCAATTTCTTAAAATACCCCTGTCCACAAAAGGTAGGAGTAAGACAAAAAAAAGTGCTTTAACAGGAATACAGGGAAAGGAATAGACCAGTTGAAGGGCACGGGCTACGACCGGAGTTAAACATTCTGATGCTAGAACAAAACAAGTCACACTAACACCCTAGACCAAAACATCCTGTAAGCAAACCTCTCCGTGGGTGCAATCCAATGCTATGTCCTTAAAGGAACTTGAACCTTAGTTTTTCGTTTGAAGTAGAAACATATCTGCTTCTTTATTCCTGAAATACGAGGTCTGGATATTAGCCACACCTGCTGACAATATCCTTGAGGGAACAGAACTCTCTGGTTGAAATCTAGGTGGGACCTTTGTTTGAGGTAAAAACCCAATAACCTTGAAGGAATAGATATAAGTCCCAACTTTCTGACCTTTGTTCAGTCTGGACATAGGCTCACAGTTTTGGGCCTCCACAATTAGATTAGAGTCTCAAAAATTAAAAGAAAAAAACTTTGAAGGTCTAATGGTATTAACCAGGATTTTCATAACAGAAAACATAAACTACCTACCTGAAAGCACATTAGCACTTTCGGAATTGTCAGTTCTTTCAGTAGAATAGTGAATTCATGCCATTGACTACTGAGAGAAAACTATGAGAAGATTGATAGAAAGATACATAGAACTGGAAGAGACAACAGGAAGAAAACAACTGAGTTACAGAACGACAGTGAAAGGGAAATCATCCCTAGAAAAAGCGATTAAAGCCTCATGCTCTACTCGTCTGGCCCCAGACACTGATGCAGGCATCTGAAGCCAAGTAAAGAGTATTGTTGAGTTGAGACTGTGGAAGCCTGGGGAGTGGGGAGTCCTTTATTGAGAGAGAGGCTGAGGTGAACGGGCTTGAGGCATTTACTAAAGCCTTCATCTGAGTGTAAAGGATTAAGACTGTGTGGTTCACAGAGCCAGGGCATAAGAAAGGACTGAGTGGAGCAGCATGGTCCACAGAGAGTCAGAATCTGACCTCTTAACAATAATAATTGTACAAAATGTGCCTGTGAGTCCCATTGAGAAGATGAAAAGATCCTTATTCTGTTTTTGGCCTAAGAAATGTAGAGTGGAGGAGAATATCTTCTTCACTTGACAGTGTTTCATGGAAAATCTTGTCATCAAGAGAACAGATTTTAGATAAGTGGTTTAATTTTCTGGTGCTGAGCATGTGGATGGATTTGTGCATGGTTAAATGAAGATGCCTTTTGAATAATGAAAGAGCTTGGGAGATTGGTGAGAAGAGATTTTGGCTAGGGTGAGTCACTAACATACTTTAAAGGAAATATAGATATGACGGAACCCCACAAAAATGTCATCTTATGGGGTTGGCATGTAAACAAAAGGGTCAGCCATGATCCCCTCTCTCAAAAAACAGAGCAAAGCCTCATGACACTTCTCAACCAAAACCCAATGTGACGTTCTAAGGAAATGCTTATAACTTCAACTTATATCTAAACTTCTTTGGCCTGAAATACTACTTATAAAAGAATTAAAATAAATTACAATATATGATTCACTGAATGTTATACATTTTATCATAATTATCAATAATGTCTTCCTGATTTGCATCATTAATAACTATCATAAGTTAATGGATTATGAAATCTTTGAGAGAAATTATATTATGCATCTCCCAATATTTACATGATACATTTTTAAGGCATTCAGTATGAAATTGAGCAAAATTCCTTAATCCAACAATACTTAGAAAAATTTTGATTATTGACCTAAAGTATACATTCTGGTCATCTGTGATTTCAGAAGTACCTTATCATGACAGTGTGGAAAAATGTCTTCTGAACTTGGTAAGTAGCCTAGTCATTGTTACAGTTAATATTTAGTTAACCCAGTGTTGAACATGCTGTTATGTGAACTGGGTTAAGTGATGGATTGACAGTAGGTTCATGAGCCATAGGAAAATAGAGTACTTGCAAAATAAATGATGTTTTCTCTATACGGATGCATTTGGGTAATTTTGTTGCCTACTTGTATCTCTTCTCACACTAAGGATTGTTGCTGCCCTTGACAATAGGACAACACTTTGTGCTTCCTTCATTTGTGCAACTGATACTTCTTTCTCGGGTCATCCACATCCTCCGTCCCGGGAAAGGACCAAAGGTGTTCCATGATCTGATGCTACCGTTGCTGCTGTCACTCCCTGCCTTGCTGAACATTAGTCTTCTCATCTTCCTGGTCATGTTCACCTACGCCATCTTCGGAATGTACAACTTTGCCTATGTTAAGAAAGAAGCTGGAATTAATGATGTATCCAACTTTGAGACCTTTGGAAGCAGTATGCTCTGTCTCTTTCAAGTTACAATATTTTCTGGTTGGGATGGCATGCTGAATGCAATTTTCAACAGTCAATGGTCTGACTGTGATCCTGATAAAATTAATCCTGGCACTCAGGTCAGGGGAGATTGTGGGAGCCCTTCTGTTGGGATTTTTTATTTTGTCAGTTACATCCTCATAGCATGGTTGATCATTATTAATATGTACATCGTGTTGATCATGGAGTTTCTAAGCATTCCTTTTAAGAAAAAACACAGGACCTTGAGCGAAGATGACTTTAAGAAATTCTTCCAGGTATGGAACAGGTTTGACCCTGATAGGACCCAGTACATAGACTCTAGCAAGCTTTCAGATTTTGCAGCTGCTCTAGATCCTCCTCTTTTCATGGCAAAACCAAACAAGGGCCAACTTGTGGCTATGGATCTCCCTATGGCTGCAGGAGACAGAATTCATTGCCTTGACATCTTACTTGCCTTTACAAAAAGAGTGATGGGAAAAGATGAGAGAGTGGAGAAAATTCTTTCAGAGATAGAATCTGGGTTTATGTTAGCAAACCCTTTCAAAATCACATACGAACCAATTACAACCACTTTGAAACGCAAACAGGAGGCAGTTTCAGCAACCATCATCCAGCGTGCGTATAAGAGTTACCGCTTAAGGCAAACTGACAAAAACACATCAGATATCCCTATAATAGATGATGACAGAGATGACCCCACTTCTAAAGGTGTCCATTCTGACAAAATCGAGGAAAAGACATCTATTCAAACCCAGATCTGATTTTAATCCCCACTTGTGATTTCTTCACACATCTCTTAAACACTTAAAGTTTAACTAAGTATGAATACTGCTCACAAGAGTAGAGAAAATAATTACATGTTTGTGTGTCCACACATCTCATCTCCAGGCCAAACCCATGTTCATGTTTAGTCTGCCCTATACATCAGGACTGACAGCACCTCAATATTGCTACAGTTAGCTAAAGTAGATTTCTGGTGCCATTTGGCTATTTAATTTTTTTCTACATGGCTTATCTGGTGTTGTCTTTAGTGGAAGATGAGAGGGAGGAGATGGGAAGAAATGACAGCAAAATTCAGCAGCTAAATACTTTTCCCTTTTTGTCTTATATGTGATTTTACAGGCTGGGTTACCACTCCTGGGACTTAGTTTCAAATATGTGATACTTCCTTAAAAATGAGATTGTGCTTCAGAAATAGGAAGTACTGAATTGAATCACAAAGTTGTATAAATAAATGCTTCTGGCTGTAAGGGAAAATGCAGTTCTTCAGAAAGTGCCTTTGAGTTCAGTCATAGAGCGTATGGGCTAATTTATAACATATGCTTCTTAAGTTAGAGGCTGAACACCCTCTTTTGCTTTTCTTTCTTCTCAGCTTTTTGTAGGCTTGCTTGCTTGGTTTCTGTTGTGGTAGTGGTGGTGGTTTCGCAGCTGTTGTTTAGTTTTGGTTAGTTGGCTCATTGGTTAGTGTATGTTGCTTCATTGCTCTTGGGCTCCTGGTTCCTCATCTGGCACGCTCTGCATGAGGTCCAGCTCAGCAACAGATTAGATTCATAGAGCAAGATGCATAGAAGAATCTACACATTGAACCTACATTTTCTGTATTTTCTTTACATTTACACTTTTTTAAAAGTATACATTTACTAAATAGATATAATAGATATAAAGGTTAATGGACTAAAGCTTCACCTCATATCAAAACTGATGTATTTTTTACCACTTATCCATAGCAGATGCATGCTATCATATAAATTAGAAGAGTTGAAGGCAACCAGTGTGCCTGGGATTTTCAGTGCCCTAACCCTTAATTAGGAAACTGGTCAATTGAAAGTTCTTTCCATTGCACTTTGTATTTCTTGTAACTTAAAAAAGAAAGTGATCCTTAAAACAATAAGGACTATGAAGTAATAGACAAAACTAAGTTGGTATTTTATAACATCATTGTATGTAAATTAATTTTAATTGGTCATTTATCTTTCCCTTGTTATTTGTTTTATATCTAGTCATACATATAAGTGCTCATAAAATGTTTTATATTTGAGAATCTGTAAAATAAAGATTAATTTTCACTACTGACATTATCAATATAAATAGTTGATTTTTACTCCTTCATAAAATTGTTTACTTCCCTTCATGTAGTTTGAGACTCTGATATTTATTCCATTTATATGAAAACTGATTTCACTGTGCCTAAGAAGTCCTTCAGAATTAGACAGAAAACAATACATATTCTGTTGACTTACAAAGCAAGCTTTAAATGTGTTTTATGACACTCGGTGCAGTAATGTCCTGGAGATTGGATTTTGTGATTACTGTATGGTCTTGAGCTTTAGCTTCTGTTATCCACTTCTGCGCCTCAGGAACTTAGTAGACTTACCAACATACCTTGAAAGATCACCTAAGTAAATGTGATTTCTGAGTTGGGTGGGTTATTTTGACAAAAGTATTTCCCTTTCACGGTTCACTCTCTGTCATGTGACGGAGACAAGAGAGGTGTGGGAGGTTTAACTGCTGACCTGGTGACAGCTGGTGTATTATCTCAACTTCTCGGATTCCCAGTGCCTGGGAATGCCTGAATGTGGAATTGCTGCAGATGCTAAAACTGAATTGTGACTGGCTTTCATAAATCCCATGAAGACAACACACTAATTTGAGTTTAATATCATTTTGCTATTACTTATAGAGAATGGTAAGCAATAACCATTCAAAATTGCAGGAAGGTGAAGGACCATTGCCCTATGTTCCACTTCTGAGAGATTGCAGAACATAATAAATGCCACCTGTTAAGAACTTGTCTTCGTTCATTTTTATATTATAGGTTTGTAAGCCAGATTGGCAAATTTGATTAGTAAATGCTTATGTAATATTTACACAGTAATTTGTTCATTTGTTCATGCTCGTGACTCAAATGAAAATTGCTAGGTTGCCTGTGCATCTCTGATGCTTACGTAACAGTGTGTGATCAGCTATCAAATCTGTGAAAGAACAAACTGGGATTTTTACTGACTCACACTGTATTTGAGATTCATTTAGTATAATCTCTGTATTTAGTCTTCTGTTTTACTAACACAGAATGTATTTCAGTTTTAATTAGAGGCTTATCAATTGTAAGGGCTTTCTAGAAGACAATTTTTATTCTATTGGTTTCCCTGTTTTCTTTTATTAGTTTTGTTGATTGTTGTTATAAGGCCACTTCTTGGTTCCCGGCTGCTTATCTCTGAAATCATCACACAGAAACTATATTATTTAAAACACTGCTTAGCCCATTAGCTCTAGCTTCGTACTGGCTAACTCTTACATCTTAATTTAACCCATTTCTAGTAATCTGTGCATCACCACGAGATCGTGGCCTAGCAGCAGAGTTTCAGCACCTGTTTCCAGCAGCAGCTCCATGGTCTCTCTTGACTCCACCTCCTTTCTCCCAGCATTCAGCTTAGTTTCCCCCACCTAGCTCTGTTCTCCTATAGCTCTGCTATAGGCCGAAAGCAGTTCCTTTATTTATTGATGGTAATCACAGCATACAGAGGGAAATCCCACATCAATTGATTTCTGTTATTATTGTTATATTTTTCTTTCTGCTCAATTTACATTATTCTATTCCTTCTCATTTTTTGTCCAGTAGAAAATTAAGTTATTTATTTGTATACATTCTTCATGACTAATATGCCTTAAGAAAAAAAGTTCTTTATCTTGCTACTCCGTAACACTCATAATGTTCAACATAATGTGTTGTATGTTGTTTTCATTCAATTCTATATCTTCTTTTTAGAAACATACAAAAATATAAAAGCAAGTTTGATCTTGTATTACATGTGATATTATCCAATAAGTTAAGAATATAGATTCATTCTGAAACTGTGAATGATTTACCGTAACTGAACATCTGGTCCATAAGATAGA
Organism: Dicrostonyx torquatus; assembly: GCA_028555095.1. Taxonomy (NCBI): domain Eukaryota; kingdom Metazoa; phylum Chordata; class Mammalia; order Rodentia; family Cricetidae; genus Dicrostonyx; species Dicrostonyx torquatus. The sequence continues at coordinate 1,703,841 of JAQHUG010000090.1, read as the reverse complement.
TCTTCATGAATTTCAGATTATGGATATCACATAGGTCATTTTCTCCTACCACATTGAAATTTAGGTAAAAATTAAATGGGAAATAATTGAAAACAGAGATGAGCACCTATACTCAAGGGTACACACAAATGCATGCACACATACATACACATACACAGACACAGAATGAGAGAAAGAGAGCTAAAATAATCAAAATAAAATATTTTATAAAAAGGACTAAGGTAGTTTCAGTCTTTTAGTCATGATTCATTTGTTGGCCAAATACTGTTCTGTTTCAAAATCTGCTCATGGACACTTGATTGCATGTGTTTTGTCATTGGTGACTAGAGTGTTATGAGTGTGTTACATCCTTAGCTGAGTGGAGTGTTCTGTGTGTGCTTACATCCTGTTCACTCACTGTGCTGTGCAGATCCTCTGTCTTTGCAGATTTTTATATTTGCTGGTTTTGCTGGAGAGAGAGAGAGAGAGAGAGAGAGAGAGAGAGAGAGAGAGAGATTTTGAAGCACTTTTGTTTGACGTGTGCATGTTAAGGGTTGTTGTTTTGTCCTGCTAAGCTTTCTTTTCATCACTGTGTAATGTCCTTCATAATTGTTTTTTTCTGAAATTGACTTCAGATGATATACAAGTGCTACTTTTTTAGAAGCTTGGTTCAGTAAATTTTTTTTGTCACTTTTGACCATTTTTCTTTCCAATTTCCTAAACCATTAAGTTGGAAGTTTCTTATAAGAAGCATTTTGTTGACTAGTTGTATTTGACTTGTTAACATTTATCTTTGGATTTGTTAGCACTGAAGACTGAAATTATCTCTTTCTAGTTTTTCTTCTGCTTTTATTTCTTCTTTTCTTTTCTTTTATTAAAAATATAATCTGATATAATCTTACTGAAAAAAATATATTCTGATCACGTTTTCCCTTCCTCCATCTCCTCCCAGATCCTTTCCACCTCCTCATCCACCCAACTCCACATTTATAAGCTGTTCCTTGGCCATTTGTGTTTCATAGTTTGAGAATTCTCTGTTAAACTCTATATTCTGTTTTAATATGGATACTTGTTTTCTTGATTTTCACTTATATATATTTTAGATGCTGAACCTCTATCCAATATATAAATTTTAATTCTTGTGTCTTTGCAAAGAAATAAGCTCCCCCTCTCACATTTATCACAGAGAAATATTTAACTTAGTCTAATAAAGAAAAGATTATATCCTTCTTCTGACTTTTCATGGCATTTTCCTTTCACTCCTGAAATCTGTCCAAACCTTATATATTTGTCTGGAAAATCTTTAATTTTTTAAAACACAGACACTATTTTACTTTATGCATTATGATATAATGCAGTTGAAAAATGAAGATTTCTATTTTTTTCTAGGTGGTTGGAAAATGAGAAAAAATAGAAAAAGTTAAAATAAGAAAGATGTGAATTTATCATTATACTATGTAACCTGTAATACAAAGCTCTCAGAGGCCATGAGAGATATAGCAGTGATGACTAGTGTTCAGCAGACTGACCTACCAGATGAATGATTCTGATAGGGAGCCCCATCTGCAAAGGCTGTGGAATCCAATTGCTGCTGTCTGTAATTTCTCGTATACATCACTTTGTCTCATCCCTAAGAACTTCATTTCTTCCCTAAGGATAGCTTTGGTTGTGTGTTTATTTCATGAAAATATTCCACCTATAGTGCACATATCTTGAGTGGTTAAGAACATGACTTTTCATTTAGCTATATAGTTTTGATATGTAGAATATATACTGGGACATGCTCATAACTGGATCTATTTGTTCCACAAGGACTGTAGGCACATAAGGGCCTGATTTGTTCCTTTTTCTCTGGCTAATATCAAAAAATAGCAATTTCTCCTCAGTCTAACACAAACTTCACACAGTTAGCTCACTTCCACCTCAGCACAAGTTAAAATTAAAGACTTTTTGTAAATGGATCATAAGTTTGAAACCTTACAACTATGTACAAGATCAGAGCAGTAGATGGTCAACAAAAGTTACTAAGAAAGCATGCCAATTCTTTGTTTTCCAGTCGACTAACAATAGATCTATGCCCTCCAGGTCTGGCTGTGGTTTTGCTACTATGGCATTGGGACCTTATATTGCCATGGCAATGGCTCAGCTCCCTAATCACTTACCCTAGGAATGTGATTTTGACCAATGAGAAGGTAATAATTGTAATTTCTCTTTCACTTCAAAGATCCTGAAGGAGAGTAATTTTTAGAATAGAAGAAGAAGCTAGAAGAGGGAGCAAGGAAAAGTTAGAAGTTAGAAGGACAGGACAATTAGGATAGAGGCAGAACAATAAAGAAACTGGCATGAAAAAGTACAGAGTGTGAGATTCATTTTATGGCCTCAGATCCCAAGCTCCTCACTTGACATAGCATCCTCTCTGAACCGAGAGGTAATTGAGGTTGGTACTCCATAGCCCTCATTACAAAGGTCTTTTGTTACTGTTGTTTTGCAAAAGCCATATGGAAACTTACAACTGTAGAAGTTTCCTCAAACATACACATATACATCTATATAAAGAGTTGAAGTGGAGTTACCCTATAATGGAAGGTGGGCAATATCCTAACTTACAGTACAAACTAGCAAATAAAATATCAGTGCTAGTAAGGGGTCATCATTTTTGGGTTGTAGATCAGTGGAGAGCCACTGATAACCCATTATTGTCATTGTTCTTGGCCACCCTCTAGTCCTTGACAATAACATCACAGAAGAGACCACAAACTTGAATCATGCAAAATTGGAAATCGAGTACTTCATCTCTACAGGATAGATTTCATGGTGCTGGAAGTTACAAAACCTTTCAAACTATAATAATGACTCTCCTGGCACAATAAAGATATAAATGTTATAGAAGTAACCAAATACTTTTTCATTGGGTGTATAAACGATTCTGAGAAATGGACACCCTTATTGGTGCTAAGAATATGTATCTAGATAGGCTATAGGCCCTAGGAAAAATCTACTATTATTATCTGGCTAAATGAAAATAATATTAAGCAGAGTTGTGATGACATAACATTATACTCATAGGTCAATGCATCTCTCAACCCTTATTAGAGAAGTTTCTTCTTGCAGTAGATGACAATAAAAAAATACAATGGGTCAACCTATGCAGAATAAGAAACTTCAAATCACTCTACCCTAAGTAGAGCGTCTATCTCAAACCTTGTCTCACAAGGCTCAAGGGTCATTTAGGAAAATGAATCATAAAGTTTGTAAAAGCCAGAGATAAAGCAAGACTACAAGGAAACTGTCCCTCAGATAAACAAGTTGGTTGCACTTATGAACTCATAGTGATGCGATGCAATGCACATGTCATATGCAAAGTCAACTTGGACAAATTCTAAGCATAGAGGGAGGAAAGTGGCCACAAAATCCTACTCCTAACTGAGAATGTATTGGTGTTTGATAACTGCTGAGAAAGGAAGAGAAAGTTTCCTTTGGAAGTGACTGCTGAGAGGTCAACCATCAGCATGGCAGATTCCACACACACACAGGAGTATTTTGGTAACCCAATCTGAATTGGAAAGGTTTGATAATGAAAGAGAGAATGGGAATTTAGGTGGTTTACAGGTGAAGGTGGATCCATGAGAAATTGAAAGAACAAATGAATAACGTAAAATACACTGTATGGAATTCTCAAAGAATTAATAAATTATTATAAAAAATATGGGTTCATAAAAGGTATATCACAAATCTATCTTCTTGGAAGTTTTAAATTTTCACTGGTACATTATGTTTATTAGTTTAGTGCAATATTGCTTTTATATATGCTTAAAATGTGAACTAAATGAGGCTAGTGAATAAATCTAGTTCTTGATTTTTATTTATTTTATTTATTGTAATGAGAGCATTTAACACAATCTTTTAACAATTCAAGTATTTAAATTACATTATCATTTATTAAACTGAGTATTTTTACAATATATTTTCCTATCTTATTCTTGCAGTCTAAGAGAAATTTTGTACACTTTGAGTAGCATCCTCATTGCCTCTATCCACGCCCTATCCCAGCCTCTTACAACCACCATTCTACTTCCTAGTTCTATCCATTCACTTTTGTAGATGTCGTATGTTAAAGGAGCCACACTCCATTTGTCTTCCTTTATGTGACTTATTTCAGTTAACATAATGCTGTCCAGACTCACCCACATTAATGAAATAAAGGAATTGTCCCCACTTAAGACTGGAAAATAGCTCATCACAGATGCGTACAGTTGTATGCTTGCTATATTCTTTCTAAATTCATCTGGTAGAGATACTTAGGTACCTTCATATCTCAGCTCTAGTGAGTGATGCTGCAGTGAACACAAGAGTGCAGAAGTTTCCTTGGGGTATTTGTTCTTTGCCCTTGGATGCATCTGTACTTGGCAGTCAGATTAGAGTCAAGTAGCAATAGCTTCTGTTTAAAGGAATCTTACTATATTATTTTCCAAGATGGTAATATTTGCATTTCCACTATCAGCCCACAAGAATCCCTTTTCCCCACACCATGCCCAACACTGTCTTTCTTCTTTTTGTTAGAAGACATTCTAGCAGCTGTGAGGTGATAATCATTATTTTTCAAGTTTGCATTCTTTTGATTAAGTATTTATAAATGTTTTTTCATAGGTTTATTAATTGTGTTTATCATCATTTCTTATGTTGTCACTTGAAGCCCTTCAAACATTTTCAATAGAATGGTTTCCTTCTATTGTGTTGCTTATACTCCTTATATATTTAAAATTTATATATTTGTATATTTACAAAGTATTTGGGCTTCAACTGTTTTCTCTCAATCCAGTATCTTGACTTTTCTGTCTAGTAACATAATCCTTTGCTACATAAAAAGGTTTTAGTTTGCTGCAATCCCATTTGTTAATTTTTATTGCTGTTGCCTGTGTTTTTGAGTCATATTCAAGAACTCTGACTATGCCTACATCATGGATTATTGATATATGTTTTATTCTAGTTTTACAGTGTTTCTTATATTTGATATTTTAATTCATTTTGAGTTGAGTTTCTTGAGCTGGCTTGGTTATTTATCGTACCAATCTAATTCCCCAACATCCATATAGGCCCTGAATATGCTGCCTCCTTCTCTGTGAGTTCTTGTGAACTTTGTTCATGATTGATTTAGAGGGCTTTGTTTTATTGGTGTCCTCAATCCCCTTTGGCTCCTCTACTCTTCCAGATATTACACTGATTTAAAAGAGGATCTTTGTGAGTTCGAGACCAGCCTGGTCTACAAGAGCTAGTTCCAGGACAGGCTCCAAAGCCACAGAGAAACCCTGTCTTGAAAAACCAAAAAAAAAAAAAAAAACAGCAACAAAAAAAAAAACAAAAAAACAAAAAAAAACAAAGAACAACAAGCAAAACCCTATGAACAGCAAGTTCTCTCACCTCACCTCAAAAAGTTGCTATATAGTAGGCCAACAGCTCATGAAGAAAGTGATATAAAATAATTCATCCTTAATTACTAACAAAATTAAACATACTACAACTGCAGTGTTGGAAGCAATTTGAACTTGTCCCAGTCTTTGACCACATCTTAAACATCTATATACAAATGAGGTGAACATAGTTTTGACAATGTTACACCAATTCTTTTTCTTTTTTCACTTTAATTTTCAATTTCCAAATCCTTTCCTTGGAAAATCGTTTCATTATTGCAAAAGCCCAGATGGCACACTTGGCAATTTCTTTGTGTGTGTGTGTGTGTGTGTGTGTGTGTGTGTGTGTGTGCTTTAGGCATTGATTTTTCTTAATCTTTACTCTGAAACATTTTTCATTATACAGGACTAACCTTATCAAGAGCACTGATTGAGTCTCAATGCTCTCAAAGCTCCAACCTAGTAGAACTAGAAGTAGTCTGCCTCTCAGGTGGGTACCATGATGCAAGCGAATGATCTAAGCCTCCCTGATAAGACATACAATTACAATTTATCCATAATTCATGTGCCTTGCCGGGCGGTGGTGGCGCACGCCTTTAATCCCAGCACTCGGGAGGCAGAGGCAGGCGGATCTTTGTGAGTTCGAGACCAGCCTGGTCTACAAGAGCTAGTTCCAGTGCAGGCTCCAAAGCCACAGAGAAACCCTGTCTCGAAAAACCAAATAATAATAATAATAATTCATGTGCCAAATTAAGTTATGCCACTTGGTGATAATGCTTTCTCAGAGAACTGTAGATTATCTAACAAGAAATCCCAAGTACCAAATTTACAAGCCTGCTTTTGAGTTGTTGGTGATGGGAACCCAAGATACTCAAAACATATAGGCTATTGCTGGTGCCCCTTTTTACCTCCCAGAAGTTGAAGGTAGGTACCTGTTGCGGGGACAGCAAGCTCTCAGGACAGAGACACTGGAGGAAGGGAGCTGGATCTGATGCAACGTCACCTCTCTGAGGACTAGCTCTTATTGTGTTAGAACTTGATATCCATGCTGCCAAGGGAGGAAAGCAACCAATGTTTTTACCCAGTTGTGATGCTTGTGAGCCACAACAGTGACAAGCATGGCAAAAGGTCACTAAAAGTGCAATAGCAACACTTACATCTTAGAGGTAATCAACTGCTGTCTATTTAGATTTAGGGTGTCCTCAACAAAAAGATAATCAAACCTCGTTCTATGAAACCAGCCACCCTTCCATGTCTAGTGAGAACATGGATCTTAAAGGAGAACCCACTATCACCACTTTCTTCAACCAGGATATTTCTCTATGAATTATAAATACTTACCCTGCCCTGTGAGGTGGCACACACCATTAATCCTAGGACTGGGAGGCAGCAGCAGGTGGATCTGTGTGAGTTTGAGACCAGGCTGGGCTTCAGAGCAAATTACCAGACAGCTAGAACTGTTGCAAAGAGAAACCTTGTCTTGAAAAACCAAATAAGAAAGTAAGTAAGTAAATACCTTTTATACTCACAGTAGTAGTTTTCTGCAAAGGTATTCACTGCATCTCTAGCTCTCATCAAAGACTCTTCTTTCTATGACAAATACCATTAGAAAAAACTACAACTGGACAAAATGCAAAGAACAGTTGACTGTGGGGTTCTCAGCTCCAGCTGATCTACCCAACAAACAACACATACTCCAAAGGCATAGGGAACATTGAAGAGAAAGAGATGGAATGGTTGTAAGAAGAAGAGGACTAAGAAGTCTACTGTGATTGTGTTTTCTAGATACGACAGAGAAACTATAACAGTGGAGTCTCAACAACATGGCTGCTTAAAAAGATGTACACAGTCACATCATTTGCCATATCAGAAAGGAGGTTCTCAATCTTAGATAATGACCTATAGGCTACTAATAACTGGCGAGGGTGGAAACTAAACTTCCCCAGAGGTTACATAGTGCCAAGTGACCAGTTCTAAAAACATATAAATACAGGCAAGACTAAATGGATT